>CM053584.1:187192095-187197095 GCA_028627135.1 Pseudochirops cupreus | reverse complement strand
GATGGAGTATTGTTCTGTCAGAGGAGGTCAGTGTCACCGGATTGAAAAGTACGTGGAGGCGGGGTAAGGTATAAATAAAAATGGAAAGGAAGGAAGGGGGCAGGTTATCATCCGGTTTGAGATATCTAACAGACAGAGATGCATCTATTTAACTTTATTTAACAAAAATATATTAAGAGTTTGTATATAGAAGTTGGGAGAGAACAGAACTTTAGATAAACCAGAGTATTCTGAGGAAATTATATAGAAATTATCCAAAGAATAACCTTAGTACCTGAAGGATCATAGATCTAGAAAGGATGAAACCTTATTTTACAGATGAAGACCCAATGGAAGTTTAATGAATTCCATAAGGTCTTGTGAGTAGTTAACGTTGAAAGCAAAAGGAGAGCCTCTTTCCTCTGAAAACCAACTATGCCAATACTTCCTTGTTTTCTTTTCTCCTCCTCTAGAGAAGACCTTATATATAAAAGAGGTACAAAGAAAATTCTGTGTGAAGTTCAGAGGAAGAAGTCATTCAATGAGGAAAGTTGTCCATTGAGTTGGACAGCAATTCCACAAATGGAAGGGGAAAGAAAGGAAGGAACCAGACGGAATAAAATCTCAGAGGCAGACGTTGAACCCTGTGTTCGGGAAACAAAGAGTGGTCCATTTTTGCTGGAGAGTAGCAGAATAATGTGGAAAGAAGTGAGATGAGGTCGGCAGGGTAGAGTGAAACCAGATTGTGGATGGCTTTAAAGGCCAAAAGAATTGGCCAAGGTGACAAGACCAGATCTGTGGGTAAGGAAGTTTAAGAGGTGTGTGCTCCACCTATGGCATAATAATATGGAGTTAAGCATGGGGTGATCCATCGTCTCAAAGGTCGGAAGGGCAGCCTTTCATTCTGGAGCATGAACATTTCTTGCAGTCAGTCTCGGAACCCACCTTCCTGCCGCCACCATCACCAGGACTAATCACTAACTATCCTTTTTCTTTTTGCTATTCCTGTTGAATTTAATGTGTTTCTATACTTAACTGTCTGTATATTTTCTATCTTTCTTTTTCCTGTTCATATGAAAGTGAAATTCATGTGAACCCCACCCTTTCCTCTATTTTATATATATTTCAATCTTTTTTGTTGAGAACATTGTAGCATAAAAGGAATTTGTTAGCATTGTTTCTTTTCCTATTTTTGTAAACAATTTAAATTATTTTTTCTTTGACTGTTTGACAGAATATACATATAAATCCATCTGGCCTTGAGGCTAGTTTTGTGAGGCAAATCTCTGAGTTAGATATAATTTATTATAGGGGGCATGCAACATTCAAAATTTCTCCATTTGCTATAACCAATGGTTCCCCATATGGATGGTGTGGTTCTGGCTGGTGGAGAACCTGTGTTTTCTTGGTGTCAATCATTAGGCCAAAATTAGCACAAGCAGTAGAGAATCAATCCATGCTCTGTTGTATCTCAGCCTCAGAGGCTGTATTGAGTGCACACTCATCTGCAAACAAAAAGTCATGTACCAATTCTCCCTCCTCTTTAGTGCTGCCTCGTAACCTTTTCAAGTTAAATAATTTACCATCACTGCAGTAGCTGACATTGATGCCATTTCCATTCTCACTGAAGGTGTCCAACAACATTGCTGAAAACATCATGATAAAAATTGGGAGCAAGCCCATAACCCTGCTTCATTCCATTGGTGATTAGGAAAACTCATGAGCATGGTTCATTATCCAGAACCTGTGGAAGCATGCCATCATGAAACTACTGATGAACTTCTCTGGGCAACCAGATTTTTATTTAATATTATTAAAATTGTCCATTTTACATCCAGTAATGCTTTTCATCTCTTGTTTGGTCATTAATCCTTCCCTTCCACATAGATCTGACAGGTAATTCCTCGATCTCCTAAATTGCTTATGGGATCACCCTTTATTAAACGTTAAACAAAAATCATGTACCCATTTTGATCTGATTTTGGTATATGGTGCAAGATGTTCGTGTGTATCTAGTTTTCCAGTTTTTCCAGCAGTTTTTGTCAAGTAGTGAGTTCTTGTCCCAAAAGCTGGGGTCTTTGGATTTATCAAACACTAGATTGCTGTGTGGCTGTTTGCTACTGTGTCTTGCGCACCTGACTTATCTCGATGCTTCACCACTCTGTTTCTCAGCCATTACCAAATAGCTGTGATGATCGTCGCCTCACATTATGGTTGGAGATCTGGTGTGGCCAGACCGCCTTCCTTTGCATTTTTTCCCGTTCTTTCCTTTGATTTTCTTGACCTTGGTTCTTCCAGATGAATTTTCTTGCTATTTTTCTAGCTCCATAAAATAGGGTTTTTTTTTTAGTAGTTTGATTGGCATGGCACTGAATAAGTAAATTAATTTAGGTAGATTGTTATATTTATTATATTGGCTGGCCTACCCATGAGCAACTGATATTCTTCCAGTTGCTTAGGTCTGACTTTATTTGTGTGAAAAGTATTTTATAGTTTTGTTGATATAGTTCCTGGGTTTTCTCAGCAAGTAGACTCCCAAATATTTTATTGTTATTGCTGTTTTAAATGTAATTTCTCTTTCTATCTCTTGTCGCTGGACTTTATTGGTAATACACAAATGCTGATGATTTATGTGAGTTTATTTTACATCCTGCAACTTTGCTAAAGTTGTTAACTATTTCAAGTAATTTTTTAGTTGATTCTCTATGTATACCATCATATCTGCAAAGAGTGATAGTGTTGTTTCCTCATTGACTATTCTAATTCATTTAATTTCTTTTTCTTCTCTTATTGCTATAACCAACATTTCTAGTGCAATATTGAATAATAATGGTGATACTGGACATCCTTCTTTCACCCGTGATCTTATTGGGAAGGTTTATACCTATTACAGATAATGCTTTCTGAAGGTTTTATGTAGATACTACTTATCATTTTAAGGAAAGTTCCATTTATTCCTATGTTCTCTAGTGCTTTTAATAGGAATGGGTGTTGTATTTTGTCAAACGCTTTTTCTGAATCTATTAAGATGATTGTATGATTTCTGTTGGTTTTGTTATTGATATGGTCAATTATGCTCCTAGCTTTCCTAATGTCGAACTAGCCCTGCATTGCTGGTATAAATCCCACCTGGTTATAGCGTATGATCCTCGTAATAAATTGCTGTAATCTCCTTGGTAGTATTTTATTTAAATTTTTTGCATCAATATTCATTAGGGAAATTGGTCTGTAGTTTTCTTTTTTTTGACTTCTCCTGGTTTAGTTATATTTGTGTTATAAGAAGAATTTGGTAGGATTCCTTCTTTGCCTATTTTCCCAAATAGTTTATATAGTATTGGAGTTAATTGTTCTTTAAATGTTTAATAGAATTCACTTGTGAAACCATCTGACCCTGGGGATTTTTTCTTAGGGAGTTCACTGATGGGTTGTTCAATTTCATTTTCTAAAATGGGGTTATTTAAGTATTCTATTTCTTTTTCTGTTGATCTTGGCAATTTATATTTTTGCAAATATTCATTTCACTTAGATGGTCAGATTTATTGGCATACAATTAGGTAAAATGCTCCCAATGATTGCTTTAATTTTCTCTTCATTGGTAGCTAATTTACCCTTTTCATTTTTGATGCTGGTAATTTGATTTTCTTAAAAATCAAATTAACCAATGAATTATCTATTTTATTGTTTTTTTTTCCCATAAAACCAGCTTTTAGTTTTATTTATTAGTTCAATGGGTCTTTTACTTTCAATTTCATTAATCTCTTTTGATTTTCAGGGTTTCCATTTTGGTGTTTGATTGGGGATTTAAAATTTATTCTTTTTCTAATGTTTTTAGTTGCATGCCTAATGCATTAATCTGCTCTTTATTTTATTAATGTAAGCACTTAGATATAAAAAAATTTTCCTCTAAGTACTGCTTTGGCTGCATCCCATAAATTTTGGTATGCTATCTCATTTATCGTCTGTCATTCTGTTTGATAAAATTATGGATTGTTTCTGTGATTGTTCTTTGACTCATTCATTCTTTAGTATTAGATTATTTAGTTTCCAACTAATTTTTAATGTGTCTTTCCATAGCCCTTTATTAAATGTTATTTTTATTGCATCATGATCTGAAAAGGATTCATTTAATATTTCTGCCTTTCTGTATTTGAATATGAGGCTTTTATGTCCAAATACATGGCCAATTTTTGTGTAGTACCATGTTCCACTGAGAAAAGGGTATATTCCTTTCTATCCCCATTCAGTTTTCTCCAGAAGTCTGTCATATCTAACTTTTCTAAAACTCTATTCACCTCCTTAACTTTGTTTTTGTTTATTTTGTGGTTAGATTTATCTGGTTCTAAGAGGGGAAAGTTGAGATCCCCTACTAGGATAGTTTTACTACTTCTTTTTGTAACTCATTTAACTTCTTTAGAAATTTGGATGCCAATCTGGAACTATGCCCAGAACTATAAATAAGTGCATACCCTTTGACCCAGTGATACCATAGATCATAGAAGTGGGAAAAGGACCCAAATATACAAAAATATTTATAGCAGGTCTTTTTGTGGTGGCAAAGAATTGGAAATCAAGGGGATGCCCATCCATTGGGGAATGGCTAAACAAGTTGTGGTATATGGATGTAATGTAATACTATTGTTCTATAAGAAATGAGGAGCACACAGACTTCATAATAACCTGGAGAGACATACATAAAACTGATATTGAGTGAGAAGAGCAGAACCAGGAGAAATTTGTACACAATTACAGACACAACATATGTGTGACAACTAACTTTGATAGACTGGGCTCCTCTCAGTAATGGACAACTCCCAAAGACTCATGATGGAAAGAGAGATCCACACCCAGAGAAAGAACTACAGAGTCTGAATGCAGACTGAGGCAAACTACTAACTCTCTCTCTCTTTGTTTTGTTTTGTTTCCTCTTTCTCATTGTTCACTCCACTGGTTATAATCCCTCTTTACAACCTCTCTAATGTTTAATGTGAAAGCATTTGTAGATCCCCTATCTGATTTCATGC
>CM053584.1:187173772-187191995 GCA_028627135.1 Pseudochirops cupreus | reverse complement strand
ATTTTTGGTTTCGCTTTGTCTGAGATCATGCTTGCTGCTCCCCTTTTTTACTTCAGCTGAAGCATAATAGATTCTGCTTCAGCCCCTTCCTTTTAATCTGTGTGTTTCTCTGGTTCAAGTGTGTTTCTTGTAAACAATGTATAGTAGGATTCTGGTTTTTATCCAGTCTGCTCTCCACTTCCATTTTATGAGTGAGATCATCCAATTCACATTTAGTTATGATTACTGTGTATTTCTCTCAATCCTATTTTCCCCCTATTTATATTTCTCTCTTTTTGCCCTGTCCCTCCTTGCCACTATTTTGCTTATGACCACCACCTCCTTCAATCTGCCCTTCCATGAGTCCCCCATTTTATCTTGTCTCCCTTCCCTCCTACTTCCTTATAGATTTCTATACCCAACTAAGTGTGTATTTTATTCCCTCTTTGAGTCAGATCCAAGGAAAGTAAAGTTCAAGCAAGATTCGTTCCTCTATGTTCTTTCCCTCTACTCTAATAGGTCTTTTGCAACTCTTCCTATGATATAATTTACTCCATTCTGCTTCTCCCTTCCCTCTTCTCCCAGTGCTATTCTCTTTCTCACCTTTTTTTAAAATATCATCCCATCAAAGTCAACTTATACCTGCATCTTCTATGTACACTTCTTGTAACTGCCATAATAGAAATATAATTCTTAAGAGTTACAAGTCTCATCTTCCATGTAGGGATGTAAACAGTTTAACCTTATTGAGTAATTTAGTTTTTTTTCTTTCCCATTTACATTTTTATGCTTCTCTTGAATCTTGTATTTAAATATCTTCTGTTTAGCTCTGGTCTTTTTATTAGGAATGTTTGACAGTTGCCAATTTCATTGAATGTCAGTTTTTCCTCCTGAAAGATTATGCTCAATTTTTCTGGTTTGTTTCTTTTTTCTGGGTAGTTCATTCTTGGTTGTAATCCAAGCTCCTTTGCTTTCCTGAGTATCTTATTCTAAGCCCTCTGGTCCTTTAATCTAGAAATGCTAACTCCCATAAAATCTTGATAGTAACTCCTCAATATTTGGATGGTTTCTTTCTGGCTGCTTGTACTATTTTCATCTTAATCTGACAGTTCTGGAATTTGGCTAAATTCCTGCAATTTTCATTTGAGGATCTCTTTCAGGAGTCCTTCCATGTTTTTCTAAATCAATTGGCTCATCATTTCCTACACCAAGCAACGTTCCTTTCTAGATTCATATTAGCATCTCCCTTCATAGGACCTTTGAGGTTAATGTGTGTATTTATTCATTTTAGTTTATGTATTTATTATACTCAGAATGACTTGGTTGCTCAAAGTTGTTCTTAAAGCAGTACTGCTATTACTGTGTACAATGTTCCCTTGATTCTGCTCTTTTCATTCGTCATTATTTCATGGGGGTTTCTCCATGCTTTGTTAAAATAATTGAGCTCATCATTTCTTATGGCAGTGAAATATTCCATCATGAACATATACCACAATTTGTTTAGCCACTCCCCAATTGTCAGGCATCCTGACAATTTCCAGTTCTTTGCCACCATAAAGAGAGCTCCTATAAATATTTTAGAACATATAGGTTCTTTTCCATTTTTCCTAATCCTCTTGGGAAACAGACCTAATAGTGGTATGTCTGGGTCAAAGGGTATAGGCAGTGTAATAACTCTTTGAACTCTCTCCAAAATGGTTAGATCAGCTCACAGATCCACTAATAATGAATTAAAGTGCCAGCTTTTTCACATCCCCTCCAATATTTGTCACTTTCTTCTTCTATAATTTTAGTTAATCTGATATGTTAATATGATAGCTCAAGGTTGTTTTAATTTGCATTTCTCTAATCAATAATGATTTAAAGCATTTTTTCATATGACTATAAATTGTTTTGATTTCTTTGTTGGAAAACTGCCTGTTCATATCCTTTGACCATTTATCAATTGGGGAATGACTTGCATTTTGACAGTTTTTTTATATATTTGAGATATGAAAAACCTTTATCTGAAGAACTGTCTATAAAATTCTCCCCCCCCCCCCAGTTTTCTGGTTTCCTTATGATCTTGGCTACATTTGTTTTATTTGTACAAACCCTTTTTAATTTAATATAATCAAAATCATCCATTGTATATCATACAACACTCTCTATTTCTTTGTTCATAAATTGTTCACCTATCCATAAGTCTGATAGGTAATATGTTCCATGTTCTTCAAATTTTCTTGTAATTATCTCCCTTTATATCTAGGTCATGTATTCATTTTGACTTTATCTCCCAATTTCTGCCAGACTGATTTCAAGACAGTTTTCCCAACAATTTTTACCAAATAATGAATTCTTATCCTCAAAACTTACATCTTTACACTTGTTAAGCACTGGATAACTATGTTCATTTGCTGCTGTGGATTGTATGTCTACTCTGTTCCACTGATCTACCTTTCTATTTCTTAGCCGGTATCAGATAGTTACTACCTTATAATATAGTTTAAGATCTGGTACTGCTAATCCTACTTCCTTTACATTTTTTCCCATTAATTCCTTTCATATTCTTGACCTTTTGTTCTTCCAAATGAATTTTGTTATTATTTTTTTCTAGCTCTGTAAAATAAATTTTTTGTAATTTAATTAGGATGGCATTGAATATATATAGATTAATTGTCAGGTTAACCTTCCCTGACGACAGGGGCAGCCGGTTACTTACCTCAATTGAGAAAGCGCCAGCGCATTCTCAAGAACAGAAGAGTCGAGGCTCGAAGGTACAAGCAGAGAAAGTTTATTCGGTCTTCTCCATGGGGAAATCTTACAGCCAGATCTTAAGGCAGACTTCAATCTTCCCTCCCCAGTTTGAGTCTTATCTAACTCAGACCCGCAAACCATAAGTGACAAACAACAGAGCCCAGCCGCCTGGAACAGGATGAAACAATAATGGGAGAGGGAAGGTGCAGTCACAAGGGCATGAAGGCCCCAGGGTGTGGAGACACTTATCTGGAACGTCTGGTAACCACACGTATGAGAACCTTAAGCAATGCAGTACCCCCTGACCTCTAAGTGACCAGGGGTGGTGCAGTATGCTCTGAATTCTATGCGATCCAGCTAATTCCAGGGCCTTGACACTCCCTGTGCCTCGACATAACTGCCTGCAGCCTGCATATGTTTCCTAACCCTCACAATTAATCTTGGTAAAATTTCACCTACCCATGAACAATGACAATTTCTCCATTTATGTAAATCTGATTTTGTGTACAAAGTTTTTTAGGGTTTTGTTCACATAGATCCTGGGTTTACTTTAGTAGGTATATTCCTGAAGTTCCTGGAGGAAGGCGGAACCAAGATGGTGGAGTAGAAACAGGACTTCCCTGCGGTTCTGGCTTCTACCTCCTCCAATACATGTAAAAAAATGACTCTAAACAAATTTTAGAGCTACAAAACCCACAAAGTGACAGAAAGAAACAAATCTCCCACTGAAGGCAGGACAGCAGGAAGGGGCTATTGCACTGGGCTGGGAGCCCAGCCATGACCCATGAGGTTTTGGCCCCAGGTCAACCCTGACCAGCAGCAGCCAGAGCAGACTTCAAGAGAGTGAAGCACCAGCAGGTGTGGTGGTTTCCTGACTTCTCAACCCATAAACACCAAAGACAAAATAAAAGGTCAGTATGGAACTCTGTTGGAACAGGGGTAGACAGAAGAGCATGGTCAAGCCCCTGTCCCCAGGGTGAGAAGCACTGGCCCTGCATGGCTGCCTCAGGAGCTCCTGACCTGCAGATTGTAGGGGGACCAAGCAACCATTCAGAGGGTAATCACTCTTGCTTTGACCTGCTTGGATCTGGATCACTGTCTGGGGTGGAGGTCCTAGGGTGTGTGTCCAGGTGCCAGAGCCTGTGGGGGCTGCAGAGAGGGTGCTCACCTAATTTCTCCAGTAGCTGTGAAAACCCCAGCCATTTGGACAAAGCTGTCTCCATTCTGAAAGCAGAGTTCTACTGTGGCAAAGAGTTCAAAAGTCAAGTAATTAACTGGCAACATGAGCATGCAGAGGAAATGCAATCCTACCATAGTTTCCTTTTTCGGGGACAAAAAGGATCAAAGCATGAAAAGGGAGGAAGACAATGAAGTCAGAACTCCTGCATCAAAAGCTCCCAAGAAAAATATGAATTGGTTACAGACCATGGAGGAGCTCAAGAAGGATTCTGAAAATCAAGTAAGAGAAGTAGAGGAAAAACTGGGAAGATAAATGAGAATGATGCAAGAAAATCATGAAAAGTAAGTCAACAGGCTGACTGAAGAAAATAACACCTTGAAAACAGACTGAATCAAATGGTAAAAGAGGCCCAAAAAGCCAATGAAGAGAAGAATGCCTTAAAAAGCTGAATTTGCCAGATGGAAAAGAAATTTCAAAAATTCACTGAAGAGAATAATTCCTTCAAAATTAGATTGGAGCAAATGGAAGCCAATTACTTTATGAGAAATCAAGATACTATTAAACAGATCCAAACAAATGAAAGAATAGAAGGCAATGTGAAATATGTCATTGGGAAAACCACTGACCTGGAAAATAGATCCAGGAAAGATAATTTAAAAATTATTGGACTATCTGAAAGCCATGATCAAAAAAAAGAGCCTGGACACCATCTTTCAAGAAATTATCAAGCAAAATTGCCCTGATATTCTAGAACAAGAGGACAAAATAGAAATTGAAAGAATTCACTGACCACCTCTTGAAAAAGATCCCAAAAAGAAAAATCCTAGGAATATTATAGCCAAATTCCAGAGTTCCCGGGTCAAGGAGAAAATACTGCAAGCAGTCAGGAAGAAACAATTTGAGTATTGTAGAAACACAATCAGGATAACACAAAACCTAGCAGCTTCTACATTAAGGGATCAAAGGGTTTAGAATATGATATTCCAGAGATCAAAGGAACTAGGATTAAAACCCAGAATCACCTATCCAGCAAAACAGAGTATAATGCTACATGGGAAAATATGGTCATACAATGAAATAGAGGATTTTCAAGTTGAACTATTTACATTCCTACATGGAAAAACAATAATTGTAACTCATAAGACTTTTCTCAGTATGAGGACAGTTGAAGGGAATATATATGTATATATATATATATATATAAATATATGGATACATACATATATATGTGTGTATAAGAGGGTGTAGGTGTATATAAATATATATCTGAGGGCGTGCATATGTATGTACATGTATTTATAGACAGAGGGCACAGGATGAGTTGAATATGAAGGGATGATATCTAAAAAATAAAATTAAGAGGTGAGAGAGGAATTTATTTGTAGAAGGAGAAAGGGAGAGATAGATTAGAGTAAATTATCTCATATAAAAGAGGCAAGGAAAAACTGTTACAATGGAGGGGAAGAGCAGGAAGGTAAAAGGGAATGGGACAACCTTACTCTCATTGAATTTAGCTTAAGGAGGGAATAACATACACACTCAATTGGGTATCCTGCCCAACAGGAAAATAGGGGGATAGTGGATAAGAGGGGGGATGATAGAAGGGAGGGCAGATTGGGGGCGAAGGTAGTTAGAAGTAAACACTTTTGAAAAAGGACAGGGTCAAAGGAGAAAACAGAATGAATGAGGGGCAGGATAGGATGAAGGGAAATATAGTCTTTCATAATATACCTACCATGGAAATGTTTTGCGTAGCTACACATGTACGACCTATATTGAATTGCTTATCTTCCCAGTGGGGGTATGGAGGAGGGAAGAAGGGAAAAAATTTGGAACTCAAAGTTTTAAAAACAAATGTGTATAAAAAAATTTTTTTTACATGCAACTGGGAAATAAGATATACAGGCACTGGAGCATAGAAATCCGTCCTGCCTTACTAGAAAGTTGGTTGGGAGGGATGGGGGAGGATATGAGAGAGAACAGATTGGGGAAGAGTATTCAGTAGGCTAGCTATTTTGGGGTGGGGGACAGGGGAAAGATGGGGGGGAAATTTTGCAACTCAAAATCTTGTGGAAATGAATGTTGAAAACTAAAAATAAATAAATTGGGAAAAATATGATTTTGTAAAAAAAACAAAATAAAATGAAATAAAACAAAATAAAGGTAGGTGTATTCCCAGGTTGTTTTTAATGGGTCACCTCTAGCTATGTCTTCCAACAGAATCTTGTTGCTAATATATAAGAATGCTGAGGATTTATATGGGTTTACTTTACATCTTGCTACTTTGCTGAAATTATTTCAACTAACTTGAACACCATTCAAGTTTTTAAGATTAACATTTCAATTTTTTAAGATTAACATTTCAGTCTCTAATTTTAAATCCTTTTTTCAAAAGCCTTTGTTGAATATATTTTTATTTCACTATGGTCAATAAAGGATGTTTAATATTTTCACTTTTCTGCAGTTGCTTGAGATTTTAAAGGTATCATGTGTGGATAATTACACACAAACGCACACATGTATATTATCTATCTATCTGTCTGTCTGTTCTCTTTCTATTCCCATTCAGTAGTTGCCAGAGATCTATCACAATTTTTCTTAATGTTTTCCTGTCTTTTTCTTAGATTTGTTTAGGTTTGGAAGAGTTACATTGAAAGGGTTATATTAATATTGATTCATTTTCTGTGGTCCCTTTAAGCATTGTGTAGTTTCCCTGTTAACATTAATCAAGTCTACTTTTATTCTTGCTTTATCTAAAATCATAATTTCTGCTTTTAATTTTATTTCAATTGTTTCAAGTGAGTTTCTTGTAAATAAAATATTTTTGGATTTTGCTTTGTAATGCATTCTACTATTTTCTGCCATTTTATAGAGGAGTTCATTCCATATATATTCATGGTTATGAGTATTGATTATATATTCAGCTCCATTCGTCAAATGAGATTT
The DNA here is from genome assembly GCA_028627135.1 of Pseudochirops cupreus. Lineage (NCBI taxonomy): Eukaryota > Metazoa > Chordata > Mammalia > Diprotodontia > Pseudocheiridae > Pseudochirops > Pseudochirops cupreus. The sequence goes on along the minus strand of CM053584.1, from coordinate 187,185,154 downwards.
TGTGTAAAACAAATAGCACGTGCCTGGCATACAGTATTACATAAATGTTAGCTATTAAGCCTATCCTTTTATACTTTTTTCCTCTCTTTTCCCCTTACCCTTCTTAAAAGTAGTGAGCTATCCTCTACACTAGTGACAATAATTGGATCAATCTGCTTCTACTCTTTTCTTCCTCTTGCCCAGACCCTAATTACAGCTTTTTATCTACTTTCTTTCCTTTTATCCCCTCTTCATGATTTACCTCCAAAGTTGGAGATTATTTTGTTACTCATCCTTCCCAGATTCTGCTCTACCTTTTAACCTCAGCTTTCCATCCCCTAGTCCTACCTATTTACCTGTTGGATTTAATGTGTTTTTTTATTCCCAATTCTTTGTGTTTACATACTCAACCCTTTGTTGTCTGTTATGTAGAGGGCCAGTACTGAGCTAGTCCAGTCATGGGAAGAATCTGGGTCAGGATTTCCCCAGGCCAGCTCCTCGTGAGGGCTCATTGTTGCTCAGGGTGATTGGCTCACCATCTTTCCTTGATTAGCATGGGATTGGCTGATTACAGAGAAGTGATCACTCGTGCACACAATGGAATAAAGTACTAGGGGGTAGAATACCAGATGTAATCACTTTTGCTATTAGTATATAAATCCTTACCCTCAGATAAATAAACAGACTGCCTAGACAGCTTCCCACCTGACAGTGTCTCATCATTCCCACATTCTCAAGTTCAGCCAGCTCCCCTTAGGTCCAGGCATCACCAATTCTGATGAAAGTGATGGTCACGTGATAGCTGTTTTACTCATTTCTTCCTCTGTTTATATATAGGGGTAGTACCTCCTTATTTTTCCTAGTTCATTCCTTTTCCCCCTCTCTCCACCTTTTTTTTCTTTTCTTAAGCTAGATGATCAAAGCAGAATAAAGCTACTCTTGGAAACTCTAATTTAATTCATTCTATGACCCTAGAAGGTATTAGGATTCTGAGAATCCTAATTTATTCTCCCATTAGAATGTAAATGCTGCATTATTATAGTCCCTTCCAGTTGCTCAAATGTACTTACTTTTCTAGGTTTCTTTTGACTCCTGCTAGGTGGCACAGTTGATAAGAGTATTGGGCCTGAAGATGAGTTTTTCTGAATTCATATCTGGTCTCAGATAGATCCTATGTGACTCTGAGCAAATCACTTACTCCTGTTTGTCTTCCTTCCTCATTTGTAAAATGAGCTGGAGAAGGAAATGGCAAACCACTCCAGCATCTTTGCCATGAAAATCCAAAATGGGGTCATGACTGGACAACAACATTTAATTCTGTTTCTTTTTATCAGGAATGTTTAGAAGTCCTTTATTTCATTAAAGATTCTTTCCTCCCCTTGTAGGAGAATAATCAATTCCAGGCTCTCTTTTTATGTTGTTAGCCTTCCAGTCTCTTGTGATCTTGGTACTTAAAACTTTTTTGGTTTCCTGAAGTACTTTTTCCTTGGACCTGGAAGCTATGGATTTTAGCTGAAATATTCCTGGACATTTTCATTTGGAAGATGCTTTCAGGAATTGAGCAGTAGCTTCTTTTTGCTTTCACTTTGTCTTTTCATTCTAATAGGTCTAGATGCCTTTTACAATCCAACCCTCCATGGCACAAATAAAGTTGCTTATATGCTTCCAGGGGTCTTACCTTACTTGGGCATACTATGGAATGGCCTATGTGGATGACTGAAGCAATTAGAAGAGATTCATTTGCTCTAACTTTCCTTTCAATGGCCCAACAATATTGCATGAGCTGCCCTATTTACCAAGTTTAAAATATGAAAATGTGCCAAAGCTGAAAAGGGAAGCTCAGGTTCCCAACGTGTAACTTCTGTAAATAGATTTTATACAAATACCAGAATGGCACCAGACAGCTAACTAATTGCTAAATGTATTTAGGATGGGTAGTTGAAGCTTATCCCAGTTTAAAAAAAAAAAAAGCAAATACTTGTCATGATTATTAAAATAAAACCCTGCAAAGAATATCTTTCTATTAATAGAGGGAATTTTATCCCTTTATTAGCAGTGACAGAGACTCCTACTTTAGAGGACAAATCGTAGCAGAAATCAGCAAGCATTACACATTGACCATTTTCACTACCCCATCACCCTCAGTTTGAAAGAGCAGAACCACAAAACGGAATTCTTAGCCTCAGAATAAAGAAATGGGCTCAGGTCCCACCTCAGACACCCGGTGACCACGCACAAGTGTCCCAGGAAACCCTTTAAGACTAAAGCTGCAGAACAGTTACTAATTTATACTGGCACAAGACATTCAGATGCATGAAGATAAGACTGCCAAAAGAAACCCCCCAAAAGCCCAAAATAAAAATAATAAAGTGGCTGAAAGTTGTGCTGAAACTGTGAGGTGAAACCTTACACCAAGAAGATTAGCAAAGATGACAAAAAGAGGAAAAAGACAAATGTTGAAATGGCTGCTGATCCAGCCATTCTAGAATGCAGTTTAAAACTATGCCCTGGGAGTGACTTTTGATCCAGTGACACTGCTACTAGGCCTATACCAAAGAAAGAGCAAAGTGACCTATTTGTCACTTTTATGTGACAACATTTATGACAACTCTAATTATAACACAATATGTGACAACATTTATGACAACTCTCTTTATAATAGCAAAAACCTGGAAATTTAGGGGGTGCCCACTTATTGGGGAATGGCCAAACAAAATATGGCAAGGCACTGGAGAAATGTGTCAAAATTTTTCATGCCAGTATAATTTTTGACCAGAGCACCACCACCATTTCAGTAAAGTCCACGTCCTTACAACTTAGAGCATATAGTTAGTGTTGAGCATAATTAGTTCACTGGATAACTGAGTTAACAGCTTGGTTTTGGGGAGAGAGGACTGGAATCAGGAAGGTAAGTAGATGATAACTAAATCTGAGAAAGTGTGAGGTGATGTAGGCCTAGACCAGGGTAGGGGCAATAAGTAATGAGTCAAAAGGATCGAAATTTGGATGAGACGATGGAACAGACTGGAACAGAAGGCTCTTCTTTCTTCAGTTTAAGAGGGAGAGTCAATCATCTGTGAAAAGCTGGGGTTCCTAGAGGCTTGAATAAAGGTACCGTGGCAGAACTGCTACTGTGGGAACATGCTAGATAACTAAATTTCAAAATGATTATCAAATAGTATTGACAATCTAGTTGAAATTAATATGATTATACAGGGTGCCATTTTTATATGGTTCTATAAGTCACATGGTTCTTTGCCCATATACTCTAAGCATGAGAAGAGAAAATGGATGATGCCAATAACTCAGAGTTAGAACTGACAAAGAAGGTCTGGACCAGGGATAGGGAACCTGTGGCCTTGGGGCCACATGTGGCCCTCTGGGTCCTCAAGTGTGGCCCTTTGACTGAACCCAAACTTCACACAAATTCCCCACCCCTGGCCTCGATTCTAGAAGTTTGTGAGGTAGCACTGTCAATGATCAGCCATGGAATCCAATACCGAATTTTGGCTTGTCCAGACCTTTTCCTTCAGATTAAACTACTGAGGGGGTGGGATATCTTTCTCCAGCTTCATGACCAATCTTCATACATACAAAAAACATTTAAGTCTTTATTAAATAGTCTTTGAAGTTAGAGGAAACATACATAAACTTATACATAACATCTTAAACAAAATTTGGCAAGGCACTAGAGAAATGTATCAAAGTTTTCTACACGGGTACAATAATTTTTGGCCAGAGAACCAAAGAAACTCTGCCATTCTGTTCAACCAAGTTGGTCCCCATGAAGGTTCCCTAACAAAACCTCACACTGGAATCTTACTACAAAGGCCTATGTTCAGTTGGCAGGACGGGAGGAACAAGGAGGAAGCACTCTCCGGGAATGGGTCTGCACCCAGGGGTGCTCCAAGACCTGAGTGAGGGGAAGTCGTTCTGAGGGGTTATGCCTGAGCAGCTTAGAGATCAGGTCCTGGGCTCCACAAGGCATAGATGAAGGGAATTTCAGGTCTACCTTTTAAGTGGAAAAAAGAAGGCAGAATAAGACATTATTCAAACCAACAGATCTTTATCAGGTACCCACAACACTGGAGGAATTAAATGAAATTATATAAGAGACTTTGCTCAACCTGAAGCTACTTAGTTCCCAATCCAGAACTCATGTAACTGTAATGAAGATCTTACTGAATCTTTTCCACACACCCCTCCTACCTCCAACCCCATGTACCAGTTGGGCTGCTGGTGATTCCCATCACTCCACCTTTATCCATACCTTGGTGATCCGTCTATAGGTCTCACTGTGAGAGGAGCTTTCAAAAGGAGGATTTCCCACTAATAATTCATAGCACAGCACTCCAATGCACCAAAGATCCACCTTTTCGTCATGTATATGTCCTTCAATCATCTCAGGGGGAAGATAGTCTAGGGTCCCACACATTGTCTTCCTCCTAAATTGGGGAAGATGTTGGGCAATGGTACCAGAAACAGCAAAATTCTCCATTCTACTAGTCCTTGGCTAAAAGCAATGAGATGAGAGAAGAACAGGTACAGCTAAAGGTGGATTCCAAAGACAGGGTACATGGAAGAATTACTATACCTACAACCCATCCTCCAGACTTCATATGTCAACAGCTGTTGCCCTATTAAGACATATCCTTCTCCCAGTATGGTTCCTAGTACTCTTTCCTTTGGTCATACCTAAGGGAGGGGGCATGGACAGACCAGCCGAAGTCAGCAATCTTGAGCTCTCCTCGAAGTCCCATGAGTAGATTCTCAGGTTTAATGTCTCTGTGAATCACTCTCTTCCCATGACAATAGATCAAGGCATCTGCCAGCTCCTCCATGATCTAGAAGCAGATGAGAGAAGCGATCAGATGGGCGATCTAACTCACATCCCTATCCTAATCATTAGTAGTGTCCTAAATCCATCCTTAATTGCCTCTCAGGAATAACTACACCCTGTCCCCTACTATTCCCTGACCGTGGCCGTGCGCTGCTGGTCAAATGTATGGCTCTTCTGCAGCTCCTTGTAGAGTTCACCTCGAGGTGCAAATTCCAGAATCAGGTAAACCCTACTACTGTCATGAAAGTAATTGTAGAGGCGAAGGATGTTGGGGTGCCTGGGAAAAAGCAGGCAAAACAGCTGGGTAATAATAGCAAGCAACATTTATGTAGCATTTAAAGACTTATGAAATAGCTTCTTCCTGACAACACTGTGATATATACAGGCTAGGGTTGTCATCCTTATTCTACACATGAGACTCAGAAAGACCAAGCTCCTTCCATCCAGCCATACACAATTGAAGATTGGGGGTGGGGTGGGAGCGGGGAGAAGGTGTTCACTGTATGTGGAGTAAGAAGGTCTGGTTGCAAATCCTGGCACTGTCCCCTACAACCAATTTCTATTGGTCATTTCTATCATACCAGCTATTATGCTCTCTTCAAAGCTGGACCCACCTATGATGGCCTCAGATGATCTTTCCACCTTGACCTCACTCTTGGATATATTCCTTCTCCCCCACTTCTTAGCTCCCTTTTGTGTTGTCTTTTCCTGCTAGAATGTAAGCTCCTTGAGGGCAGAGACTCTTTCTTTTTGTTTGTATTCCTAGTAATTAGCACAATGCCTGGTATGTACTAAGTGCTTAATAAATGTTTTTTCTTCCTTTCTTTAACTCAGTTTCTTCATCTGTAAAATGAAGAATGTTGAAGAGATGATCTCCAAGGTTCTTTCCAGTTCTAAACCTATAATCCTCTGTCTCCTTTTCTTTTTACTATACCACACTAGATACCAGGAAACATGGGGCCTGATACAGGGATACCCATTTGGGTAATGGGATAAATTTTCCAGTGATAGGCCCCATGTTTGGAAAACTGCACTCAACACTGGAACAAATCAATAACAAACTAGTCCACAAACTTAAAGAGAAGAGCAAGGGATACATCAGGACCTTGCCCCAGTAGAGGCAAAGACAGCTCCTTAAAAGGATAAACACTGGGGTGGGAGTTTTAATGTCTAGAAAAACATGGAATGGGTGGATAAAATGGCATTCAAAGAATAGTGGGGATGGCTAGGAAGGAAAGGGAGAAATAGGGCTATCACTTCAGAAAAGGAAGCCAGGAGAATAACTATAATAGGGAAGGGGAAGGCAGTTTCAGTAAGAACTCATCCATACCGAAGATGAGACTGGATCTCAATCTCTCTTCGAAGCTGGTGTTCTACACCTTCCTTCTCCATCTGAGACTTGAAGAGAACCTTCAGTGCCACAATGAACTGGCTGTTCTTTTCCCGAGCCAAGTACACATTCCCAAACTTGCCCTTACCCAGGGGCCGCCCAATTTCAAAGTCATCAATTTTGAATTGACGCCTGATAGAGAAGGGTAAAAACCAGTTTAGAGGGAGGAGCAGTTGTTTAACCTTCTGAGTCCATCTTTATCCCTTTTCCCCTATCATAACCAGGCTTCCCTCTCATCACAGACTCAGGCACCTATATCCCCAGTATTGATATACTATATCTAGATTCTTCTAAGGTTTTATCTCTATTCCCCTCAGGGGTATGTATCCTTCCCCCCAAACTCCCCAGTCCCAATCTTATGAATTCATACATACTTAAGGATCCAATCCTCAGGCCTGGCACACTTACACTGGGAGGTTCTTCACATTGCTGCTATCCACTCCTATCCTGCCACGTATAGCTGTGAAAAGAAAAGGTCAGCAGCCCTTCTTTTAGCCTGAACATCTTCTATCCAATTTCAAACCCTTCACTTTACAAGACTATGTCTTCCCCCAGCTTATGTCACCTTCCACCTTCAGAGTATTCCCCCAAACTCCAAGGTACCTGCTGGCTGGGTGCTTGAAGGCTCTAGAACAGGTCTGGAACGATTCATGAGAAGGGTTGAAGAGGGAGTGGCTAGCTCTTTCCGGAGGATCCGCAAGGGCAGGGCATTCAGGCTGGACTGATGCTGGGGGAAAAGCAAATTAGCATGAGTTTGGGGGATAAGGGTGAGCTGCTGTATGTTTGGGGTGGGTGGGTGTGTGTGTGTGTGTGTGTGTGTGTGTGTGTGTGTGTACGTGCATATACGTACATACAAAAGTACGTCCCTTCATTCCTTGTTACCAGGTAGAAATGTAGACAAAAGGTAGCAATTCCAACAGTTACAGCCCCTGTGTGCTCTCCTTCCTTATTTCTTAAGGGAGTCCTACAACTTATCCCTGATTTCAAGAACATTTCCCTATTTATCACTAAGGGTCTTTAAATTTGTGACTGGATAATCACTTTTCAATGATTTATGCGTTGGGTAGGCGTTAAACCAGATGACCTTCAAGACCCCTTTCAATCCTACAGTTGTGTAAGTAGTATTCAAAGCTGCTGCTCATAACACATATTTATCTAGATAACATGAATCATAGGCTATTTTCACCCTATATTACTTAAAGACAAAAAAGAAGTTGCCCATGGAGAGGCAAATGAAGGAGCTAGTGAAGTTGTTTTTATCCTGTGTCCAAAGGCAATAAGAAACACCAGTTTGTAGCACATCTGCTTGTTTCATGTTTCTGTGCTCATAAACATCTACAAAAAGATCATGAAAAACTGTAGTTTATGTGCCAACAATTGTTGCTGAGAATGAGAAGGTAAAGAAACTCTACAAAGAACTCCAAATTTTAATTTATACTATAATACTCAATATGTACTCTAAGACTTAATGATATTGTGCAAAGGTAACATATCAGAAGATGGCAAAAAATAATGTTAGAAAACATAGTTCAAGAATATGAAACAAGAACCCCAAAGGCTTATAGCCCTTACTGAAACCTCACACCCATACACCACGTGTACTGTCTTTAAGAAGAGAGTGAGCAGGTATTGAACATGGCAAACACGAACTGCTTACATGTTAACAGATAGGAAAGGAGTAGCTGCCAATAACCCACTATGTATAGTTAGAACAAAAAACTAAATTGATACCAAAGGTATAGAAAGATGTGGCATATGGTTAACTGTAAGAGTTCAAATCAATTACTGGAAAATGAATAAAAGAGAAATTTCTACACCAATAAATTTTCATTTCATTAATGGAGGTATGTCTTTCATTGATGCAGATCGTTACCCATCCATGTACTTGTATAAATTTGTTATAAGGCATGTAAACACAAGGAAATTTAACTAAGGTAAATAAATTACCAGAAGGTCAAAAGAAAATAGAAACACTGTATCCAGGTGTATAAAACCTTTGTGAGTAAAAGGGTGGGATATCATGAGAATTATCTTATTTAAACAAAAAAAGACAGTGGAGAGGGAAAAAATCATAGAAAGCTTGGCAAGAGGTCAAATTAAGTCAGGGTTAGGGAACTTAAAGATAAAACTGGAGATTTCTATTACAAACTATTTTCTTCATCAGTGACAATGAAGCCACTATTTTTAGAAACCAGCGTTACAGTTCTCAAGGTTTTACTTGTGGAAATAGGAACAGCACTGAGAAAAAAATCATACATAGTAGAGTAGCTGGATTAGAAAACCTGCACAGGTAGTAAGGACATCATTGATGAAGACACCATAGTCAAGCTTTTGCAGATCCTGTTACAGACATTATCTTCATAGTTATTCACAATTAGTTGAAGGTGCAGAAAATACAAGATTCCACTGTTAATTTCTTGACTATAAAAACTGGTTCAATAAACAAAATGTAACAAAAAGACCCATCAAAATAAAACAAAAAAAGTTATCTTCCAACATTGGGTCAAGTATCTTTCAAAGTCATATGAGATTCTTTCTAAGATGTGACAGAATTTTGTTTTGTTTTAAAATTTTTTAATTTTTGTTTTTGATTGTTAATAATTGAAAAAGGTATTAAACAGAGAAACTTTCAACAGAGATGTTTATCACTGACATGGAGGATGGATGTCTGCTGCAGAGCTGAAATGGAAGGCACATTTCCTATAGATGGGGAGGTCATCCCAATGCTTATTTTTGCCATTTTTGCCAATTCATCAAGATCTGGAATACTACAGGAGACTTAAATGAGATTACTTAGGAGTTTAACCTAACTATTCACACAGTGAACTCAGGAAGTGAATGAAGAATGTCTATTGTCCATTAATGAACAGATGAAAAAACATTAAGCACTACTAAGCACTGGACGTACAAATAGAAAGGAAGATCCTCGCTCTGCTCTAAGGGAGGTCACAGTCTAATTGCTGGAGACACTATATACAGGAGAGTTCAGCTGAATGGATAGAAAGGCCTGGTAGTCCTCAGGAGAGCCCACAAGGCAAAGGGGAATGCCCTGGGGATCTGTAGAAGACTATTAGTACACATAGCTTGATAGATGTACAAAGCACTGTCCCCAGAATTGAATAGGAAGAGGAGGAAAGCAGACTGGATGGTCATTGAGAAATTGTATAGACCTTTTATTTTACTTATTTTTTTAATATTTTATTTTATTTATTTTAGTTTACATCACTCTTTTCCATGAGATTTTGAGTTACAAATTTTCTCCCCATCTTTCCCCTACCCCCGCTCAAAACAGCCATCACCTTGTATGATCCCTCCCCCAATCTAATCTCTCCTCTGTCCTCCCCCATCACTCCTCTGACTTTCCAGTAGGGCAGGATGGATCTCCCTACCACAGTGCCTGTAAATCTTAAGTTCCAGTTGGATGTAGTTAATAATAAATAGTAATAATAATTGTATATATATGTATATATAGATATAGATATACATTTTTAACATTTGATTATAGAGCTTTAAATTCTAGATCTTTCTTTTCTTCCCTTGTCAGCCACCCCCACTGGAAGGACAAGCCATCAAATACAGGCTGTACATGTGTAATTACACAGAACCTCTCCAGAGTGGGCACCTTGTGGGGGGCACCCCCCCCATTCCACTCTCTACCCTGTCCCTGTCCCTCTATAGAAGTGTGCACTTCCATCAACCCTCCCCCGCACCCTGCCCTCCCCTCCATCATCCTACCTCTCATCCTTATTCCCCCTATTCTCCTGTGTGGCAAGATGCCCAGTTTAGAATTTATGTCATTTCTTCCCTAAGCCAAGTTCAGTGAGAGTAAGGTTGACTCTTTCCCTTTTGCCTTCCTGTTCTCCCCCTCTACTGTAACAATTATCCTTTGTCGAGTGGCAGAGCCAAGATGGGGGCATAGGAGCAGCAACATATCGCAGCTCTCACATAGCCACTCCAAGATACCCATAAAATATGACTCTAAACTAATCCTAGAACTCCAAAACGCACACAAATATACTTTCCACTAAAGTCAGCTCGGCTACGAGGAACCCTATCAGCACTGCGAACCAAAACCAGCCTGGCCTGAAGCCCTGGCTGAGCCCCGGGAATGGGTGGACGAGAGGAGCTGAGGAGCCTTGGGTGAGCGGATTAGCAGCAGCTGCGGCAGTGTTCAGAACTAGGTAAGTGAAGCTTGCGAGGTCTTGGGAGAAAAGCAGTCCGGCCGAAATGCCTCCAGGGCAGGAAAGTGAAAGGCAGAAGTTTTGCACCCGCCTCCACATTGCAGCTTCCGCACCCTCGGCCTGCAGACTACAGGGGGACTAAGCGATCGTTCAGAGGCCAACTGCTCTTGCGTTGAGCAGCCTGGATCCAGATCGAGGTCTTGGGCTTTGGTCCTGTGAGTCTTCTTTATCCAGTGAGCCATTAGTGGGAAAGGGACCCAGCACCTTCCTGAGAGCTACGGCAGCCGGGAGGACCCCAGTGATTTGGGACAGAGCTTTCCCTTCTGGAAGCAAAGCCCCACAGAGATTAAAAAAAAAATCACGGACTGACCAACCATGAGTAAGAATAAGCATAAGAAGCAGGGTAAGAACAGCAACCAAACCCTAGATTCCTTCTTTGAAGAAAAAAAGGACCAAGGCAGAGAGCTGCAGGACAGCATAGCCAGAGCTCCCCCACCAGGGGCTTTCAATAAACATGAAGATTGCCTTAAAGCTAGAGATAAGCTGAAGAAGGATTCTGAAAACCAAATAAGAGAAGTAGAAGAAAAATTGGGAAGACAAATAAGAATGTTGCAGGAAAATCATGAAAAGAGAGTCAGCAATCTGACTGAAGAAATCAACACCCTAAAAAACAGATTAACTCAAATGACAAAAGAGGCCCAAAAAGCCAATGAGGAGAAGAATGCCTTAAAAAGTTGCCTTTGCCAGATGGAGAAAGAATCTCAAAAGCACTCTGAAGAGAATAATTCTGTCAAAATTAGAGTGGAGCAAATGGAAGCAAATGACTTCATGAGAAATCAAGACACTATCAAACAGATCCAAACAAATGAAAAAATAGAGGGCAATGTGAAATATCTCCTTGAAAAAAACCACTGACCTGGAAAACAGATCCAGGAGAGACAACTTAAAAATTATTGGACTACCAGAAAGCCATGATCAAAAACAGAACTTGG
>CM053584.1:187134342-187167426 GCA_028627135.1 Pseudochirops cupreus | reverse complement strand
GAAGTTTCCCATGAGAAAGTATGATTTAAGTGCTTTAGCTATAGTATATGAACTTGGACCCTCAGATGCTTAGTTAAGACTTGCTTAGCATGCATGCAGTAGACATATGAATGCTTCCAATCTCCGCCTGGCTCGTGCCCATCATTGCACACTCTTCCACTCCTGCAGTGCTTAGTGGGAATTAGACAGCCGGAATTCTTTCTGCTGTTCTAATGTGAACTTGTTGATTGGAATAGAGACAGGCAGTTTTTTTGTTTTGGTTTGGTTTTCTTGTTGTTGGTTTTTTTTGTTGTTGATTGGCTGGAGAAGTTGCTGCTGAAAACTGATTGGAAAAGAGTTAAATCCTGCCTCTACTTGGAGCTGTGCAGGACCTACAGTTTGAGAAAGGAGAAACTTTCTCAAGGGTGTCTGTTGCTCCATACCACCTTGTGGGATGAGAGAGAGAGACAAATAGAGAGAGAGAGAAATAGACACACATGGAAAGACAAATACAAGCTTTTCATTCGTCTTACTGTGGTTGCTTTACTGTCAGAGAAGACTTGGAGGTGACTGGACAAAGCAGATGGAGTCAGACACTTAACACAAAACTAGCTATTAAGTCTGAAGCTACATTTGAACTCAGGTCCTCCTGACTCCAGGGCAGGTGCTTTATTCACTGAGCCACCTAGCCCCACCAGGATTATTATTCTTTCTTCTGCCATATTGCATGAGAAATGTTTTCTGCCTAATAGTTAATAGTGTTTTGATGACTGATTTTATGTAATGGAAAGCACAGTGGTTCAGTATCGCTCAGGAGCTGCACTGTTGAGGAGGACTGTATCTCCCTACACTAGGGTTACCTTTACGATCCTTAGAGAAAGTAGTGAATTATATCAATGTTTTCCTCTGGGAAACCCAGACCTCCCAGCATAATTTCAGAATGTGCTGAGTCAATCCAAAGAGAAAGATTGGGAAAACTGTATATCATTTCCAACCTACACACACACACACACACACACACACACACACACACACACACACACACACACACGCATTACATGTTTTTGTTCAGTCATTGTTTAGAGTCAGTGTCCCCATTTGGGGTTTTCTTGACAAAGATACTGGAGGGGTTTGTCATTCCCTTCTCCAGTCTCATTTTATAGATGAAAGAAACTGAGGTAAACAGGGTTAAGTGACTTGCCCAGGGTCACACAGCTAGTCAGTGTCTAAGGTCAGATTCGAACTTAGGAAGGTGAGTCTTCCTTACTCTAGGCCTGGCATTCTATCCATTGAACCACTTAGCTGCCATGCATATAGATGTTACCTATGCAGGATTTCTAAAACTTTTTCCACTCACGACCCCCTTCAGCACGTCTTAAACTCCATATGTCATTGTTAACCATAGTTTGAGCCTTCAGAGAAGGCACTGTTTAATTTTTGGATCTCCAGGCCCTAGCACAGCATCCTTTCATATTCCACCAGTTTGGACAAATCATTTAACCTCTATGTGCCGCAGCTCTTCACCTGAAAAATGAAGGAGTTAGACTAAATGACTTCAAGACCCTTTCCTGCTCTAAATCTATGATTGATTAATTGATTAATTGATCCTGACAAGGATAAGCTTGAAAATTGGGCTCAAAAAGTCTTAAAATACTTTCACGGTCTACTTATACACAAGAAAAGGCAGAAATGAGGCTAATCAATGGGAAGATTAAAGAAAATATCTTGCCCCTTATTTTTATTCCACTACCTTTACCTTCCCATTTATTTGAACGTAAGGAAAAAAGCCAAACCTGTTACTGAGAAACTGGAAAACCTCAAACTGGCAGATTACTAGGAACACTTTAACTACCAAAAATTCAAAATGGGGCACCACATAGAAACTTCATATATTTGCTAGCTCTAAGTTAAAATCTCTAGTGGAGACCCAATAATCAGGGAATGCAGTTCAAAAAACTAGAAATAAGTCTCAGGCTTCCCACCTACCAGGCCAGGAGAACTAAAGCAAAGAATCTCTTTCTTGGCAGTGTATTCCTTGTGGCAAAGTTTCTGAAAGAGACATATATTGTTATTTTTTATTGTATAAAATCTTGAGCTGAAACACACACAAAAAAGTAGTTTCATATATACAGCAGAATACAAAAAGACCACTAACCTATTTCATTGCTATATCATAATTTCACATATTACTTTCAAAACTCCCATGTCTGTGCTTCCTTCTGACTTTCCTTTTGTCCTCTCCTGTGCATTTAAAAAATGTGGAAAAAACCTTAAATACACACACACACATGTTCAAGTAAAACAAATTCATACAATGATCATGCCACAACATGTGTGTCTCTTTCTGCACCTTCTGTCACTAGGTTTGCCATTTTATTGTGCTCCATAGTTGCAGAAAATGGAAATGTAGAAACTAATGTAGTTTGACTGAGAGATAGACTGAAAAGGCTTATCAATTAATTGTAGCCTCAGCTAAGAAAAGCTGATAGAAACAAGTTGCAGTAAGGTTGTTAGAAGATCTCCATTTAGGTAATAAAATTCTGCCAAGAAGTCTTATTGTCCAGAGAATGCACAAGATAGAAGACTATTGGATGTCTAGTCCATACCAATTTATGGAGAGAATGCTCTGGGATCTACAAAGACAATTCATTGAAAACACCAATTTCTTATTGAGGAATTGTTCAGACTTTCTAAGGTGAAAGTAATGGACCATCAGCTAAACAGATTCTAAGCAGAAAAGCACCATTGCTTTTATGGAGATTGTCACAGCTCAGAAGAAGGTTATTCTGATGATGACATAATTAGGTATTGGTATCTACCAGGAAGTCAGGCAACTCAACCTGTGATTGGGACTCTAGGCCATTACACAGGTAGATCCTGTTTAACCTAATATTCCAATTGTGGAATCCTCTATGGCAGTGGTTCTCAACCTGTGGGTTGTGACCCCTTTGGGGGTCGAACAACCCTTTCACAGGGGTCACAGAGGTCACCTAAGACCATCGGAAAACACATATTTCCGATGGTCTTAGGACCGAGACACCACTCCTCTATCCATCTCCAGGCGGGTCCGCCCACATGCAGATACACCCACATACGAGTATTAAAGGGTCGTGGCATTAGGAAGGTTGAGAACCACTGCTCTATGGAAAAGCTGATACCCATAGGAAACTGCGATATAATGGGCAGCCTGAGTCATCAACAACCTCAGGATTGAGGTAAAAGGTCATCTTTTGTCTGTTATAGTTATCACTATCTGTAGATAGTGACTGACATCCATAAGATCAGAAGGTTCTGGTAGCAATTCTACAATTATTCAGCCAACTAACTTATGATCCAAGAAAAATGGGAAAGGTAAAGTCAATGCCATAGAAACTTTATTTCATTATTGAGAATACAATGGTGATATTTGTTGATATGTGAAACTCCATATGTATTATTGATATATGCTTCTATGATGCATATTCTAGTGTGTAATCTTAGAGATACATGTATAGCTTGTGTTTTTGCATGTGTCCTATACACTAGGTTACTATATGTGATTCTATTATGTATTCTATGTGTCATATATGACAGAGACTTATATTTTGGTTGTCTAGATTGGTGATGCCATAATTTAAGTAGCTGCACTGAGATTAATTGTGCTAGCCACATTAACTATGCAAACTATGTGATGTGCTCATTTGAATGCATACACATTTTAGTGTACTCTGGGTGATTTGCAGGGACTGAAAATTTTTCATTTAGGGGAGAATATAAGGCTGCAAAGCTCCCTTTAGACTGTGAGTGGCTTATAACTTGAATGATTTTTTTTTTAAATCATAAAATGCTGTGATTTGTAGCCAATTCAGCATCAATGTTCAAAGGAGCAAAGAGTAACTTTCAGGACTTAGCCCAGTAATAGCTGAGAATAGGGACTGATGTCAATAATGTTACTTTTGGACTTGAACTTGGTGAACTATGTGGAACTGAGCCCACTCTCTCCAGAGACTGAGGTGAGAGAAACAAGAGTGTTTTTCCTTATGTATTGGGGAAAAAGATGAACATATAGTTCTCAAAAGGAGAATGGCAAACTATTAATAGTCATATGAAAGAGTGCTCCAAATCATTAATAATAAGAGAAATGCAAAACATAGCAACCCTGACATTCTATCTCACACTCTGTAAGCTAGCAAAGATGACTAAAGATGGGAATAAAGTTGGAGCGATTATGGGAAGATAGGCATGCTAGTACATTGACTCATTAGTACAACTACTTTGGAAAACAATTTAGAATTATACAAAAAAAGTGACTAATATCTCCATACCCTTTGACCCAGAGATTTCATTATTAGGCTTATATCCCAAGGAGGCCATTATTAAAAAGAAAGTTGCTGTATATACCAAAACATTTATGTCAGTACTTTTTGGGATAACAAAGAATTAAAAACAAAGTAGATGCCCATCAGTTGATGGGCATACCCAGTTGAGAAAAAGTTAAACTGTGGTACATGAATGTAATGGAATATTACTGTGCTGTAAGAAAGGATGAATGTGATGAATGCAGAGAAACCTGGAAATTTCTACATGAAGTGATCCACAGTGAAAGAAAACAGAAATCAGAACCAAGAAAAAAATATACACAATGTCTACAACAATGTAAATGGAAAGAACAACCACAAACACACAAAATCAAAAGTAAATGTTGCAAAACCAAAAAGAACAAGCACGGCTCAAGAGAGGAAATAAGACACCCCCATGCCACCCCTTTGCAAAGGTGGAAGGCCCACAAGTACTGCACTTTATACATATTTCAATTATTCTGGGTTTTCTCCTTTTCTTCATTTTTGTCTTTAAAAATACTATTTGTTGGGGCAGGTAGGTGGCAAAGGGAAGTAGAGCAAGAGCTCTGGAATCAGGAAGACCTGAGCTAAAATCTGGCCTCAGACACTTGACACACTTACTAGCTATGTGGCCTTGGGCAAGTCACTTAACCTTAATTGCCTTGCCTTCACCCTCCACAAACATAAATACTATTTGTTATATGGGATGGTTCTTCTGACAGTGGGTGGGCGAGGGACAAAAGTGTAAAAATTTTACTAGATGTAAAAAAAAGTCATAAAATTATATTTAAAAAAAGAAGTGCAGGCTACAGATTACAGGAGAATGTCAAACAGTGTTGTAATGGTAATGGAATTTAAAGATCTCCCTGTTTTGCCTTGGTTTTGGAGGTGAGTCTTAAAACTCAGAGCTTGTGAATCCCACTTGTGGGATGGACTTGTTGACAGGAAGAGAGAGGGCTGAACTGGGAGGAGCTGGTTGCGTGGATTTAGAGAGAAGCCCAAGCAGAGGAGGCCAGAAGAATTTTGGGGGAGCAGTATTGTGGAGGCAGAGAGAGAGAGAGGAGAATTACCGGGAGCCAGAGTTGCTGAAAGAGGACTGCTGAGGGCCAGTTGGAGCTGCCCAGGATTTTCGAGAACTGCCACCTGGAGCTGCCAAGGACTGAGGGGGCATGGCTCTGATGCCGGTATTTTGTCCATCTGTTTTGATGTTGTTTTGCCAGATTTGTCTGCTGGTGAAGGACAATGCTGTTGTTGCAGAGGTCCTGGAACCTTGCTGTTGGTTCAGAAGCCCTGAAGAAGGATTTTCTTATTGTATGGGTACAGAAATCCTGGAAGAGGGTCTTGCTGATATTTTCAGGGGTTCTGGGACTGTTCTGCAGGTGGAGAGTGGATTGATGAGAACACTGGCAATATACATTGTGGCTTTGTTAAGCTTTGTCTCCCCAGGAATAGAGATTGCTGAGAACTTGCCTAAGGTCAAGATGAAGACAGGACCTCTCCTTGGGTATTAAATGTTGTGATGATACCTTAACCTTGTTGTAGCTTAAGGGTGGATGGCTTTTTGTGCTCTCCTGCCCCTTTTGAGAAAAGTATTTGGCATTAATGGATGGTATTGTAATTCAGTTGTGATCCAGGGGTGGGAAACTTTTGACTTTTTGTGCTCTGTGACTGATCAAATGTACTTTGTTTGAATGTACTTTGTTTATGATTGGAAACTAATCTCCATTTGAGAAGAGACTTTGTTGACTGACTAAATGAATGTACTGCCCAGGAGTGGGGTACTTGGACCTTGGTACTTTGCAACTGAATTGAGGACTTACTAAATTATTGAATTTTGCTATGTTTTGATTTTCTGTGAATGTTTTGCCATAATTTGTCACTGAATAAAATAGAGTTATTATGCTGGTATTTCGAACCTTGGAAGTTGCCTTTGCTTGGTGTTACAAGTGTCTATATATACTTTCTAAGTTGTGTATACATTGAGATATGCCAGGCTGAAGGGAGCCAAAACACCTTATCCAGGAATCAGGCTGGTCCTAGATAAGTTAGCTCTGGGTTTTTCCAGTGGCCAGTCCATATTGTCCAGACCTGATTTTCTCTGTGATGCCACTGTAAATCAGAGCCTTCCTGATATCCTGCGATCCAGGGCTATGTTCTGGGATTCTAACCAGAAGGTATTAGCTCACCCATCCCTTTTAGATACTATTCATATGGCTTAGAAATCATTAAAGGACATGATAATCTTCAAGGCCTAAACTGACATCATCATCTGGCATCTTAAAACTGAACAAAGAGTATTAGAAAACAAAGTGACCTATAATTACCTTCTTTGTTTCATTACTCTATAGAAACCTTGCTCATGGTATCAATAAATGGATTGCATTGATGATCTCGCCTGGACCACAATTACACATAACACTTTCTGGGGCTGGTGTATCAGTTTAGAGCTGGCTTAAGAAACCACTCAAGTTATCTCTACACCATGTTATTCCTTTCTTTGCTGCCTTAGGAAGTTAATAGAATTCTCCCTATTCTATAGCTGTTGAATAAAGGATATGGCCAAACCCCACAAGACTCAGGAAAAACAATTTTCAAGGGGTTAAACAGAACTGAGATTATATCCATTGGCACCTAAGGGGAAGAGGAGAGGAACATAACCAGCAGAGCCTGAGGATTAGAGAAGACCACCCCTCCCTACATAGGGTACCTCTAGAACCCTGAGGATGTTATGCAGAAGGCCTTGCTATGGGACATTGAGGTGGAAGCATACTCACTACAGAAGGTAAATTACCTCAGTGGGGATTTCTGAGTTATAGTTTTAATATTATAGACCCACAGAGTACCTGAAACTTTACAAAACTAGTTCTGCAGGGTGACTCAAACTGTGGACATGAACTGGGAATTTCCAAAGGAAAACCAAGTTCATAGTTACTACAACTATAGAAATGAAGACTGAATTGGGTAGATAAAATTGTATGTATGCAATATGGTGTAGTGGCAACCACCCTGGCATACCCAGGATAGCTGCTAGTATAGGTTCTTAGATCTGCTTTACTAGGAAAGATAGTGGTTCAAGGAGTCAGCAATCTTTTTAAATTTACATTCATTAGTTCAGGGGAAAAGTCAGCACCCTGAACTTCAGAGAAAATCCAAACAAAGAAAATAGAGAAAATACAAGCAGAGAAATAAAGACCAACAGACAGGGCTTCTAACTTAGAAATTAGCACAGATCAACAGACAGATCCAACTGTCTGACCAAGGCAATACATTCATAAGTTATCAGAGAGAGAAGCACCAACATCTAGGTTTTTCAAAGCTGGGGGGTGGGGTGGGGGAAGAGACTCAGAGTCTCATCTGGTCAAATCACAAGAACACCCTTCCAATGGGTGAGCCAGAAAGCAAAATGCTAACCTCAGAGTATATATATACTTCTTCAGGATCAGAGGGCATCACAACCCTCATAACCCATTGCCTAATTACAAAGTAACAAAAGGTGTGGACCTTCCTGAAAAACCATTAAGCTTCTCTTGTTGTGCTCTACATGAGGCCTATAAATGGGCAGGGAAGATCTTATTTCCCATTAACATTACATAAGGTTATCACATACATTCTACTGCTGCAGCCTCTGTCACAGAAAAATTCTACCTGTGCTTTTACTTTCCCTCATGACTGACCAACTAAATGAACTCAAAGAAGAAATACTCTGGATTTTTCCTTTACTGGTAGTGTGAGTCATGTGGACTATACAGGGTCAGGCATATGTGACAGACTCCCTTGTAATCATAAAAAAATCAAGTAGCTGAAGAATCTCATTGGGTTGGTAGCCCACTGAGTTATTCCCAATAGCACATATATCTTGAACAGGCTTAGAATTAAAGACAAATAAGAGAATAACATGGATCAAATCTGGGAAATTGAGGAGGGTTTTCAATAATCACAAGTTTCTTCCTATCAACCCAAATCCATATTGTTAATATGAATGTTTTTCTACCCATGGTAGATGGCTGTGAATCCTGGAAATATCTCAGAACAATTGAAATTTCAGATCAGTGGAGCAATACATTGTGTGTATAGATAGGCTACAGCATATTACAGTGACTTGCGTAAATAAAAGGCACCATTAAATACATGTACTTAGTGGCAAAGGATGTGAATTAAAAGCACACCAAGGACTAGCCCACTGATAGCCAAGTGTGACTGTGATGCATGTTGAATATATATTTAATGGCACTTGAAGTATATCCACAACAGCACCCTGATCATATTCTACTAACTAAAAATCTACCACCACCACCACTACCACCACCACCAGCTCCCCCCTCCACTAGATTTTCATTTAATTAATTAACCAGCCAGGGAATTTATATGTAATCTGTCCATCAAATGCTGTAAGATTTCAATTGCCAACCATAGGGTTAGTTCTGGACAAGATCTTGCTAATCCTTATGCAAAAGATCCTTTCTCCCTATCATTTCCTACCTGGGCAAATTTAGTTGTCCTTCATAGCCTGGTTCAAAACTCATTCTAGGGTAAATGAAAATGGAATATTACTCTAAATTTTAAAAAACCACAAAACTATAAAAAGTGCCTTATCCTGTATCTAGGAAATTGACTTTAAATACAATGAATTCCTTTATATGACACAAGTAACCCATACTGGGACCATACGCATACATTTTTAAAAAAATAAATTTATTTATTTTCTTGTTTACATCATTCATTTCCACAAGATTTTGAGTTACATATTTTCTTCCCATCTTTCCCCTACCCACCACCTCAAAACAGTGCTCCCACTGTATAGCCCCTCCCCCATTCTATTCTCTCCTATGTCCTCCCCCTTGCCCCTCTGACTTTCCGCTAGGGCAGGATGGGTTTCCCTACTCCAGATGCCTGTATATCTTAATTCCCAGTTGCATGTAGTTAATAATAATAATAATTATATATATATACATATATACACATATATTTTTAACATTTGATTATAGAACTTTAAATTCCAGATTCTTTCCTTTCCTCCCTCATCACCCACCCCCACTGGAGGGACAAGCAATTCAATACAGGCTGTACATGTGTAATTATGCAGAACATCTCCTCGGTGGATGTATCATACATTTTATTTTTACAAATAAAATGAATATTTACCACATTACAAAAAATAAACTTATTAGGAGCTACCCAATGGAGCACTCTGGCCAATTGCCTTCTACTGACCCTCACAACCACCCTTACCTTTCAGTGTGGGGAAATACCACCTCCACAGCCCCCTAAATTTGTAGAAGGAAGATTTATACTTGTGTGGCCCAAAATGCAGGGCATTGAGAAAGTATAAAGATTCCAGAGTTTTATTCTTTAATCTGTTCTGTTACACAAACCACAATTAATCCTTTCCACATTGCAGGGGTTAGTAGTACAGTAGAAAATACATTTAAAATTTTTTGACCCTCCCTTCATACCAGAGAAGAAGTTTTGTGAGGGTTATTGCAGGCTGCAGTGATAATGTTTGAGGCACAGAGTGTGTCCGAGGCCCTGGAATTAGCTGGGTCACATAGAGGTCAGAGCATACTGCACTGGTACAGTGTATAGAGCAGTGGCCCAGGAGTCGGGAGGACCTGAGTTCAAATGTGACCTCAGACACTTAACACTTACTAGCCAGTGTGGCCCTGCCTTTGGCCCTCCAAAAAAGCAAAAAACCTAAATAAAAAAAGAGAAAAAAATGCAATTCAGCAAAATGAATTAATCCTCCAAATGTAGTTGATCATGTGTATATTGAACTCAGGTCCTCCTGACTCCTGGGCCACTGCTCTATACACTGTACCACCTAGCCTCCCCTTTTCTCTCTTTTTAAAACCTTTGTAGAAGAGACATTCAGAAGTGAAGGTGATGTAAAAACAAAATATCAGTAAGACAATTTTTTACCTAACCTGTAATTTTATTATATGTAACTTCCCGCAAGGAAATTCCTTCTAGCAGTGAATTTTTGTACTTGCTGCTGGGGGGCACAAAGAAGTTAAATGACTTGCCCAGGGTCACATAAATAGTATAAGTCAGTGATATGACCTGAATACAGGTCTTTCTGACTCTGAGATGGATCCTTATCCAGTCTAACCACATGATCTCTCATTCACCTAGGGAGAAGAAAAATATTTTGTCAGTAAAAATAAGGACAGGGATAGAATTCTGTCCCTCGCGTCAAAAAATGTCAGAATCAAATCAAATCTAGGAAATTGTTTTTAAAAAACTGAGAGAACGTACCAATGTGCAAAAGTCTATTCGGAGAATCAGAAAGGGTGTTATCCAGAGCATCGCTTTCTCCCCTCCACAGCGAGCCTTAGACCTTTAAGACGCCTGACTGCCTTACAATGACTGACTCTTGGCGCAAGGAGAGTAGTTTATGTAGGAGAGAAACAAAGTAGAGATTATACTACAATATAAGGCTGAATTAATTACTATTGTCCAGAAGATAATGAGTAAAACCCTTCTGAGGGACAGAGACAATATAATTCAAAGTTTTACAAAACTAGGCAGCGAAAGAAAGAAACAAATACTTCTGAGGCCAGAAGAGGGAGAAACAAGAACAAAGAACTCTTACATGTCAGTGGCAGGAAGGGCTGACATACTGCAGTAACTATTTGTGTTGCAGTCTTAGTAAACGTAGCTTTGACCTTTTCTCACTCATGCTTTGGTAACCCTAAGCTAACCACTGAAAGAAAGTACTTGGTAACATAGCTCTATTGTGACCTTTGTCCCCTTGCTCCTTTGTCTTTCTAAGCATAATTCAGTGGTTCTCAACCTTCCTAATGCTTGACCCTTTAATACTTGTATGTGGGTGTATCTGCATGTGGGCAGACCCTCCTGGACACGGAGAGAGGAGCAGTGTCTCGGTCCTAAGACCATCGGAAATATGTTTTCCGATGGTCTTAGGTGACCCCTGTGAAAGGGTCTTTCAACTACCAAAGGGGTCGCGACCCACAGTTTGAGAGCCACTGGCATAATGGTTTTGACCATAGTTCTATTTCTCAACAGGATTTCTATAGGCCTTCATAACCATCAACAGTGGAGGTATCTTGCTTTGCTTGAAACATATACATGAGTTCCTACAAATGGAGGTGTTCCAGAGAGTTGTACTTGAGTTCCTGGGTGTACTTATGTTCCAAGTACATAACAAATGTACATAACAAATATTTATTTCTTGATACTGGATAAATGTGCCTTTCATTCAAACCATCTGTATACTGCTCTTACCATTCAGGTCATTCTAACTATATCCATCATTCCTTTTTCTATCAGGCTCAATAGCAGGCTGTATACTTACATTCTAAATTTGGAGGTTGATGCTCCTTTACCCTGAATGAATTGTATTGCTAAATTTACACCTTGGTAGGACATGGTTTTTAACACTGAAGATCCCACATATAACCTAGGTGGGATGGTCGCCTCCCTTAACTGCTCATTTTTCTTATCAATACCCATCCCAGGTTCTAAGGCAGCCAAGGGGTGGGTTTTAATATTAATTCATAAATTAATAGAAAAGCAAATATTTTCAAGTAATTTATCAATTAGGTCCAAGTCCCCAACCCAGCTTAATTTTTTTTTTTTGAGACTAGGTCTCCCTAATTTGCCTAGGCTGGAAGTACAGTGGCCAGTAGTGGTCTGATCCCATTATTGATTGGCATGGAAGCTTTGACCTATGTTTCTAACCCTTTTTAGGCAGCCTGTTGCATCACACCTGCTCCTGGGAACTCACCATATTGATAACAGACTTTAGTATGGATATCTGATGAGTTTAGCCTACTACAAGTCAGAAATTATGAGTTCCATTGATCCACCAGCCTCTTTACTCAGTATTATGGATTATAGGTACATATCACCATGCCTGGCTCTAGTTCATTGAATAAAATATTAAATAACTGGAGGTATCTCTTTTCCCATGAACTCTCACTCTTTCTCAGGCTTAAATAAATACCAGTGCTGTGAGTTATATAATTCATTAACAATGCTACAAGTAATAACAAGAAAATTAAATATTTCAACAAAGTATTGCAGGAGAAAGATTATAGCTAGGGTTACCTCTTAACTATCAATGGATACATCATGATGATTTCTATACCAAAAGTGGCCTAACAACTCAGCTTTCTCAGAATACCAGTTAAAGACTCTTCTCAAGAATTCTCTTTGTAATATTTCCTCACAAGAAAAGAGATAACTCTCAATTTTTCAGAAAGGAATTTATTATTTTTTTCTCTGCTCAGTCTCTCTTCATTCTAGACAGTTTTCACATTCTCTCCAGAATCACAGTTAAACAGCAATCTTCTCCATGGTAGAGTAGAAGCACAAACTTGGCATGGGCTGTAATGGTAATGGAATTTGGAGATCCCCCTGTGTTGGCTTGGTTTATGGGTTGAGTGTTAAAACCCAGAGCTTGTGAATCCCACTTGTGGGATAGACTTGACATGAAGAGAGAGGAGCTGTGGATTGGGAGAGAGGCCCAAGCCTAGAGAAGGCCAGAGGGACTTTTTGGAGAGCAGTGTCGTGGACTGCTGAGGGCCAGTTGGAGCTGCCCAGGACTTTTGAGAACTGCCACCCAGAGCTGCTGAGAATTGAGGAGATATGGCTGTGATGCCAGTATTTTGTCTGTCTGTTTTGATGTTGTTTTGCCAGATTCACCTGCTGGTAAAGGACAGTGCTGCTGTTGTAGAGGTCCTGGAACTTTGCTGTTGGTTCAGAAGCCCTGAAGGAGGATTTTCCTGTTGTATGTTTACAGAAATCCTGGAAGAGGGCCTTGCTGATGTTTTCAGGGGTTCTGGGACTGTTCTGCAGGCAGAGAGTGACTTGATGAGGACACTGGCAATGGCTTTGTTGAGCCTTGTCTCCCCAGGAACAGGGATTGCTAAGAACCTGCCTCAAGTCAAGATGAGGACAGGACCTCTCCTTGAGTTTTCAATGCTGGGATGATATCTTAACTTTGTTGTAGCTTAAGGGTAGATGGCGTTTTGTGCTGTCCTTCCCCTTTTGAGAAAGTGCTTGGCATTAATGGATGGTATTGTAATTCAGTTGTGATCCAGGGGTGGGAAACCTTTGATTTTTTTTGTGCTCTTAACTATCAATGGATACATCATGATGATTTCTATACCAAAAGTGGCCTAACAACTCAGCTTTCTCAGAATACCAGTTAAAGACTCTTCTCAAGAATTCTCTTTGTAATATTTCCTCACAAGAAAAGAGATAATAAAGATTGACCAAATTGACCATACTTTACTTATGATTGGAAACTAATCTCCATTTGAGAAGAGACTAAATGAATGTACTGCCCAGGAGTGGGCTACTTTGACTACTGGTCAGGGGTAGGATACTTGGACCTTGGTGCTTTGCAATTGAATTGAGAACTTACTTGCTAAAGGAATGAGTTACACTGTATTTTGATTTTCTCTGTTCTGTGAATGTTTGCCTTAATCTGTCACTGAATAAATGGGGTTTGCTATGCTGGTAATCTGAACCTTGGAAGTTGCCTTTGCTTGGCATTACATGGGCTCTGGCTCCAACCACTTCCAATACTTGTAAAAAAAATGACTCCAAACAAATTTTAAATCTACAGAACCCACAAAGTGACAGAGAGAAACATATGATGGAGCAGTAGAAAAAGTATTCTACTTGGAATGGGAATGGAAATGGAGGCCATGAATACAGGATACAAAAAACAAACAAACAAAAACCAAAATCATATTAGAAGATCATCAGAAAACCAAAACTACCTTCTACCACTATTGTAAAAGTAAACGGTCACTTGAGTACTGAATGCTCTCACAAAGAAAATGAAACTTTGGACACTGAGGTCTAAAGAAGCAACATTTGGAAACAAAGATGGAGCCATTGAAGGAGATTTCCTTAAACCCTGAAAAGAGTAAGAATGAACTCATCATCAGTTAGATGGTAACAATGTGATATAAGTATAACACCATCAAGATGTGATCTTGGAATTTTCTATTACAACCATGGAGTAGTTGTCTATAAACATATCAGCTGTAGTCAGGAGAAGAATTACCATTTGCTTCAGGGGAAGCTATTGCCCAATATAATCTAGCAGATTTCCCAGTCAGCAAAAAGAACTGCTGGGAAAGGTGCTTCTGGGAGTAAAGCAGGCACTAGGCATAGAAATCCAGTAATTTTGCTTCGGGATGATGATGACAGCTTTAGTTTAAGCAAGGAGGTGGTGGTGGTAGTGGAAGGATGACATCTTACCTTATATTTCACAGCTTCGTTCTTAGAGTCATATTCCACAGAATAACAGAAATAACACTGCTAGCTAGCCTGGGCTATCTCTAAGTACAGGTTTAAGAAGACAGGGCTATAGGTCTAATGAGAATTATGACGGCCTGTACCATCAAGAAGCTCAGGGATAGAGGCATATGGGTCAGTAGACCATAGGAGAACCAGACTAACATGATGTCCCAGGGAAAACTGGTGAAACAGTTACTCATATAGCCAGATGTTACTCCTGTTAATGGATTATTTCTGTTGTTACTATCTGCTTTTTGAATCTCAAATGCAGCTATACATGTTTTCACATTCTGTTTACCTATTATTTTTACTACGCCTATTTTTATTCTTTTTAACTTTTATTGTTACTACTGTATTCTCTCATTACTTGAAGTACCCTTTACAAGCTCTCATTACATGAAGCTCTGTCGAATGTGATTAGTAATATGTCATTATATCTATTATATTTACTATTAATGTCGATTTGATGTTCTTAAATAACTCCTACAAAGACTTTAGATAGTGTCTTTATTCACTGGACCACCTAGCTGCCCCAAAAAACTTTTTAAATTTTTTTTTGAGGGGGGAAAGCAGGGCAATTGGGATTAAGTGACTTGCCCAAGGTCACAGGCTAGTAAGTGTTAAGTGTCTGAGGTCAAATTTGAACTCAGGTCCTTCTAACTCATTATGCCTACCAGCTGCCCCTATGTCTTAAGATAATTTCTGGTTTAACTTTCTTATCATAATTTACTTAAGCATATCATCTAACAAGGTAGAATCTGCAAAATCAAGCTGGTGTTAACTGATTATTTCTTATTCTACATATCTGCAAATTCAAGCTTGAGATATGAGTTATAATTCTGATGTTAACCCATTGGTTTCCTGTCTTGCCTGATATAGATCTTTCCTTTCTCCCATCTGTTCTTTGATGCACAAATCATTCCCTTTCCCTTCTGCTTTCCCTAAAATTCCATTGTACCCATTCTGCTTATGAAATCAAAACGTATATGAAATTGCTGAAACTGATGTTTTGGGCTCACTGATTTTTTTTTTGTTCATGGGTTCCTGCACTGAGTATAACAAACTTAGTTGGATTTCCCCCCCATCTTTGCATCACTAATTATATAATTGATAACAATGCTTATCAATGAATCACTGAACAATTTTTGTCACAATAGTAACATCTTTAAGAGCCAAATAGAATGTCATAAGAAAGGCAGTTTGGATTTACAGTTGAAAATAT
Organism: Pseudochirops cupreus; assembly: GCA_028627135.1. Classification (NCBI taxonomy): domain Eukaryota; kingdom Metazoa; phylum Chordata; class Mammalia; order Diprotodontia; family Pseudocheiridae; genus Pseudochirops; species Pseudochirops cupreus. Next base: position 187,151,631 of record CM053584.1, on the reverse strand, counting down.
CACATTATGGAATCAGGAAGAGTATTGATTAATTTGATCTATGAGGACCTCTGACATGAATTGTGGAGATGAGGTTTCTTTCTTCTGAGAACTATCAACTTGGTTTTTCCCCTCAGAAACTTTGTAAAAAAGAAATGTACGAAATCTGTGAGGAATTTGCATTCTTATCTTAGGAAGAAATATGAAGAGAATTTTTGAGACACTTTTAATCAGTGTGTAGAGTGACATGAATGGTAAATTTGTTTTCAGAGCACAAGGGAAAGGAAGTTATCAGCTATTACAGTGAAAGTTTGAGGTGATGCTGGCTGTGATTTTTCTCAAAGCTAAAATACTGTAAAAAATTATGTATATATATTTTAGATTTCATTTATTAATAAATTACATGCTTAATTTTAAAATATTAACATTTATTTGATAGCTAACAATAATAACTAGCATTTATATATTTGATTTATATATGCAACATGCTTTACAAATATTAGCTCATCTTCACGACTCTGGGGGATAGCTGCTACTATTACTCTCATTTTACTTGGGGTAATAATAATAGCAGGAGGAAACTGAAGAAGATAGAGATTAAGTGACTTGCCCAGGGTCATATAGCTCATAAGCGTCTGTAGCTGGATTTCAGTCAGGTCCTCCTGATACCAGACCCAGTTCTCTAGGTACTGTGTCACCTAGTATTAAAATTAAGGGATCTAATATATAGAGATGAATAATTGCTTTCGGGAAAGGAAGTTTCTACAGTTTATTAAACTGGTGTTAGGGATCTGGTTGAAGTGGCAATTTTGTTATTAAATAAGAAAACATACAGAGACACTCCTAGATTGCCCTAGAACACCAGTTGATAAACATTAAATATGGAAACAAATCAAGTAGTAGGCCAAGGGGTAACTTGCAAGTAACTGTGTTCAACTCTCTGAACTTTGATACACAATTAAGAAAGTTCTAAGAAATTTCACATCACTTTCTATTTTCTATCTTCTCCATAGCTTAATCTCATAGATCCTCATAGATCAAAGAAAGAAGCACACTGAACTTGTGGGGAGAGGAACTTCATCTAATGACAATTGGCACTGGAATTCTTGGTGTCTATGTCTTTAAAGATAAAGTAATAAGGGCCGATAGGTGACACAGTGAATAGAGCACCGGCCTTGGAGTCAGGAGGACCTCAGACACTTAACACAAAAAACTAGCCCTGTGACCTTGGGCAAGTCACTTAACCCCAATTGCCCTGCCCTCCACCCTCCAAAAAGCAAAAATAAAAAAAAGATAAAGTAATAGTCCTTATAGCCTGAGTAGAAAAGGCTTTTGAAAGAGGTATTACTGACATAAAGTAGTATGTCCATAGTAAATGACTGTATGTATCCCAATAGTATGACACAGCAATAAATTATTATAGCAACCTTGTGTTTGACAAGTGTAAAGACTTAAGTTTTGGGGGTGAGAATTCATTATCTGGTAAAAAGAAATTGTTGGGAAAACTGGAAAACAGTCTGGCAGAAACTGGGTATAGAACACTATAGGGTATAGAACACCACTTACCAAGATAAGGTCAAAATGGATACATTACCTAGATATAAAGGGAGATATCATAAGTAAATTCGAAGAACATGGACCACATGACCTATCAGACTTATGATAGGAAAAGAATTTATGAAGAAACAGAGATAGAGAGTATTGTGAGATATAAAATGAATAAGTTTGATTACATTAAATTAGAAAGATTTTGCACAAATAAAACCAAAATAGCTAGGATTAGAAGGAAAGCAGAAAATTGGAGGTGGGGAGAGTGATTTTATAGACAGTTCCTCAGATAAAGGTCTCATATCTTAAATATTTTATAGAGAATTTTGTCAAATTTCTAAGAATATGAGCCATTGATAAATGGTCAAATGATATCAACAGGCAGTTTTTCCATGAAGAAATCAAAGCTATATATAGTTGTATGAAAAAAACCCTCTAAAACATTATTGATTAGAGGAATGTAAATTAAAACATTTTTTTTTTTTTTTTTGCTTTTTGGAGGGGGAAAGGCAGGGAAATTAGGGTTAAGTAATATGCCCTAGGTCACAGGGCTAGTAAGTGTTAAACGTCTGAGGTAGCATTTAAACTCAGGTCCTCCTGATTCCAGGACCGGTGCTTTATTCACTGTGTTACTTAGCCACTCCTAAAATGACTTTGATATATCATTTCACACCTATCAGATAGGCTAAAATGATAAAATGGAAAAAATGTCCAATGTTGCCGGGGATGTGGAAAAAAATAGTTCCACTATTGGTGGAACTATGAACTAATTTAACCATTTTGGAGAGCAATCTAGAATTATGTCCAAAGAATTATATGTATATACCTCCATGCAGTTATACATGTTTATCATGTATATCCTTTGACCCAGCAATACCACTATTAGGTCTGTTTTCTAAGGTGATCAAGGAAAAAGGAAAAGAACCTATAGGTTCTAAAAATATTTACAGCAGCTCCCTTTGTGGTAGCAGAGAACTGGAAATTGAAGGGATGTCCATCAGTTGGGGACTGGCTAGACCAATTGTGCTATATGATTGTGATGGAGTACTACTCTGATGTAAGAAATGGTGAGCAGGTTGATTTTAGAAAAACATGGAAAGATTTGCATGAAATAATGAAAAGTAAAATGAGCAAAACCAAGAGAACATTGTATACAGCTGGAAGAAATTGAAAGACCAAGCTATGCTGAGTATTATAAATACTTAAATCAACTACGAAGGACCTATGAAGAAAGTAATTTATATACCTTCAAAGAAAGAACTGATAAATAGAAGTGTGCATAATATGGGTTTCATATACATATTTTATGTATATATGTATATAAAATATTGATATCTATATCTGTGTTAAATGGTGGCCTTCTCTAGTGCGGGGTCCAGGGGGATGAAGGGAGACAACTTAGAACTTAAAATTAACCAAAAACATTAAATAAAAAAAGAAATATGTATATATAAATATATAAAAATAAAAACATATACAGCACTTTGCAAACTTCAAAGGGCTATAAACATCAGTAATTATTATTATTATAAGTTTAAAAGGGAGGGCTACATCTCCATGTGAAGAGAAGATACAACCTTATGTGTAGCAAAGTTTTAGGGTCTGGTCACACTTATAGGTCACCTAACCTTTAGCCTGCCATAGCTACATTTGTACTCTAGAGCTCAACATTGATCTAGGGTAGTGATTCTCAATTTTTTGGTCTCTTGATACCTTTACACTCTTAAAAATTATTGAAGATTCTAACAAGTTTCTGTTTCTGTGTTTATATCTGTCAGTATCATATTAGAAATTAAAACTAATAAATTTTAAAGCATTGATTGATTAATCTGAAGTAACAATAATAAACCAATGGCATGTCAACATGAATAACATTTTTTGAGAAATAACTATATTTTCCAAAAGTATATTTAAAAAAAAGAGTGGCATTGTTTTACATTATTGCAAATATAAATTGCAAATTGCATTTGCCCCTTAGTTGCAGATGTCAACACAATCATTCCAGGATAAACTATGGCAATCCCAAAAGTTATTCAACATTTTGAATATTTCAGCACTATTTGGGTTTGTTGCCAAGTATAAAAGATCTTCAATGATTAGTTATTGCTGATGCCAGACAAATACAAGCAAAAGTGTAAGTCCTGGAAGTCTGTAGATTGGTTCGTTTGTAGAGCAAAAGTACAATTCTGCAGGCAAGTTATCAAGTCAATCTTCATGTCTGCAGCCATAGTTTTAATTCACAGGTGACATAGCCTTTGGAAAAGACCACGGTATACTACTGAAAGAATGAGAATGAAAAAAGGACAAATATTGTCTTAAGATTATTATAAAAATGACTTTAACCTTGAGAGTCAAATTTTGAAAATGGTTGGCCTAAGGGTATGTTCAGATAATTTATTTCTCGTTAATAACTTGCAATTTTTTAGGGGCAGCTAAGTGGAACCCTGAATAGAGCTGTTGGGACTGAAATCAGAAAGTCCTGAGTTCAAGTGTGACCTCAAATACTTACTAGCTGTGTAACCGTAGGCAAGTTACTTAACTTCTTGTTTGCCTCAGTTTCCTGGAGATGTGTAAAACGTGGGGTTGTTGTGATCAAATGAGAAAAATTGTAAAGAGCCTGGCATATTGTAAACACTATATCAACGTTAAGTATTATCTCCTCTTCGTTATGTAATAGCTCAAACCTTGACTCTAGTTCACCAAATATTAACTGTTTAATGAACTAGAGGGACTTCCTTTCTTGGTAGTAAATACTTTTTTCTTATAATTTGATAAATATTAAAAATTATTGTATATATAAGCAAATAGAATCAATAATAAAAGTAACATGTTTAAAACATTTGCACTATTTTGGTTATGACCAATGTCACAGTCCTCAAAATATCAGTAACTGACTTTCTTTCATTTGTCTAGAAAAGCAGTCGCAAGTCATTCATCAAATTTCATAAAATTTCTTAAATCATCTTCTTATTTCTTTGAAAGATTAGTCCTTTATCTTGTCTTCTCTGTAGTCCAAAATTCACTGTACTTAAGTTCCTGAAACTTGACACAGAACTTGCTTTATGAAGTTTTTGTTTGTGCGTTTGTATCGCCGCAATTAACATTGTTCTCCCAAGAAAGATTTCTACTCACACTCTTCATAGATTCTCGTCTATCATAGGTAAAACACGTATACCTCCCTGACTTCATACTGCACATCAAACTATTTTCTCAAATGACTTTTAAAAACTGTTCATTCAAAACTGCTTTTCTTCACATCCTTAGGTCTGAGAGCTACAGTTTCTATAGCCTCTGTAGGAGTTCCATTGGAAACAAGGGTTACATTATTGTAAGATTTAGAGTTGGAAGAAGCCTTATAAAATCATTTGTGAGATAACTATAGACAGATAGGGTGGTGCCAGACAAATGTGGTGATAGAAAAAAGGGTGTTGCATGTCAGAGGCAAAGTGAAATATGATGAAGGGGAAAGGTAAGATGCTACGGCGGCATGCTGACAGCTTAGTCTCTCTAGTCTAGATGTACACCAACGTGCCTTTCCCATTAACGTTGATGCTGGGAAGGCGTTCCTAAGGAACTTAAGCTAACCAAGTTATAAAAGAGGTCGTGCATAGTAAATCATCTCCTAGTAGCAAATTTCTGACTTTTTTCAGACTGCTCCCAAATTCCCCTGATCTTTCTCCAAAAACCGCACGCTTTCTGCATCCCTCAGCTAGTACTCTCCATCACATAGTGCAATGTCACAGGTTGCATACTAAACACCTAGGTGAACCAAGGAAGAGAAGAGGAGGGTCTGGAAGCCAGGGTTCCTGAGAGGATACGGGACAAAAGCAGTGAAAGCCTGCAGTTCAGTGGTAGGTAAGGTCAGCGATCTTTGAAAACATCGGCTTTCTCAATCATAGCCAAGACGTGTACCCACTCTGGTAACCTCCCCAACCTCTCCCATTCTTCGCTCCTCTCCTTCGCCTTTAACGTCCACATGCACGGTACTGCCCAACCAACTCTGCCTCTTCTTGGAGTGTTTTCCTCTGTATCCAATCAGTGCGCTCTTACCATTATCATCCCTTACCAATAGACACGCCCATACTCCTGCCTCTAAAAGGCATAGCCTACCGTAGCTCCTAGTCCGCCGGAAGAATAATTTCATAGGCTGTGGGGGAGCCTGGCCCCTCCCATCGGGTTTATCATGGAGCCTGCCCCTGGGCAGCCTGGGTTGGAGTCCAGAACCTCACTTTCCGGGTGCTCCCGGAACTCTCCTCTTAGACCTAGACTCGGAAAGCAGTCCTCTCTTCCGCCCCTGGGCCGCGGATCCGGTGAGGAGGAGCCCGGAGTGGGCGGGTGCACCCTGCTGGGAGGGACCCGGAAGACACCGAGCCTGCCAGTCTATGAAAGACATAGGCCCTGTGGAACTCCACCCGGAGCCAGGGTCGGCTGGGGCCCTTGTGGGTCAGCGCATATGAGCCCTCGGCCCTTGGGCCGACCCGTCTCCGTTCCCCAAGGGACGAAGCAGAAACCGGGAGGCAGCGCCCCAAGAAACAGCCGGATGAACCCGGAGGAGGAGGAGGAGGAGGAGGAGGAGGAGGAGGAGGAGGAGGAGGAGGAGCAGGAGCGCGAGCCAGAGAAAGGGGGCCGCCCGTTCGCCGGACGCCTTCAGGACAGCCGCAGCCTGGATGGGCTGAGCGGAGCGTGCGGCGGCGGGGCAGTTCCTCTCGGCGGCCCGGAGCAGGGGCCTGGCGGGGGCCGCCGGGCCACCATCTCCAGCGCTCTCGAGCTGGAGGGGACTGTCAGCCGGCACGGAGACCTCACCCACTTCGTGGCTAACAACCTGCAGCTCAAGATCCGCCTGAGCGGGAATCCCCAGCCGCAGCAGCCGCCCTCGGCCCGGCCAGTCTCAGTCCCCGCGCCGTCCATCCCGCCCATAGATCCGGAGGTGCTGCGGGATCTAGAGCGACTGAGCCGGGAGCTGGGTGCCCGCGTGGAACGGCTGCTTCGAGGGCTCGGCGGCGCAGTGCAGGAGCTGACGGCGCTGAGCGTGGGTTGCATCCAGACCTATCGAGACGCTGTGGACTCTCTGGGAGAGGCGGTGGACATGAGCATCAAGGGCATGTACACGCTGCTGGCCCGATGCGAGGAGCTGGAGCGGGCCCTGCAGCCAGTCCAGGGTCTGGCCCGACAAGTACGGGACATCCGTCGCACCCTGGAAGTGCTGGAGGCTCTCTGCAAATGACGGGCAGGAGAGGGTTGGGAGTACCTCCACACTCAGGGAAGCGGCGGTTTGGTGTCTGTGATAGTGGGATGAGACCATCAGGGTCCTGTCTCCAGTCTCCTGTAGCATCCCCCTCCCCCCCCAACCTCTGACAATTACCGAGAAAAAGAAGAGAAACCACTCCCTCTCTCACTTGTGTCCCACTGAACTTCTTCCCATTCTGAGATTTCTAGGTTGTTCGGATAAGAGCCTCTTAAAAATATGTTCTGGGAAGCTTTGTTGTATGTTGGGGAGGGAGTGTCTTCCATATGAGACCTAGATTCTTTTAAGAGTGGTAGGTCAGTCCTGCTCTGCCCTGTCCTGTCCTTAAGTGCTACTCCTACTGAATCGGTAGCTGAGGCACCATCCACCCAGGAGTGCTTTGAGGCCAGGTTTGAAGGTGAAAGGATGTGGTCATGAGATGGGGACAAAAAAGGGACTTCAGCTCCAGCTGTGACCACCATATTGTGGCAGTTACTGCAGGGGCTGTTTTGACAGCTGGTGAAACTAGTGTCTTCATATAAACTTGTATTAATGGCAAGAAATGCCCGTCTTTCCACTCCCAAAATTTTTGTCTTCACCCCTATATAAAGTGTGTTTCCAATAAGGGTGAAGAAAGGAGCTGAATACCGAGTCCTGAATATTTGGGTTCCTGCAGGGAGTGAGGGGTAGGTTCATTCGTTCTAGAATTCATACAAGAATTGTTGATAGTTTTGAACCTGTTGTGGAGTTTTCTGATCTTGGCCTATGAGCCAACATTTTTGACTTTCTGAGTTGTGTGGAATTAAAATGCTGCTCCTGTTAACAATGAAACTGTATCTCTGTAGGGTGTCGTGGGAGGAGTAAAACGTGGTTTTCTGTGATGCGGGAAAATAGGACAAAGAGAACAAGAGAAAATTATAGATGAACACATACCCTAGTGTCACTCTAGTTCTGTAATGGGGGATTAAACGCCTGGACCCAAGAGAGGCAAGTGTTGGGAGGACTGAACACCTTAGTCTCATGCAGGGAAGGGCAGTAAAGGAGGTAATACCTAGGTTCAGTTTTCCATTATTTTTTAGCCAAAAAGCTGCATTATTATCACTCAGATATCTTAATTCCCCTCAATCCTACAAATCCTATGTCAGTCATACATAGCTCACCTGGAGGAATTCTGGAGTCTCCACCTACTCCTGGGAAGAAGCTGGGACACACCGCTGTCCTCAGAGAGGAGCTAAACTGACCCAAAGGGCTTGGATCCTGATTTGAATACATATCCTTGAATGAAGATAAAGCATGGATCCCAACAAAAAGTGGGGGGACATTTAAATAAGGTGACAAAATTAAAAGCCAATCCCTTCCCCGTTTTGGGTCACAGACTAACCAACTACACTAATCAGTCTACAGAAAGTTCAGAATGCTGAAATCCTGGACTTTGCAAAATAAGAAAACTGGGATTCATGGGCCCCCTAAAGTGGGTGGGACTAAAGAATAAGATCTGCTTATCCGAGTTCCTGGGTTCTAAGAAGAAAGTGAAAGCGGGGGAGGAATACCAAAGTTGAGAGTACTGAAATTATTGGAATTTAGGGAATGATTGAAAGGACAGAATGAGGCTAGGAACCCCGACCCGTCCGAGTCTACAGGGAGAAGGTACTCCATTCTCTTGTTCCAGCGATCCCTTTCTGGCTCCCGAACCCCGCCCCTTTCTGCCTCCCTCCCAGAATCTTGCCCCTTCTATCTTCTAAAAGCCCTGGAGAATGGCATGGCTAGAATGCGTCAGGAGTTAATTCAGTGCGGAGTGGGGCGGGAGCGCAGATAATAAGCAGACGAGATACCTCAGTTCCTTCCTCCCATAGAAAAAAATGTGTGGGTGGAACGAAAAGAAGCACTTGAGGCACCGCTGGGAGTCGAACCCAGGATCTCCTGTTTACTAGACAGGCGCTTTAACCAACTAAGCCACGGCGCCACTCGTTTTGCTAAAAGTTTTGTGACCCCTTTTGGATCTAGAACATCGTCAGTGTTTCAGTGTTTAGAACACAACAATATACTTTTCTGGTCAAGAAACAAAGTCCAATCAATAGGCGCAAAGACAAAGATGAAAGCGAGACGGCAGAGTTGGCTGCCAGGGATGGGTGTGAAAACTAGCGCTTGTAATATTACTCACCTTTTAAAAAATATTTCTAACTTCCACTTGCCACTACTACTGCCGCCGAAGACGAAACTTGAACTCACGCTTGTTTAGCCTAATAGGTTAGCAACCCACCATCTTAACCACTCGGCTACCTCATTCTCAACAGCCAAACAACTGTCTGTGCCTTCTGGAGTCTGAGAAACCCTTTCCATAAAAAGGGAATGGAAGCGATGTTTTTCTTCATTTGTTCCCATGTTTCTCTGAAAGCCGAAGCGCCCGCCTCTGTTTTGACTGGGAAGGGGTAAAGTGGGAAAGGCATTTCTTCGAATAGAGTCCCGTTAAGGTGGGGGTGGGGGAGGGGAGAAATGATCCACAAAGGAAGCAATTCATTGATCCATTAACTTCCTAGTCTGTACTCGCTGGGAAGGTAAAGTGCTGAAAAATAAGGGCATTTCCACATTTCCTCTTACACCAGGGGTAGAACCAGAAACTAGAACTGGAAGGGACCTCAAAGGCCAACCCATTTTACAGTTGAGAAAAATGAGGTCTTTAGAAGCGAAATGATTTGTCCAAAGATCAAAGTTGTATTTGACCCTAAAATCCGACTCCAGAGTCAGTTTGGGGACTTGCTAATGCTTCTGAATCACCAAGAGTGCACTTCAGTAGGACAATCCCAAAGATTCGGGAACCCTTCTCCCCTTTCTAGCCCCTCAGCAACCGAATTCTCTCCGCATACAGTCTCGGAGAAAGAATGAAAAAAATGTACGGCCAGTCCTATCACCGGAAGCTGGGAAAGGGCTGTGAAAAGCTTGAGAAACGAAAAATACGTGAAATCACGTGACTTGACCCCGACGTGATTTGAACACGCAACCTTCTGATCTGGAGTCAGACGCGCTACCGTTGCGCCACGAGGTCACCTAGAGTGGTATTTGGACGTGTCGGCTTATGACTACTAAGCGGTCAGAATGGCTGGGTCCCTAGGATGTGAATAGATGCAGAGAAGAGAGCTCGAGATTGTGTGAGTCAGATGGATTCGGCCACAGTGACAGATTAAGATTAGATGATTAGATCGATAGATAGATGAGAGAAAGCATACATAATACGGGACAGAGATTTCTCCGCTCCCTCTTCGTGCCGACGGGAATGGTGAGGCTGGAAGTTTCCAAATTCTTGGAAATCCCCAGAGGTCCAGGTCCCTCCTACCTGGATCATCCAGTCCTTGACCACCCGGGCCACACCAAAGGACTGTTTTTTGTCTTTCCCGCCTCCTTCATTTCGCGTTCGGATCAGAAAGCATTGGGACGGATCTTACTCTCTTCTCTCCCACGATCTCTGTGTGGAGGAGACGCATGACTCCCCGCCAAAACAGAGCAGGACTTCTTCTGCCGCCTGTTTGCCTAATCCACAACCACCCGGTACTTTTATCTGCAGCCTCACCTCCATCCACTCATCCACAGAAGGTAGTGAGGGTTCCCAGTAGGCAATGTCTCTCTCTTCCCGCCAAAGAGTTTAGAGGTCCCTGGCAATGACGGAGGACGCTGGGACCGTGTGTTTAAAAGAGGGGCTTTGAGTTCCTCAAAAGATCTTGGAGGAATAGAATCTCCTTGGAGGGAGGACGCTGTGCTTTCCTTTGCTCCCACTCCCCAGCTCGCAGGGTGATTATTGCAGGGTTTGAGGGCAGCTTGCCGCCCCCGTCCCTCCAGTTCAATGCTTAAATCACCTTAATGCAGGGAACGAATCAGTGGATAAAGTGAGATAGAAAAGTAGATGAAAAGCTTGGGAGAGGAACAAGTTGTGCCAAGAGATCCAGGGCAGGAGGCGTGCAATTGGTAGTTGCCAGAAGGACCACCTGTCCCTTCGAGATTGGAGCCTAAGAAGTGAGAAGGGGTGGGGAAGGGTGATGTCGAGGTGATTTTAGGTAAACAGGGACAGAGAAAGAAAAAAAGAGAATATATATGAACTGTAGATTAGGAACCCCGGTCCCCACATCTTACCAAAGTTGAAACCCCAGAAGTGTGAACAAAATGTGACTGCATGATTCAAACAATCTTTATGTAGAAAGATGGGAAGGAGATAAGAGTTATAGGAGATTTCCCTGACCACTCAGGCCCACATTGATCCCTTTCCTGTGAATGCACATCACTTATTGTCTTACTATGTAATCCTTTAAGGAGACCCTTGGTTGCAGGTTGGTAGTAGTTTAAAACACACTTGCACACACAAACAAAAAACCAATCTTGTATTTTTCGCTGTTTTCTTTAACGTGTGTAATAAGGGTTGTTTTGCCTCAGAGCATGTGTGGAACTGGACTTATAGAGAACATCCCAGAGTGCATTGAGCTCTTCTGACAACTTCTAGGAACACAGGTTAAAAGGTGAACGGATTGACGTTAATGCTACAGAAAACCCTGGATGGTCCTTTGTCTCTTGTGTTCTGGGGGTCTGGGAAAGGAGCTGGGTGGAGATATCGAATCAGTTAAAATAGAGAAAGTTTCTTCAACCTTTCTTGCTCTCCAGGATGTGTGGCAGATAACTTTCCCTAGATTACAAAACATAATCTAATGCATGAGGCCTGTGCCCTGACACAATAGAAGGGTAGATCATAATTAGAGCTGGAAGGGACCTCCAAGGTCATCAAATTCAAATTCCCCTTTTTACAGTTAAGGAAAATGAGACCTAGAGATGTTAACATTGCCGAAAGTTCACCTTGGTGGTCCTCTCTCATCAATGATAAAGAAACAATTATTTATTAATCATCTCTTATGTGAAGGCATTGTGATAGGTGCTAAAGTTTGGTTATCTAAAAGGTTATATAAGAATTGTATGTATGTATGTATGTATGTATGTATGTATACACACCTCATACTAGCAATATATGCATTAAAGCTACAAATCCAGAGTAGATTGTTAAGGGGGATGGAGCCAAGATGGCGGCATAGAAATAGCAAGGTTTCGCAGCTCCCTCATAGCCACCTCAAATACCCATAAAATAATACTCTAAACAAATTTTAGGGCTCCAAAACTCACAAGAACACAGAAAAACACATCTCCCATTGAAGGCAGCTTGGCACGAAGGGCTCATCGCAGCGTGCTGGGAGCCAAAACCAGCCCAGCTTGAAACCATGGCTTCATTCCAGGGCATCCAGGACAAGCCACAGTTGGAGCCTTCAGGAGAGTGGATCAATGGCAGCTATGGGAGTTTCCAGAATTATCAAACCATAAGAAACAAGGAGTAAGTGAAAGGTCAGTAGAACTCAGCTAAATTTGGGGGAGAAAAGCGGTCTGGTCAAGCTACCTCCAGGGCAAGGAAGCAGCAGTGGCGGCCCAGCAACCGCCTCCACATGGCTGCTTCAGAAGCTCCCAGCCTGCAGACTTCAGGGGGGCCAAACAATCATTCAGAGGCTAAGTGCTCTTCCACTGAGCAGCCTGGATCCAGATTGTAGTCTTGGGTGGTGGTCCTGGAGTGCGTTTTCAGGGAGCCAAAGATGGTGGAGGCTGCAGCAGCCTCCTAATAGCTCTGGCGGCTGCGAAAACTCCAGCAATTTGGGACAGAGCTTTCCCCCCTGGAAGCAGAGTTCCACAGAGCTAAAAAATCAAGGAATTCACTGGCAACATGAGCAGGTGAAGGAAGGAAAGTAAGAACAGCAATCAAACTCTAGAATCCTTTTTTGGGGACAAAAATGATCAAAGTATGGAATGGGAGGAAGACAACACAGTCAGAACTCCTGCACCAAAAGCTTCCAAGAAACATGAAGACTGCCTAAAAGCCATAGATCAGCTTAGGAAGGATTTTGAAAACCAAATAAGAGAAGTGGAGGAAAAATTGGGAAGAGAAATGAGAATGATGCAAGAAAATCATGAAAAGAGAGTCAACAACCTGACTGAAGAAAATAGCACCTTAAAAAATAGATTAACTCAAATGGCAAAAGAGGCCCAAAAAGCCAATGAGGAGAAGAATGTCTTAAAAAGTCAAATTTGCCAGATGGAATGTGAGGGTTAGGAAATACGTTCAGGCTGCAAGCAGTTGTGTTGAGGCACAGAGAAGTGTCTGAGGCCCTGGAATTAGCTGGGTCACATAGAGGTCAGAGTATACTGCACCACCCTGGTCACTTAGAGGCCAGAGGGTACTGAATTTCTCAAGATCCTCTTACGTGGGGTTACCTGATGTTCCTGATAAGTGTCTCCACACCCTGGGGCCTTCATGCTCTTGTGATTGCACCTCCCCTCTCACAATTCTGTTCAGCTGGGCTCTGTCACATGTGGTATGTGGATCTGGGATATATATATAAGGCCTAAGCCTTGGGGGTAGTTTGAAGTCTGCCTTAAGATCTGGCTGTAAGGCTTCTCCATGGAGAGACCTCAATAAACCTTCTCTGCTTGCACCTATGAGCCTCGACTCTTCTATTCTTAAAATGCGCTAGCACCTGCTTGAGTAAGGTAAGTAACCGGCTCCCCTGCAGGCAAGTTAGGGTACTTTGATAGAGAACCCTGACAGATTGGTGCCCAAACAGGGACCCCAGGGATTGGGAAAGGAGCAGGGAAGACGGGAAAGCTGGTGGAGAGGACTCTCAGACAGGACTCTCTGAGAGGACAGAAGAGCCTGGGAAATAGTCGCTGGAGGACTTGGCCCAGAAGCCTAGGATGGGGGATATAGTAATGGAGGCTCAGGATTTAGAGGTATATGCTAAACAGGTTGAGACGCTTGTTAAAAAGCAAGGCTTGAACTTCTCACCCTAAAGGGCACATAAATTTGTTAAAAACATCTTACAGGTCTCTCCATGGCTGCATAACACCGGCTTGGACAGGGATAAATGGGGAATAGTGGGGGAGCAAATGACTAGTTATGATAGGGACTCTCCAGGTTTGTTATCAGACAAAGATTTCATCTTGTGGAGTGTTTTGAAATTCACCTTCCACGGTCCTGACAAACCTGTAAGGAAATTTGAGGAAGATATGGGCTCTGACTCTGAGGAAGAGGGGCGTAATCAGGCTCAGGGAGCAAGCAGAGAAAGTGAAACCAAAAGAGGAATGGCCGAGGAAACTTTAAGTAACCAAGAACTGGCCAAGAAATGGGAAAAAAGGGAGATCACTGATGACCCAACTGACCCTACCCAGATTAGGCATGCTTGCACTGCTCTCTCATGGAAATTAGCAAAAGAGTTAAAAGACGCTTGCTCCCCTTATGGCCCCAGTGCCCCTTATACAATGAGTTGTTTAGACAACATAGCTGACTCCAACATCATGTGCCCCTGTGACTGGTATACTCTTGCCCAAGCATGTTTGACCCCTGGGCAAAGTGTGGTCTGGAATGCTGCCTACGTGGAGGAGTGTAAGAAGGCGGCTCAGACGCTTCCTAGGCCCCTACAAAAGTTAAACAGATGTCAGGGAGTGGATTCACAGGTGTATCAGACTGAGTTGCTTGCTGCTGCTTTGCATAAAGGCTTGCAGCTGTTTGAGGATTGGGCTTGCTTTAATTGTGGAAAGAAGGGGCACCTGCATGTGCAATGTAGAGCAGAAACTAAAAAGAAGGGTGAAACTCTAGGGGTAGGTGAGTGCTCCCATTGTGGCAAGCCAGGTCACTTTCTTTCACAATGCAGAAAAGTTAAAAGGAAAAACAGGAATGCAGGCTTGGGGAAACCCCTGGGGGGGCCCCTTGAGGTCCCACAATAGATTATGCAAGTGGCTACGGGCTAAAGTACCAATCACCAATGAAGAGATGCGGCCTCCTGAATGGGAGTCTCTGCCAACTGAGACCCAGGTGGCCGGGATGTGGGGAGTCAACTCAGCATATCTTTCAAAATTTCAGTTGAAGTTGGAGAAGGAGGGACTCCAGCATTTCCCAATTTCTGCTGCTTTTTGAGGGAGTACATTAATGATATGTTTAGCATCAGACTCGAGAGTGCCAGAGGTGGCTTGAAAATGTTGGTGTGATACAGCTGTTTCCAATATTATCAAGTAAGTTTCACCTGGCTTCTGTTACTATCTGGAGAGCTAGCAAATTTTAAATTTTTTCAGGAGATCTCCTATAAATTCTATGTAAAGCTTTTGGATCCATTCTGTTTGTTTGTGTCTCTGTTTTGTCTTTTTGTCTTTATGTGAGTGAGTGTGTGAGAGTCATTTGTCATTCTGTAAGAAAAGTGTGAACAGAAGTTCTGAGATTTTCAAAGGTTTAAAAATCTCCTTCCCCTCATTCCACTCTGGCCAAGTGGAGTGAGGAAAAGGTGATAAAAAATAATATGGTAATTTTCCCCTTAGATTAAAAGGTAAACAAATAAGCAATTAACCATTTTTTCCTCACCTATTAAGAGAAAAAATCTTGTGTCTCAATTTGAACTTATTCTGATCATTTTAAGGGAAATGTGAAAAAGTAAATTAATATCATTTATAACCTAGTCAGAATTTATTATACTAATGGGCATTTAGGCAATTTGGAATTTTGCTAAGATTTGATAAAGAAACATTTGAAAGGTGAGAGCTTCAAGTTGCCCAGTTTGGGGAAGTGGAACTTGGCTCGCCTCTGAAAATTTTTTTCAAAAGTTCCACTCCCTTTGAGTTGGGGGTTGAGAGATTTCACTCTCTAAGAAATTTTCAGGAATAAACATAAGCACTGAAGTACAAGGTAAAATTAGCAGATTAAGAGAGAGAGTGTGCAGAAACAATAGGGAATTTAACTTCATGGTAGATCTAGCAAGGATTGCTATTGCCATTGGCAAAAGCCCTGAGGCACTCTGAAGTCCACACCTTGTTTGGATAAGCAAATGAACCTCTCCATTCGAACCTCTAAATGCACAATAAAACTCTGCAACTGTGAGGAGAAGAGGAAAGCCTAAAATTTTTGTTAGTAGCTTTTGCAACCAATAATTTGGAAATGAAATTGGTGTCCTTGTAGTTTTTCTTAACTATAGTAAAATTCAAGTGTAGTAAAGATTGGGGAATCATTGTAAGCCAGAAGTAGTGCCATCAGCAAAAATTCAGGTTGAATTTTGTTGGAATCAAAAGATGTAGAATTTGTTTAAAAACAGGTCACTTGCATTTTGTAATGTGTGTATATGCCCTATAGAAAACCAGGTATTTACACCTTTACCTATAGTTAAAAAGGAAGTTATATCTAAAACCATTTGGCTATCACTTATGGAAAGTATTATTAAAGTTACTTTACTGTTTTGAGGCTAAAACTTAAAGTTGTTAGTTGATTGCTGTAAGTAGAAAGGAGGAGATTAAGTGAAAACTTTATTTGGATTAATTCTGTCCATTCAGACCATTCCTCCTGCATGTTTGGGATTTTGACAAAGCAGGGGCATCACCACCAGCCCCACCTTAAAGTCCTTTTCAGTTATTCCTATGTTGTAAAACTGCCAAAAGCCCATGGAAACTATCTCTAGAGGCAAGGTCATTCAGTCTGAGAAGGGAACTTGTCTATTTTAAAACTTGCTCAGGAGTTTCAGCACTTTTTTCAGGAATGGGGCATAACCCATGTCACAGGCCTCCCTTATAACCCTACAGGCCAAGGTATAGCTAATGTACTAATAGCACACTGAAGGTGATTCTCGCTAAACAAAAAAGGGGGCCCATCAGACAGAAACCTATAGATCTGGCACTATACACATTCAATTACCTGATTTTCACAAAATTTGGAAATGATATTGGCTATGAGACATCTTTTGTGCCAGAGAGGACAGCTATGTGTCCCACCCCTGGTTAAGGCTAGTGCAGGGGAACAAGCTATGGTCCAGAAAGGAGAAGTACGGATGGGCCCTTAGGAAATAACCATAAGGGGAGAAGGGTATGTTTATGTCTCCACAGAACCTGGGCCATGCTGGTATCCTGTCCAAAGGGTCCAGGTCCTCCCACAACAGCAACATAAAGAAGAAGAGGAAGAGAAAGAGACCCAAGAGGTGACTGAGGCAGAGGAGAAGCCAAGCTAAGACCATGCAATGGCTGTGTTTCATGCTAATCATGTTGCCTCTTCTGCCACCTCGTATCAGCAAGCACCTCAACACACTCAGGGTGGCTGCTAGCACAGGTTCTTAGATCTGCTTTTCTAAAGGAAAGCAACTCAAAGTGGGTTAACAATTTTACTTTAATCGATCAAATATATCATTTACCTAGTTCAGGGGGAAAAGTCGGCACCCTGAACTTCAGAGAATACAAACAGAAGTTACCAACAAACAGAAAAACAGATCAGCAGATGGCTTCCAGCGTCTGACCATCACATCAGTTACCTAGTCAGTTACCAGAGAGGGAAGCACCAACATCTGGGCTTTTCACAGCCAGGGGGCTCAACGGCTGCCCAGAGTCTCCTCTGGCCAAATCACACAACTCTTCTCAAAGTGAGCCCCAAACCAAAACCTCACATCAGGGTGTTTATATAGCCTTCTCCTGTCTTGTATAATGTCACACCCCTCTACCCC
>CM053584.1:187107166-187133842 GCA_028627135.1 Pseudochirops cupreus | reverse complement strand
TCAAAAGCTCACTGAGGAGAATAATTCCTTCAGAATTAGAGTGGAGCAAATGGAAGCAAATGACTTTATGAGAAATAAAGATATTATTAAACAGATCCAAAGAAATGAAAAAATAGAAGGCAATGTGAAATATCTCCTTGAAAAAAACCACTGACCTGGAAAATAGATCCAGGAGAGACAATTTAAAAATTATTGGACTACCTGAAAGCCATGATCAAAAAAAGAACTTAGAAAGCATCCTTCAAGAAATTCTCATGGAAAATTGCCCTGATATTTTAGAACCAGAGGGCATAATAGAACTTGAAAGAATTCACCGATCACCTCTTGAAAAATATCCCCAAAAGAAAACTCCCAGGAAATTTATAGCCAGGTTCTGGAGTCCCCAGATCAAGAAGAAAATATTACAGGCTGCCAAGAGGAAGCAATTTGAATACCTTGGAAATACAATTAGGATAACCCAGGATCTGGCAGCTTCTACATTGAGGGATTGAAGGGCCTGGAATATGATATTCTGGAGATCAAGGGAGCTAGGATTAAAACCAAGAATCACCTACCCAGCAAAATTGAGTATAGTGTTCCAGGGGAAAATATGGTCATTCAGTGAGGTGGAGGACTTTCAAACATTCTTGCTGAAAAAACCAGAACTGAAAAGAGAATTTGACACTCAAATACAAGAAGCATGAGAAGGTAAACATGGAAAAGAAATCATAAGGAACTTATCAAAGTTGAACTATTTACAGGCCAACATGGAAAAATCATCATTGTAACTTATGAAACTTTTCTCAATATGAGGATAGATGAAGGGAATACAAACGTATATATATGTATACATACACACATGTCTATGTAGGAGGGTTTATATATGAGTATGAACACATCTGAGTATGTGTATATATATATATATATATATATATGTGTATATATATACATATATATATACATATATATATATGTATATACATGTACATAGAGGGCACAGAATCAATTGAATAGGAAGGGACGATCCTTTAAAAGGTGAAATTCTGAGGTGGGAGAGGATTAGAATGAAAGGAGACAGGGAGGGACAGAATGGGGTTATTCATCTCATATAGAAGAGGCTGGGGATAATTATTACAATGGAGGGGAAGAACAGGAAGGCAAAAGGGAAAGGGTCAACCTTACTCTCATTGAATTTGGCTTAGGGAAGGAATGACATAAACTCTAAACTGGGCATCTTGCCACACAGGAGAGTCAGGGGAATGGGGATGAGAGATGGGATGATGGAGGGGAGGGCAGGGTGTGGGGGGAGGGCTGCTGGAAGTACACGCTTCTGTAAAGGGACAGGGACAAGGTAGAGAATAGAACAAGGTTGGGGCAGGATAGGAAGGAGGGACATATAATCAGTGTCTCACAATATGTCCACTGTGGAGATGTTCTGCATAATTACACATGTACAGCCTGTATTGAATTGCTTGTCCTTCCAGTGTGGGTGGGTTAAGAGGGAGGAAGGGAAAGAATCTAGAATTTAAAGTTCCATAATCAAATGTTAAAAATATATATAAGTATATATATATGTATTATTATTATTGACTACATGCAACTGGGAATTAAGCTATACAAGCACTGGGGTAGGGAGACCCATCCTGCCCCACTGGAAAGTCAGAGGGGCGAGGGGGAGGACATAGGAGAGAGCAGATTGGGGGAGGGGCTATACAGTGGGATTGCTGTTTTGGGGTGGTGGGTAGGGGAAAGATGGGGAGAAAATTTGTAACTCAAAATCTTGTGGAAATGAATGATGTAAACAAGAAAATAAATTAATTTTAAAAAAGAGTAGATTGTTAAACTTTTAAAAAGGAGAAAAAAAGTCAAAGGTATACTTTAGATATTAGATCATAACAACTTCAAAGTAAAATGGGATTTGGTATAAATGTAGCTGGTTAAATAACAACTCTTGTTAGTCTTTTATTTGTTTCATTTTAAGTTCCAAACTGTCTTCTTCCATTTCTCTCCACCCAGCACTGGAAAAGGCAACCATTTGACATACGCATAATATTCACATATAGATGCATATAATATACACATGTATGTATATATGTAAAACCATATTATGCATATTTCCATTTCAGTTCTTTCACTGGAGGTCAACAGCATTGTTGATTTGAATATTTATAACAGAAATAGCTTAGTCCTTCATTGTTATTCAAATATTGCTGTTACTGTATACAATGTTCTCTTGGTTTTGTTCATTTTACTCTTCATTATTTCATGCAAATCTTTCTATGTTTTCCTAAAATCAACCTGCTCATTTCTTACTGTACAATAGTATTCCATCATAATCATATACCACAACTTGTTTAGCCATTCCCCAATTGATGGACATCCCCTCAATTCCAAGTTCTTTGCCACAACAGAGAGATGCTATAAATATTTTAGAAGAGATTCTTCTCCTTTTTCCCTGATCACCTTGGAAAACAGCCCTAATAGTGGTATTGCTGGGTCAAAGGGTATGTAGTTTTATAATTCTCTGGGCACAATTCAGATTCTTCTCCAAAATGGCTCGATTAGTTCACAGTACCACCAACAATGTATCCGGGCCCCATTTTTTCCACATACCTGCCAACATTCGTCATTTTCCTTTCCTATCATTTTAACCAATCTGATAGATGTGAAATGATACCTCAAATTTGTTTTAATTTACATTCCTCTAATATAATGATTTAGAGCATTTTTTCATATATGGTTTGATTTCTACATCCCAAAACTGCCTGTCACATGGGCATGGACCCACAGGTGTTGGTTCCTGGGGCTCCTCCTCCTGGAGGGGCACTCCTTGGACCAGTGGCCTTCCTTGTGGCATCAAAAGCAGGTTCCCCCACTACCTGGGTTGCCAGAAGCACTCTTGGGCTTTTTCCTGGCCATGGCAGCAGCCAAGAATTGAGCATGTTCTCTTTCTCTAGCTTGTTCCCTTCGTTCTCTCTCCTCTCCTGCAACTAGGTCTGTTGTTAAAGACTCCAGAGGCCGTGTCCAGTAACTGGGCCTGAGGTGTTTGGGGTCCCATTGGCAATTTCTGCAGTTTCCTCCCAATACTGGTGCAGACTGATTAATGAAATGTATGCTAAGGATTGATGTCCCTTCTATCGAGTCAGAATCTAAATTTGTATACTTCTTAATAGCTTCTACCAGCTGGTCTTGGGAAAGGACAGGGCTTTCCTTTTCTCCCTGAGTAATCTCCCTAATTTTCTGAAAATTTATTTGCTTTTGAAATGCAGTTCTTAAGCCTTCTAACAGTCAAATTATCATATCATCTCTTTCCCCTGTCCTCACTCTTGATAATCCTATCCTGGGTCACTAGTGAGAACAGCAGCTATTCCTGGGGGTATTTTGTGGGGTCATTGCTAGTCAAATGATCCTCAAATTTTGGGGCTTGTTCCCAGATTCTCCTCTTCTCAGTGGTACAACAGGCATAGAAAAGGATATGTAAAACACCTCAAGCAAGTTTGAATTGTAGGGACATGTCTCTAAATTCCTCAGCAAAAACTTAGTGGAGTCTTCCAAGTATCTCCCCAGTTTCTCTTTAACTTGAGTGAGATCTGAAATGGAGAACACTCTAACTGTCCCACTATGCAAAGCAGGCACTTCTCTCCAGGGAAAAAAGCCCTGAAGTCACAGTGGGGTGGGAGGTTTGGGAAGGGAGATAGGAAGTCCCACCTCTTGTGAGGGAGGGGCTGGGGAATGCTAGCTGAACTGTACTAGACTGCAATGCTTGGGGATCCAGCTGGCAAAGAAAAAGGTTCAGAGGATGAGACGCCCCAGAGATGCTGTGGGGGTAGAGCCTGAGGCCTAAGTGGGTATTGCCTCAGGGGGAGGGGCCAGAGTGGGAGATACAGTAGGAGTGGGCCCCAAGGTCAGAAGCTGAGTAGGGGTGTCCTGGGGGAGGGGCCATGGGAGGAGATACAGGGTAGGAGATGTGGAAGGAGGAGGCAGGAAATGAGGGGGTTGTGCTAGAGGAAAAGGGAAGGGAAACCAAGGGAAAAAGGGGGTGGCTAAAGATGGGGGGCATGGGAAGCAAGGGGCTCGGGAGAGGTTGGAAAATAGCAGGAGGGGTTGAGGAAGATTGGGGAGCCATAGGAAGGACTGGGAGATTGGGGTGGGGATAGGAACTGGGGAGGTGGTGGGAATGGAGCAGGGGAAAGGGCTGAAGCCCTGAGAGTCATAAGAAGGGGATTAATGTCCACTTTACCCCCTCCCCATTGTCCCTTTCTGGGGCAGCTCTAGCTATGAGCATCTTACAATCTTTTCTGAGGATGGAGTTCTGAGAGCTCGACAAAGGCCATCTTATAGGAAACTTCTATCCATTTTCCATCTCTGAGACAGTATAATTCTAACTGCAAGAGAGTTACGTTGTAAAGTCCCCAAAACAGGTCATGCTTCTGGCCCTCTAGGGCCCACTGAGGCCAAACAGTGTTGTAAAAGAGCACCAGTTTTTTCTTTTCTTTTCTTTTTAAATTCTTTAGGGAAACTAAATTTTTCCCAATGTTGTAAAAGACAACCCAAAAGTGAACTTTTGGGAATTGAAAAGGATTGACCCATTATAGGTGTGGGGGGCCTGGAAGTCCCTTTCTCCATAAAGGAGGATCTGGGAGTAAGCCTCGAAAAACAAAAAAGACAAAAAAAACTCCAAAACACAAAAAGGTAACTGAAGTTTTCCCAATTCCCCAGTGCTTCAAAAACTGAAAGAATCAGACATACATTTCTGGATAGGGCATCTGTCCTTGTCTTCCATGCTTTGGAAGCTGTGCCCAGGTCCATGGCCTCCAACATAACCACTGAACTGAGAACCTGAGAGCATCAGGCTGAGTAGAGACAGCCTCCTAGCTGTCTGACCTAATGAGACCTGAGGTCAGGCCTGACAAGCACCTCCAAGGTGCTTGGAATGTGAAAGGGGGATAGGGAGAGGGGGAGGCAGTCTTGGCTGGAGAAGAAATTGAGGTTAGCAGTGTTTCCTGTTAAAGGAATGATTATGTTGAGGTTTAGGTTTAGTGATGTTTTCGACACGCTGGATCCTGCCAAAAGAATTCGACCCAAGTCTTCTGTCAGTCAAAAAACCCCAAAGTTTTTTAAAGATTCACCATATTGAGTAGACTCTTAAGGAGACTAAGCATTTGTGATGCTTGTATTGACAAGCAGGCCAGAATGAACCTCAACTAGACTGAATCTGAGCACCTTCATGGAGGCAAGATGGATCCAAAAGCCTGTGGGAAGGATCTAGGAGTGACCAAGTAGTCTGGGGTGACTGGGAGGTAACAGAGAAGACCCAGGTGCCCCAGGTGAATGCCAGGGACCTGGGCCTGGTGGAAAAGTCCAGGGGCTTTTCCTTTTTGGGGTCCAGATTCCAAAGACATAGTCTTTTCCTTTTAGGGGTTTAGATCCCATCCCCATCAGAGCCAGAGAACAATTTATATATTGCTAACACCACTAAGGGAAAACAACATTGAAAAACTTTAGAACTCTGATCACCACAATGATAAACCACCTGTCCAAAAGAATAATGATAAAACAAGCCACTCACCTCCTGACAGAGGGATGATGAACTTAAAATGGCATTAAAGAGCCACACATTTAAAGACATGACTCATGTGGGAAATTCGTTTTGCCAGAGTATGTAGATATATATTATTGAGTAATTTGTTTTTTGGTCCGATGGTATGATTTTTTAAGTTGCTCAAGGCTGGAGGAAGGACAGATTAATAAACAAGGGTCGTTTTTTTGAAAAATGAAAAAGCAGTCTTAAAAAGGTTAGCTCCTCTGAGATCTGGAACTGTTTTCATTTTTTGTATTTGCACTGCTAGCATTTAGAACCTTTAGCTAAGTAAGTACTTAGCGCCTTTTCATTCATTCATTCATAACGTTGTCACCTATAAAAATGCAAATTCCTTAAAGGCTGGGAGTCTAATCTTTTGCTTCTGTATTCCCAGGTTTACCTACACCAGACAGTAGGTGAAAACTTACTATTCATTCTTTCGGCAGTCTTTAAACCCATGAACTAGAACCCTAGCTAGGATTTGGGGATGTGTGTGTATATGAGGCAGTTCCTAGCCCTTCCGGAACTTAGTTTAGAAGTAGGAAGGTGACAGTAATAATGGCATGTAAATGAGTTAGAGTGACAAAGGTGTAAAGAGAGAAGAATCCGAAGAAAGAAGATGCATAGATTGACTCCAAAAGGGCTCAGCAGCGCCAAAGAGAGATTCTATGGTGGAAGAAGCCAAACTAGCCTCATTTATAGAGCCCAGAGTAAATTCTAAAAGAACAGAGGGGGTGGGGGTGGAGGAAGGTCAAGCACACTTGTTTCTGTGGGAGAATCTACCAGGGGTGGGGAACCTGAGGCCTCAAGGTGGCCCTCTAGGTCATCAAGTGCGGCCCTTTGACAGAATCCAAACTTCCCAGAACAAAGGCCCTTAATAAAAGGATTTGTTCTGTAAAACTAGGGATTCAGTCTGTCTGAAGGGGAGTGAAAACTTCTCAAGCAGGTTTGGATTGTTAACTTCCCTCGTCCTCCTCATTGCTGCTGCTCCTCCCGGCCAGTGGGAGTCAGGGACAGCCCGAGCTCCAGCTAGCTCCCCCAACCAATGGGAGTGAGGGACAATGGGGGAAATATGACCCTGCTGTGTTAGGGTTTAAAAACTTTGTTCCCCCAGACCTTGGGGTCTCTTCTTCATGATGAGTCATGGGGAAGACCACCCTCTTCTCCTGGGGAAGAGAATAAACTCCTGTTCTTATCCTAAGAGATCTCTGTTTGTTTTTTTAATTAAATTATGGATGAGGTTTTTTTCATCCCAAACAAGTCAAAAGGCTGCACCCGGAGACCTAGAAGGCCACATGCGGCCTGAGGCCACAGAGTCCCCACCCCTGTAAATTAGGAATCCTGCGCTAAGGAGAGTGTTTGCTACAGACTACGGGAGAGCCCCTTTAAATTCAATATCTCGCAGTGTATTGCTACTTCTCGCGAGATTTCTTGGGTGGTTTAGCCAACCTTAATGGGAACAAAAGAAAAAAAAAGCCGTAGTTGCCCTGGGCAACCGGGAGGCAGCAGAGAGGTGCGGAAAGAAGTGTCTATCTGTAGAGTCCGACCCAGGCTTTCCGAAAGGATGGGGCGGATCTCTGGGCTGGTGCCCTCTCGTTTTCTGACGTTGCTAGCTCATCTGGTAATCGTCATCACCATCTTCTGGACGCGGGTAAAATAACTTCCATCATAGATTTT
Organism: Pseudochirops cupreus; assembly: GCA_028627135.1. Classification (NCBI taxonomy): domain Eukaryota; kingdom Metazoa; phylum Chordata; class Mammalia; order Diprotodontia; family Pseudocheiridae; genus Pseudochirops; species Pseudochirops cupreus. The sequence goes on along the minus strand of CM053584.1, from coordinate 187,126,605 downwards.
TCCCTTCACTTTCTCAGAGCCGCCCCGCCCCGCCCCCTTTCTCTGGCCCAGGGTTTGAGCGGGTGACGGAAGTCGTGCTAGCCAATGATCGGCCTGAGCTACCGCTTCCCCCAGGCCTGCGCCTGCACTTGTGACTGTTCTTCCTTTAGGTCCCTGCCCGTAGCTTTGCCTGCGCCTGCGCTTGTAACCCTTAGCCACTTCTCTACAGACAGGTTCCCCTTTCCCCTACTCCCCCATTTAATGAGTTACTTTTTCTGCCCTCCCCAACCTCAATCCGGAGCATCCCGAACTGCTCCTTCCTAGGAGTCAGGAAATCTCGCTTTAGGGTTTAGTGTTTCCGTTGTGTGACTTTAAGAATTCCCGGTCCATGGACCTCGGTTTCCTCCCCAGCAAAAGGAAGACGTTGGCTTGTTTAATTAACTGGTGGTCTCTTAAGGCCCTCTATGTAGCTTCTACACTCTGTGGCTAAATTTTCGGGAAGAATGGGAAGGGACAAACCCTGGCTGCCCTGCAACTATCATTTCTGTTCTACCCTGGCTTAAAAACCCTGTTTTACTCGGGCTTTTCTCTACTCCCCTTTCCTAGGACAACAACATCCTGGCCAGTCTGCCTCTCCATTTCACCTCCGAGGAGTATAAGAAGGAGGACTTTAAGTGAGCCAACCAGGGAGGGGATGGGCGGGCGAGTGTGGGAGGCCTCCCCCTCCCCTAATTTAGGGTGGGGTGGGGGAGGCAAGCCAAGCCGGAGAAAGAGCCTGAAGGAGGGAGAGGGCCCCTGGCTGGGAAAGGTAGACTCCACAACCCCTGTAGACTCCACAACCCCTCTATTCCTACATAGGCTGATCACTGCTCTCTCCATTACACTGGTCCTCTTTCTGGTAGAACTAGCAGGCTTCTTTTCAGGCGTGTCCATGTTCAGCAGCACCCAGAGCCTCTTCTGTATCCTTTCAGCCTACTCTTTGCCCCCGTGGCCAGTGCCGTGGCTCCCTAGATAGAAGGGTGCTGAGCCTCGGGCGGCGGGGTATGGATCTTTGAAGATGGAGCCCCTTCTAACATGATGGTGACATAAGGAGGGGTTCGGGGGACGAGGAAGGAAAAAGAACTGAACTTCTCTGCTCCCTAACTTGGCTTAATTTGCTGGCAGAGTAAGCTCAGTTTTCCTTCCCTCCTCGGCCGGAGGACCGAGTGCTACCTGGGTACCACACACCTCTCCCAAGCCTGCTGGGAAATGTAGTTTCAATGTTTCTTTTTCCTGACTCCCCTGAAGCTATTGGGGCGCACTGTTCCGCAGCGGTGTCTTTGGCCTTCTTCATCACCGAGCGTTGGGAGTGCGCCACCTATTGGTACATCTTTGCCTTCTGTAGGTGAGGCGCTGGTGCCACATACCCCAGACTTCGGAAAGGCTGCCCTAGAAGAGGCAAGGCTTTCCCGGTTTAAGGGCTGATCCTAAGGAGGGTGTGGGTGCTGGAACTGGGCAATCTTTGTTACGAGGAAGTCTTTGATCATGCCTCCCTCTTTTCGCAGTGTCCTCCCAGCTTCCACTGAAGTAATAATATTCATCGCTGTCTTCGTGTTAAAGAAAAAATCTTTCTGAATCTCTTTCCATAAACCTGGGCCTGAAGACCGAGAGGGCTTTGAAGTCAGCTCTCAGTCCTTGTAAAAAAAATTGAGAAGATTCTGCCAGCGACACGGTTTGGGGGACTATTGGCAGTGTTCTTATCCCCCCAAGATTTGGCACAATGACATTGTTTATAGTATTTTGTAATAAAACCCAACTTTTGTACCATAACTAAAACTGGTACAGGGGATGTTCAGTGTTAGCCATTCACAGGGGAAGGGAAGAGGTTGGAGAGTGGGGTGTGCCGGAAGGGGAGCCTGGTGCTTTCCCATCTGCTCCAGGACCTTAAAGTTACGGGTGCTCCTTTTTCGATGATTACGGTCCAAATCCCAGGAAGGGGCGGGGCTGATTTATGCAAGTGACAACTAGCGTCATTCCGGGGACAATACGAAAATGAGGGTTCGGAGGCTTCTTACCCTTTAGAACCTTAAGTGAAGAAGCCAAGATGGGCTTCTTTAGATTCTGTTTGGGGTGAAAATGGATGGAACAGCCCCTCATTTATGGGCTTGGGGAAAGGCATTGCAGAGTATCACTCCATTAAGTATATCAGAGTTAGAATATCTTGCATTTGGCTCCCAGAAAATTTTCTTTATTGTTAGTGAGGCATTCCCTGAATGGATGTGACTTCTTTCCGTCTGTAAAATGGGCAATACTACCACCAGAGTTGTGTGTCATGGTGGACAAACTGGGGACCCTTACTAGCTGTGTGACCTTGGAAAAGTCACTTAACATTTTCTCATCCTCAGTCTCCTCATCAGTGTGTAAAATGGAGTTATTCTAAGGAAATGGGCAGTGGTATCTTGTCTCCACCAGAGTTGAGTTGAGTTCATTTTTATAGTATACCCCAAATCTTCACTCTTTCCAACAGGATTGGGTGAGACATGGCAGTGGAGAAGGTAAAAATAAATTACACTGCCCTAGGAAGGATTTATGGTGAAGGAAGAAAAGATGATAGGGAACTTAGCACCTTGAGCCAATCAGATATGATCACAAGAAACATCAGAGTCACCAGATGGGTTTGATTGGGGCAAATCGCCTTATTACTGCAATAGTTGTTTCCTCATTTACAGAAGGAAGGCATTGGCCTAGATGAGCTCTAAGATTACTTCCAGTTCTGAATTTCTGAATCTTAGGTTTAAAGTGAAAATAAATATGAAGAAAGATAAAACATGGCACTATTCTATCCCTGTGTTACAAATATCTTTTAAAATAAAGGCAAAAAGAGGTGGGGAACTATGGGTTTGAAATTTTTTTGCTAAACTTTCCCCTTTTCTATAAGGAACAGTCATTCCTTAATATTCCTCTCTAAAAAGGAAGCAGGGAGGAATACATTGGGCACTATAGGTAATACAAAAACAGTTAACAATAAAAACTTTCTAATAAAATCAATAAACAACTAGCATGTGCCAGAGTAGGAATCTTTGATAAAAATGCTGATTGATATAGCAGTCCCTCCTAACTTGTTTCTATACTCTTAACATCTTGTGTCTACATAACTTCTATACACATCCATTTGCTCCTGAGGACAACCCTGTGAAATAGTTGTTATTATTAGCCCCTGTTTCAGAAATGAAAGTTTAAGCAGTCCAGAGTCGTTCAGCTAGTAGATGTTTGAGGCAAGACTGGAACCTAGATCTTTCTGCTTCTTAAGTCCAAAACTCTTTGTTACCCTGAAAGACCCCTCTAAGCTACTTAACTCCCCAAATTATTTTCTATAATGCATCAGATAGTTATCTGATTTCCACTCACCCTCCAAGATATGTGGTAGAAGACTACTAGACTTGGGAGTCAGGAGTCAGGTAAGAAATTCAGCCATTCATGTTCTTGAGTCATCAAGTATTAAGTATTTTATTTGAGGCTCTGTGCCAACCCTGGGTATACAAAGAAAGGCAAAAGCTCTCAAGGAGTTCACAGTCTAATGGGAGAACATATAAACAATTAGGAACATACAGAGGGCATAGCTACCTAAGAGAAGAAAATATATTTATTTGAACACCTGCCTTATTCTTTCCCTCATTTGATTATAAGTCATTCTGATAGTCAGAAAATTGAATTTTAACCCTGGGCAACAATGTTTGTCTTATGCAGACAGCTAGGTAGCATAGTAGATATGAGTATTAGACTTGGAGTTAGGAAGATGAGTTGGAATCCTGCCTCAAGCATACACTAAATATGTGACCTTGTGCAAGTCATGATCTCTTTCATCCCGTTTCCTCATCTGTAAAATGTGGTTCATAATAGCACTTACCTCTCAGGTCTGTTGTGAGAATCAAATTAGTTAACATATGTAAGTGCTTTGCAAACCTTAATACATTACAAGAATGTTAGTCACTGGGCAGGTAGGTGGCGCAGTGGATGAAAAATTAAGGCCAAGAGAAGTTCCAGTTGGGCAAGGCAGCTTCTTCTCTCCTTCCTTCTTTCTTCTTCCTCTTCTTCCCTACCATTCTCTCCCTCCCCTCCCCTCTAAGTGAATGTAACTAGTAATTTTGGCCAGAAGCCGTGAGTACTTTCCCCTCCCAGGTTGATTTTTTTTTGACTAGGTAAAAGGGACCATTCTCTGCCTCATTTCTTATGTAGCCTTAATCACTGAATGGGTATTGCTTCAAACAGACCTGCTAAAAACCTTAGCTTAAAAAGGATAAGGTCTCCCAGTCCATCCAGGGCCATCTGCGGTCCTGATCTATATCTTGCCATTGGACCTAGACAGCTCCAGAGGAGAAAGTTAGCTTAAGCTGGCGACTTTGCAAACTCCTCTCTCATTTAAATTCAATTCACTTGCATGTCATGCCATCACCTCTCTGATGTCATGGTCCTCTTTGAGAATGAAGGACAAACAACAACGACAAGTGTGAAATGTCCAATATTGAAGTGGTGCTGTAGGATTACAGCTCAGGAGAGAAACTGGGAATGAATATATAGATCTGTGAGTCATCAACACAGAGATAAATAAAACCACAGAAAGATCTGAGTTCAAATTTGACCTCAGACACTTACTAACCGTGTGACCGTGGGCAAGTCACTTAACCTCTATTTGCCTCAGTTTCCTCAAATGTAAAATGAGGGTCTCACTTCCCAAGGTTGTTGTGACATGTCATAACAATTGTAAAGTGCTTAGTATGGTACCTGGCATATAGCGAGCTCTAAATAAATGTTAGCTATTATTATTTTTTTGTTATGATATGATGAATCAGCAAAGGAGACTGAGCAGGATTGATTAGACTAGGGATTCTTTACTTGGGATCCACAGACCCCCTCCCCAAGTGGTCAAAGGATAGATATAAAGCTGTCTGTGAACTTGTTTTTTAAAATGTTTGGATAAGTATTTCAATATGATTGATTTCCTTTGTAATCTGTGTGTTTTCTTTTGTATGCCTAAAACCATTCATCTAAGAAGGGGTACATAGACTTCGTCAAACTGCCAAATGACAAAAATGGTAAAATACCCCTGGTTAAAAGAGGAAGAGAATAAGGAAAGAATAGTGTCACAAAAACGAAGAGAGGAGCCAGTATCCAGGAGGAGAGAGTGGTCAACAATATCAAATGGAGCATATTAGTTAAGAAGGTTTGAGGACTGAAAAAATTGTCATATTTGACAATTAAGATATTGTTGTTAACTTGTAAAGAATGGTTCCAGGCCAGTGATGAAGTTGGAAGCCAGAATGTGAAGGGTCTAGAAGTGACTAAACAGAGAAGTAAAGACTGCTAGTGCACTCAGATTTTTCAAGTAGTTTGCTGAATAAAGGAGGAAAGATAAAGGTTTGAGGGGATGGTAGAGTCTAGTGAAAATTTAAGGAAGGGAGAGACTTAAGTAGGTTTGAAAGTAATAAGTGCCTCCCTTACCACCCAGCAAGTTTTGAGCTTTGAGTTCAGCCCTACTTTGATACTTTGGGCAGTAAGAAGCTCAAACTCATAAATTTCTTAGACTCTTCCTTTCCCACTCTGCCTTCCCTTTTCTCATCTGAATTTCTTGTAGCTTCTATATGCCAAATGGTCTAGCTCTATGAATCAGAAGCATTACATCTGAATCCTGAAGCTGCCACTTACTAGAGGTGTAATCTCAGACAAAGTCACTTAACTACTCTGGGTCTATTTCCTCATTTGCAAAATGAAAGAATTTCTGTAGTCACTCAGATGTGATCTCTGAAATCCCTTTCATCTCTAAATCCTCTTGGTGCCAGTGTAGCCACAGTCAGAAGGAGTGGGGATTGTGACCCCCATACAGGGATGCTGAAGACAGATTTAGGGACAAATTGGACTTTCTTTTTCCTTTTGTACCCCTTGAAGGCAACCTACCTCTTTCTGCAAGTGTGGGGTAGTCTTTTTGTTTTGGATCTGGGAGCTAGGGGATTTGGAGTGTTGGAGGTTAAATCATCTAGGACAATATAGTTGAAGGCTAGGGTTTTAAAGAATGGTTGGGGTCTTTTGTATTAGGTTGTCCAGGATGGAGCATTTGGAAGGTTAGAGACTGGAGTGCTCTAATTTGGGGAACTGTGTTTTCAGGTTGGGTTATGATCTGGAATGTTCATATGTTAGGATTGGGATATTGAAGTTAGAGTATATAGTGTTAGAATGTCAGAGGTAGGAACTGGGGAGTTGGACTGTATGAAGTTGGAGTCTTGTCATTCTAGGGTAGTTGGAATGTTAGGGTGCTAGTGTTAAGATCAGGGTTTAAGGTCTTATCAGTTAGGTACTGGAGTGAAATTAAAGTGTGGCATGTCAGAGTTGAAGTTTGTGTATGAGAGGTTTAAAGTGATTAAATATTGAATTGTTGGAAGCGTTAGAGTTGGGGTGCTGAGGATTTGAAGTGTTAGACATTAGATGCAGTACCCTGAGGTATTGGGAGACTGGGGTCTGCTATGTGTGGGGTGCAGTTGGGTTGGGATATTGCAAGTTTAGGTGCCTGAAGTTTGGGGTTAGGGTTAAGGTTTGGCATGTTGGATGTTGTGTTTGGAAGTTTGGAGGCTCAGGGATATTAAGAGTTTTGGTTTTGGAATGTTGGTGTTTGAAGTATTGGAGTATCAAAGGAGTTTGAAAGGGTATTAAAGACTGGGGGGTTAGAAATTCAAAGCTGAGGCTTGGGAACTTGAGTGTTTTAGGTTAGAGACGTTTGGGATTTGAGAAAATTGTAAGAGTCGGATTGTTGGGATGCTGTAGTTTAGGGGCTGGGGTGTTGGGTGTACAGTGCGGTGGTTTTGTAGATTTGGGGATTGGGGTGTTGGGAATTTGGGAGTAGGAGGGTGGACTTGAAGAATATTGGGGTTTGGGGTTGTAGATCTGAGGTAGGGAAAGTTTGGGGGTTGGAGACAGGTGTCCAGGGACAGCCTGAGCATCTTTGGAGAGAGGAATTTTGTAGGGACCTGAGCTCCTTCCAGGTCAGGATCTTAGGAAGGGGGTGGGAAGGGAAGGAGCAAGACATTCAACATGGCGGCACCTCAACCCCTTCTCCCAGCTCCCCCCCCTTTCCTCCCCACTCCCCCGCCCGGCCTGGCCCACGGGTGCCCGGATGTGGGTGACGCGCGGCCGCCATCTTCCCGTCCCCAGGCTCGGCAGCACCATTCGGAGCCAGCGCGAGCCGGAGCCGCCGCCGCTGCTGTCCCCGCCCGCCCGCGCGCCCTCCCGCCCCCGCCATGTGAGTCTGCACCGCCGGGCGCCTGGCGCCGTCCCCGGGGCTACCGTGGGCCTCCGTGCACTGCCCTGAGCCATCCTCCCGCTGTCACTCCTTCCTTCTCCTCCTCCTCTTCCTCCTCCTTCTCCCTCCTCCTCTTCCTCCTCCTCCTCCTCTTCCTCATCCTCTTCTTCCTTCTCCCCGCAGCCGCCGCCGCCCTCCTGGTCGTTCCCACCCTAGTTGCCCGGGAGCCCTCTGGGAGTTGGGCTCGGCCATGCCCCAGTGAGGTGCGAGCCCTGGGCTGCAGGCTCTCGCGCCGCCGCCGCCCCGTCCTGTGCCTGCATTGTCCATTCTGTCCCCTCCAGCTCGGCCGGCCGCGGGGGCGTCGCTTTTGCTTTTAGAGGAGGGGCTGGATTGGGGCTGTCAGAGCCTCAGGAGAATGGGGGACAAGGAGTTAAAAATACCCGGGCCCCAGGGGTGCCCGGGGGCTGCAGGGCTGCGGTGCAGTACAAGCGGAGACCGAGACCGGGCGACCCGAACCCAGCCAACCTGACCCGCCCCTGGAGGTTTCCTGTTACCAGCCCCTGCACGGTGGACCCCGGCGTCTTTGCCTCACGTGCCTGCCCAGACGCTCCGCAAAGTCTCACTGGTCTTGTCAGCCTCCACCAACCTACCCCCACCCCCATCTCCCCAGTTTGAGGATTAGGGGCCTGCCTCCAGTCCCCAGGCTGCCAAGGGCCTTGAGAGGAGGAGGTGAGGAGTCTCACTACCACAGTGCTCGAGCCCAATCCCTCATTCTTCTGAGAGAAACAGGGGGCCCAGACAGGAGACTTAGTCTCAGAATGAGTCTGGAAGGGCTTGCCTGAGGTCTTCTCTTTGGGGGGGGAGAGCTGGGGACCCGGGAGAGGGGAGGCTTGGCAGAGTCTGCTGTGAAGGGCTGGATGTCCTTGTGTCAAGACACTTTTGCCACTTATACCCCCAGGTCTGCTCCTGCTACTGCCATGCCCCCTGCTGCCCCAGCAGGAGAAGGGGGCCCTCCTGCTGCGCCCCCAAACCTCACTAGCAACAGGCGGCTGCAGCAAACCCAGGCCCAGGTGGATGAGGTGAGCCGAGAAATTAAAGAAAGGGAAGGGGGGTAAAGACGGTCGGCCTCGTGATCAGTACCACGGACAGCTCACTGCCGTATGCCTCGATATAGAGCTTTCCGGGTGGGAGGGAGGTTAGGGTAAGAGGTACAAATGTTTCGTGTCAGCAGTGTTGGACAGCGACCTGTGTCACTGTTGTCATGCACCTGGCCACCTGGTAAGTTAGTTGGCATTGCTCCTTTGCTTTACCCTTCGAGGTCTGGGCCTGGTGTGTTGGGGTGTTGTATACTAGGCATGTTGGAGATTTGTAGGTAGTGGGTAAGTCTCATTGTTTTATGCCTTTCTGTGTAAAGGGGAGGTTTCTGACCTATACCCAGTGTGTCAGTGAGTTCTGCTAGTATGTCTAAGGCATGTCCCTGGATTAGCTACTGGCATGCCCTTGCTTTGTGTCCCTGGTAGGTCCTGTGTATGCATTATGCTTTAAGCATGTGTCTCTGGTATTATTTACTGTGTGTCTGACAGCTCCTGTACATTAGATTACAGTTAGTCTAAGGTTTGTGTGGCAGTATATGTCAGATGTATGTCCTTGGGGGGTTGTCCTATTTGTCTGATGCTTGAAGCTTTTTCCTGGCATAGTTTGTGACAAATCTTTGGTATGTTGCTTGTGTGAATCCATGGCATAAACGTGTCATCACTCTTGCCCTCCATTGTCTAGGTGGTGGATATCATGCGGGTGAATGTGGACAAGGTCCTAGAGCGGGACCAGAAGTTATCAGAACTAGATGACCGTGCAGATGCCCTCCAGGCTGGGGCTTCCCAGTTTGAGACAAGCGCTGCTAAGCTCAAGCGTAAATACTGGTGGAAAAACCTCAAAGTAAGCAGGCTTGAGGAGGGCATGAGGGAGGTTTTAGAGGGTGGGTTAGCTAGGAGAGGAGACTGAGAGAATGGGGTAAAGTGTTCTCTAGGTCTGATCAACACTAAATCAAAACGGTGTGACCTTGGATGAGTCACTTCTTTCTGGGCTTCAGTTTCTTCCTTTTTAAAATGAAGGGGCTGTTTTATATTAGGTGGTCACTAATGTTCTTCTCTACACACCCCCTCCTATTCTGTAATTCTTCAAGAAATGGTTTGGAGGGTGAGAAATAGGCAGAGCTTGGTGCTATGACCTTTTCCCCTACTAACCTGATTATCACCCCCACCTCATCCCTCTTCTCTTTTTTCTTTTCTCCTTCCTCTCCCTCTCATCTTTTGTTTCTCCTCCTTTCCCCTTTTCTTTTTTTTCTTATCCTCTCTCCACCTTCTCATCTCACCTTTTTTCCCCCTTCCCATTCATCCTCCCTTCCTTCTTTCCACCCCACCCTCCCAGATGATGATTATCCTTGGAGTGATATGCGCCATCATCCTCATCCTCATCATTGGTGAGTGGGGAGTTGAGGGTGGAGGTTCAAATACTATGGCCTAGGAGGGAAAAAGAAAGTCTTTTCCATCGGGCCCCATTGAGTCCCACCAGCATCCCCAGAACTTACCCTCCTAACTTAGGCTAGTGAAATGCCATCTGAGGGTGGGGGCTGGGCAGTACTGAGGAGGACTAAGTATAGATGAGAGATTCTCCCAGCTGGGGAGATATGGACCATATCTGACCCTAACACTCTTTGGGTCTCTCCACAGTTTATTTCAGCACCTAAGCCCACAGCAGGAGCTGCCCCTGCCCGGGAGAGGGCCCCCTTCCCTCAATGGCTCTCCCTCTCTCAGCCATATCTTCCAGCCCCTTCTCCTATCCCACCTCCGGTGTGTCTGCGTGTGTGTCCCCTCTTGTAAATAGCCAGCTGTTATTTATACATATATAATATTATATATATTTGGTCTGTTTGTAGTTTTATTACTAGAAGATTTTTTCTGGTTGTTCTTAACTTCTCTCCCCTGCCCATCACCCTTTTCTTTCCCCTAACTCTTCATTCTTTTCCTTTTCTTTTGACCCACAGTCCCCTCATGTGCATTTGCTATGCAACATTCTCTCTATTCTTCCCCTTCCATCTTCCTTTTTGCCTGGATTTAGCTGTTCATCTCTCCCACCCATCTCTCTCCTCCCAGGAGCCTGGGGCTCCCCCTTATTTATGAACTATCCAATCATTATGGACTGTGACAAAGATTCCTTTAGCTCCCTTTCCCTCCCCTGTATCTCCTGGGAGCTCTGAGCATTTAAATTAGCATGTCATTTACATAACCACACCCTTTTTGGTTTGCTTTTCAGTCATTCCTTCCTCCTGACCTGTATTGGGTCTCCTCCTTTTACCCACTAAACACACCTATGGGTCCTCCAATTTTACCCTTATTTGCACGACATTTACGTAAGTGAGGGGTTTTTTGCTTTTAACATGTGGGGGCCTGTGGCCTCCCCCCATTCCATTTTTTTCACCATCCATTTCCTTTTAACTCTTGTCTGTCATCATCCTTTCCCAATTCCTCCTTCCCATAAATGACTCCCCAACTGTCAACCCCACAGCTGGTATGTAAGTGTCTTAAAGTTAAATGTTTTGATGGACCAATAATTCTGCCACTTGGGGGTCTCCACATTCCTATTCCCCATATTTGGTAGGGGGGCTCACTGACATTCTCAAAAGGGTCCCCCTCACCTGCTCCTCCCACCCCAGCTGGGATAAATTGGGGAACCCTGCTACATTCTGATTCTTATCTAGGAGGGGAGGCCACCAGCCAATAGGGGCTGTCACTGCCGTGGGGAGTCTGGTAAGGGGGCTGAGGAACACCTCACAAGTCCTCCATGGACCTCCTCCCCTCTGAGCCACCTCCTTGTGGGAAACAGAGCTGATAGCCCACCCTGGGGTTCCAGGGAGGGTTTGCAAAGTCCTGTAATTGCCCACCTCCTTTGGATGCCCCCCTGAATTCAAGAAAGGGGGAAATAGTCACTGCCAGAATGTGTTGTTGGGGGAGGAGGAGACATTTTATCTCTTCCTCTCCTCAAGGGAAGAAGGGAATAGTTTCGGTGAGGTCGTCTAGACTGGGGGGAGTTGGTGGTTGAAAGAGGAGGGTCAAAAAGTCTCTTTAAATGGCACAATTTGGGGGGAATGTAGAGGGGAGGATATAGTCCTTTTACTTGCCACTAGATCTCCGTGTCCCCCCATTCCACTTTCTGGGAGGTTCAGGAGAAGGAGAGCTGCCTAATGGGTTGGGGGTGGTGGAGATGTGGGGGTGGGGCTTTGTTTTAGACTCCCCCCCATTCCCTATCCCTACCCTACCCCTTTCAGTGCCCCCAATTCTGTGGCAAATCCAGATTGTGAAAATGTACAATAAATAAATGTGTGATGAGAAACCAGACAGTGTATGTGCATCTTTGTTCAGGCTGGGGGACTTGGCTTTCTAAACTGAGGGGGACATGGATTGGCTATATATATGCAGAGAGTTAGAAGAATTAGATTCCAGGAGAGGGAGGGAAGAATGCTTAGTTTAAGGCTAGGAGAGGGGGTTGTTGTGAGAGAAAGCTAGAGAAAATGGGAAAAGGACAAGACAGGGCAAGCAAAGCACTGAAGCCCTGACCTGGGTTGGGGGAAATGTAACTCCAGAGTTGACCACAAGGAAACATCATAGAATTGTGTAATGAAAAGAATTCCTTACATTTATAAAGTTTTTTCAAAGCCATCAACTTATATGATTTCCTCACCCCACTTCCAACAACTTTTGAGGTTTATAGAGCACGATCCTTTGTAGAGGAGGAAACAGGTCCACATAGATGATAGGACTGGCCCAGGGTCACAGAGCTATTTATTGTCAAAACCAAGATTTGGAATAACAGGATCTAAAACTTGAAGAGAATTTATGAGATAATTTAGTCTACCATTCTCCCTTTGCAGATGAAGAAACTAGTCCATAAATGTACAGTAATTTGTCCAAGGTCATACAGGTTACCCTTGGCACAGAAAAGATTCACAGCATTTTTTTAAAACAAATTTTAAGTTAACAGAGACCTGAAGAGACCATCTTGTCCAATCCATACCTAAACAAGAATCCTTCAGAAGAGAGATTCTTAATCTTTTCTGTGTTATAGACCTCTGGCAGTCTAGTGAAGCCATTAAACCCCTTCACAGAAAGTTTTCAAATACCTAAAATAAAATACTTATGATTCAAAGAAACCAATTTATATTGAAATTGTTACCAAATATTTTACATAAGCATAATGAACCCCATATCAAGAACCATTGTTCTACCGTATCCCCAAGAACTCCAGAAAAGGCAAATTCACCACCTTTTAAAGCAGTCTGTTTCACTTTTGCGTAGCTCTAAATTTGGCGATTCCTTATATAGAGTTGAAATCTATATCTGAAGCTTCCACCCATTGTTTCTAGTTCCAAACTGTTCAGCGTTCTTTCCATTATATCACAGTGCCTCTCTGTGTGATGGAGAACCACTAGCCCCACCCCCACCCCCAGCATACAGGCTGCTTTGTACACAAGAGCAGAGGGAGCAGAGTCTATAGCTTAGTCTTACAGGGAAAAGACCTGGATAAGGGAACCCTTAGGACACTGAGCAGCTGCTTTTCTCATGGGCCTAAGTATTTGCCTTGTCCTCAGTTCCTGGTTCTCAGACCCTTCTCACCTATATAATCTCTTGTAGTTTCTAAGTTTTGTTGTTGTTCAGTTGTTCCAGTTGTATCATAACCCCATTTTGAGTTTTCTTGGCAAAGATACTGAAGGGGTTTGCCATCTTCTTCTCCAGCTCATTTTACAGATGAGGAGGAGACCGAGGCAAATTGGGTTAACTGGCTTGTCCAGGGTCACACAGCTAGTAAGTATCTTAGGCCACATTTGAACTTAGGAAGATGAGTCCTTCTGTCTCCAAGCCCAGACTGTATCCACTCCATCACTTCGCTGCTCAGTTTCTAGCTTATTGGGCCACAATATATAGATGCCTATTTATTTATTGATGAGTACCTCAATTCCTTTCAGTTTACCTTTACAAATATAGTACATATAGGTATATGTAATGTGCTAGGTAGGTGGTCAGAGATGAAAGTATGTGTAAGACTGCCCCTAGGTTCAAGGTTTCATCTGGGAGGTAAGAAAGACCCAACTGACTTCAATACAAAAGATAACACACTAAACGCAATAAGGGGGAGTGTCACAGTGAATCAGAGGAGAGTACTTTCCGCTACTTGGCTTAGAGAAGGGTTCATGGAGAAAGTGACATCAGAGGAGCTAGGATTGGTAGGATTTTTACAAGCAGAGATTTGGGAGGGAAGGATGAGAGAGTGGGAAGAACATTATAAGAATAAGAAACCGTGTTAGAGGAGTTTTTTCTACAAAGGTAGAAAAATGCTGGACTATTCAGACTATGTGTAGTCCTGTTTCATTAGAGCAAAAGATATGGGAAAAAGAGTTCAGGCTAGAAAAATAGACTGGAGTTAAATAGTGACAGGCCACGAATGTCATTTTAAATAGTTACGGTTCAAATCTGTAGGCAATAGAGAATCTAATGTTTTAATCAGTAGGGTAATCTGATCCAAGTTATGCATAAGGAAGATGAATGTATAGGTAAGTAACGTGGAGATAGTACTGGTTCTGGAGTAAGAAGAGTCATAGTTTAGAATCCCATTCTCACACTAACTGTGACCATGGGCAAGTAAATCATTTAACCTTACTTTCCTCTCTGCTAAATGGAAATATAATCTGTAGTAATAGAGTTGTTGTGAACATCAAATATAAGCTTTGTAAATATCAGTTATTATCACTCCCTCCTTAGGGCCGCCTCTTAGCATTCTTAGCTTTGTTACAAGAGATCTCTAGTGGAGTGGGGGTAATACATAAATTTTTGTGATGTAAGGCCAAAACATATCAAATAAGACTCTCAAAAAAAATTATTAGTTTTCTTTAAGCTTTAACTCAGATATTATCTCCTACTGGAAATATTTCTTGACCCCCCCCCCCATTAGTGTTCTTTCCCTTCAAAAATTGACCTGTATTTATTTATCAGAGATAAGCACATGCATAGATATTTACCTGTTGAATAAACACATAAATACCCATCCATAAAACAAAACTCCTTCAGAGCAGGAAAACTTCTTGGGAAGTGGTAAAACAGGAATCCTTCCCCTCCTTTTTCACCCTATGGCCACTAACCTAGTTCAGGGCTTTATCATCTTTTGCCTGAGCTGTTACCTGACTTTTACCTGACTTCCCTGGCTTAAGAGCCACCAACAGCTAGAAAGCATCTAATCCTGGCCATATCCTTCCTTGGGGAGAAATCCCACCACAAGGAAAGTATTCTACATCACAATACTGCTTACATGTTTCAGATGAAACTCATTCAATCATTAAACATTAAGTGCCATATTCAAGGTAATGTGTGAGGCTATAGAACAAAAGCAATATTCCTTACTGATTTGTTGTTAAGGAGCTTAACATCCTATTCAACTTGGCTGCTTTGGTTTTACTATTTTCTACAATGAACAATCTTTTGCCTGGTTCAGGTCCCTACATATCATAACCTGTATGATGAAAACATTGTAAATGTTTTGTAAATAGAGATGGGAGAGATATATCAAGGCCCCATTGTAATTCCCTTCATTACAAATATCTTAACCCAACTAATCTCCCAAAGCACCCAAACAAACAATACACAAAATATTTCAGGAACTAAGTGGATCTGGGAGAAAAGTTCAGGTTCTTTGAGGCCTTCCCCTACTAGGTTCAAAGCATTTTTTTTTTTACTTTCACTACAAAGGAGGCAAGAAAAGCAGCCTGGTATAGCCAAATGTGTAGGGGTTGAATTCTGCCTCAGAACTTCATAGCTGTATGATTATGGGTAAGTCATTTGAACTCTCAGATTCTTAGTTTTGTCATCTGTAAAATGGAGAAAATAATAATTTCACGCCTCTGGAAATTGATTTCCTTATCTGTAAATTGGACCAGATGACCTCTAGATCAGAATCCTCTATAAATGGCAATATAAAACCTATTAACATGAGTAAGAAACCCCAAGTCTCAGTGTATCAAAAGTATCATTGGCTTATGTTTCTAGATTTAAAGGTGTAAGAACTGCAGAGGTCATTTAATCCAACATCTCTCATTTTACAAATGAGGAAATGACACCACTAAAGCCTGGATTCCAACACAGGTCTTTTGATTCCAAATTCAATTCTTTTTCATAGCCTGACATTTCAGGATAAAGCTGTGGACCTGGTGCTAGGTATAAGCTTGGTCCAGTCTCTAGGGACCCAATAACCATGACTACATTTGCTGATTCATGGGTCTCAACTAATAAGAGATCTTAAGTCTCAGGGAACCAAAAACAATAGAGAGCTTTCACTGAAGAGAAACCACATCCATTTGAAGTCTTGAGTAGGTCCATCAAAAATACTGGCTCTTAGAGGGCATCAAAGATACTAGAGAGAGGATCATCAAGAATAGATTCCAAGTGTGCCTTGTTCCTTGCCACTTTAGGAATGAGGCTGTCACTGAGTATAAATTCAGTTCTCCCTGGGGTACCTGTACAATAGTGATTTCTTGACCCAGAGAATCAAAGAGAATCTGCTTTGGAGTCAAGGTAGATCTGGTGTCTCTGATCACTTACACCACTGACTTCCCTGTATTTGGAGTGATTGACCTTGGAAGCAAATGCTGTCATTCTAGCACAGAAGCCAGGATCATCATAGGACCCTTGAGGCTGGATAACCCAATTAATTGCTGCTTCTCCCATTTTGGAGTGAGCAAACTCAGTCTTCTGCTTCCCTTTGATTCAGAGTTGCTGTTTGATGAGGGAATATTCTCTTCCTCTACAACCTTCTCCTCAACCATCATCCTTATTGATTTAAGCCTTCTTGGTTGATATGCTTCTCTGACTTCCCATTCCATTATACCCTGTGGACCTCCCACTGTACTAATACAATCCTGTTCATGCTAGATATCTTTTTCATGTGTTTTGATTTTCTGGAACTAATGGAAACCTAGCTCTGTCCATAAGACACTATAGCTTTAATAAAATGTATTACCCCAAGAGCAGGGACTACTTCATTATTGTTTTTGTATTCTTGCTCCTTAGAGCAGTGTTAAGCAAATATTAGGAGCTTAATAAGTGCTTGTTAATTATCCCTGGTCACTTTTTTTAATACTGGTTACTACTCTCATGCTAATTTTCACAATGGGTCAAGAAGAGGAAAGGTATACTCCTTGTTTTTCACTGCTACTTACAAACTGCTTCCAGCACTCAGAAACCTTCCCAGCCTTGAAATCCATTCCATCTGTCTGTATCACCCTACCCAGAACTTTGGCCTAATACTAATAATACTAATAATAATAATAGATATCATATTTATATAGAACTTTGTTCACAAAATGCTTTATATAGATTATCTCATTTGATTCTTATTCTATGAGGTGGCACTATTAGTGAGGGAAATATGGCTAAGAGAGGTTATTTTCCCAGGGAAACAAAAGTAATAAGCACTGGAGGCAGGATTTGAACTCAGGTCTACCTTGACTCCAAATTTAATGCTCTATGAAATCCACCAACTTCCAATTCATTCTGTCTTTTCTCAAGGAATTTAGTATCTGGTTCAGTCGTTCTCTTCACCATGACTATTGTTGTAATATTGGTGGACTTCAATATACATGATGATGTCCTTTTAAACACCTTGGTCTCCCAGTTTATCAGCTTTTCAGCTTTTTTAACAGAGAAGACCCAACCTCCTATACACACAGTGATCATTTTCAATGTCACCATTAAACATAACTGTGGTGCCAACATGATTTTTAACTCTGAAGATCTTCTCTGTGATTATGACTTCTTGTCTTTTCTTTTCTCCCTCCAATGGCTTTCTGTCTTCATTCAAACCTCTAGTCTCTTTACCCCTCCCTCTTCTACCAATCCATTACATTTGCTCGGGTCTTACTTTATTCCCTTCATAGTCTTAACCATTTCAACCATACACTGACTCTGCTTCTGAATGCCTTGGCATCTCCTTCCTGGTGATATACCTTGCCAATTGTCACCCCTAGGTTACCCCATTTCCCCCAAACAACTCCCATCTCCATTCCATCAGCATTGATCTCTACTGAAGAAAATCACACAACTATCTCAAATGGGTTCACTACAAATTTATGTTTATCTGATCTCAACTGGGCTCTCATTGATTCATGATAATCCTTTTATTCTTTCCTAGTTGAATATCACTCACCACAGCAACTATTAAAAAAACTTCTTAAGTCCCCTACATCAACAATCTCCTGTCATTCCCAGTGGAGAACTTCACATCTGAAAAGTTTTAGATCATATGTTTGTAATGCCAAGCAAAGGCAACTTCCAAGGTTCAGATTACCAGCACAGCAAACCCCATTTATTCAGTGACAGATTAAAGCAAACATTCACAGAACAGAGAAAATCAAAATACAGTGTAACTCATTCCTTTAGCAAGTAAGTTCTCAATTCAGTTCCAAAGCACCAAGGTCCAAGTATCCCACCCCTGACCAGTAGTCAAAGTAGCCCACTCCTGGGCAATACATTCATTTAGTCTCTTCTCAAATGGAGATTAGTTTCCAATCATAAGCAAAGTACATTCATTTGGTCAGTCACAAAGCACAAAAAAGTCAAAGATCACAACTGAATTACAATATCATCCATTAACGCCAAGCACTTTCTCAAAAGGGGCAGGACAGCACAAAAGGCCATCTACCCTTAAACTACAACAAAGTTAAGATATCATCCCAGCATTGAAAACTCAAGGAGAGGTCCTGTCTTCATCTTGACTTGAGGCAGGTTCTCAGCAATCCCTGTTCCTGGGGAGACAAGGCTCAACAAAGCCATTGCCAGTGTCCTCATCAAGTCACTGTCTGCCTGCAGAACAGTCCCAGAACCCCTAAAAACATCAGCAAGGCTCTCTTCCAGGATTTCTGTAAACATACAACAGGAAAATCCTCCTTCAGGGCTTCTGAACCAACAGCAAAGTTCCAGGACCTCTACAACAGCAGCACTGTCCTTCACCAGCAGGTAAATCTGGCAAAACAACATCAAAACAGACAGACAAAATACTGGCATCACAGCCATATCTCCTCAGTGCTCAGCAGCTCTGGGTGGCAGTTCTCAAAAGTCCTGGGCAGCTCCAACTGGCCCTCAGCAGTCCACGACACTGCTCTCCAAAAAGTCCCTCTGACCTTCTCTGCTTGGGCTTCTCTCCAAATTCACGGCTCCTCCAAGTTCAGCCCTCCCAAGTCCATCCCACAAGTGGGATTCATAAGCTCTGGGTTTTAACACTCAACCCATAAACCAAGCCAACACAGGGGGATCTCCAAATTCCATTACTATTACAATGTCATTTTCTTCTTTTCTCTTATTTGTCATTGCAAAACCTATCTGCATCATACCCCATTTTCTCTTACTTTGCTTCAGTCTCTCATTTTGTCTCTTTTTTATCGACTGGCTCCGCCTTGCTGCCTACAGACACCCCATGTATCTCACCTTGCCCTAAATTCTTAGAAAAAAAATAACAATTTTCCTTGTATGTACAGATACAGTATGATTTTTTTTACTGAACTGCTTTTTTTCCTTTCTTTTTTTAGTCATTTTATTTTTTCCTCAATTACATATAAGCCAAATTTTTAAACATTTGTTCTTTAAAATTTTGAGTCCCAAATTCTCTCTCTTCCTCCTTCCCCACCCCAATCCCTTCCTGGGGAGACAAACAATTTGATATAGACTGGACATATGTAGTCATGCAAAACATTTCCATATTAGCCATGTTGCAAAAGAAAACACAAACCAAAAAACTCAAGAATAAATCAAGTGTTGAAAGTATGTTTCGGGGGGCGGAGCCAAGATGGCGGCATAGCAGCAGCAACACATCACAGCTCTCACATAGCCACCCCAAAATACCCATAAAATAGGACTCTAAACCAATCCTAGAACTCCAAAACGCACACAAAGATACTTCCCACTAAAGTCAGCTCGGCTACAAGGAACCATATCAGCACTGCGAACAGAAACCAGCCTGGCCTGAAGCCGCGGCTGTGCCCCGGGGGCGGCTGGATGGGAGGAGCTGAGGAGCTTCAGGTGAGCGGATTAGCGTCAGCTGTGAATGGGATTTGTGAAAGGGGGAGATAAGCAGTCCGGCCGGAAGGCCTCCAGAGTGG
>CM053584.1:187084751-187106666 GCA_028627135.1 Pseudochirops cupreus | reverse complement strand
GGCTGTTTTGGGGTGGTGGGCGGGAGAAAGACGGGGAGAAAATATGTAACTCAAAAAAAATTTTTAATAAAATAAATTTAAAAAAAAAGAAAGTATGTTTCAATCTGCATTTAGACTCTGTTAGATCTTTCTCTGGAGGTAGATAGCATTTTTCATCATAAGTCCTGTAGAGTTGTCTTGGATAATTGTATTGCTGAGCATAGCTAAGTCATTCACAGTTGATCATTGTACAATATTACTGTTAATGTGTACAATGTTCTCCTGGTTCTGCTCATTTCACTTTGTATCAGTTCATTTAAGTCTTCTCAGGTTTCAGTGACATTACTCTCTTGCTTTTCCTGGTACGCAACTACTTGTTCCTCAACATCTTTTGCTGAATTATCATCCATTTCTTGCCACCAAAGGGCCTATCTTTGATATATTTCTTTGTGTGTCCTCTCTGTGATCTCATTAGCTTCCGTAGTTTCAAATATTTTCTCAATAAAGTTGACTCCTAAATGTATGTGTTCAGTCTTAATATTTTTCCTGAACTCCCATCTCACATCACCATTGGACATTTTCTCATGACTAGCCCACTGATATCTCAAACTCAAAATATCCAAAAGATATCTCAATATTCCCTCCAAACGTATTCCCTTTTCTGAAATTTTTATTCCTATTAAGGACATGACCATCATTCCAGTTAACTAAGTTTGCAACCTTGTAGTCACTCTTCACTTTTTTCCCTATTTTACCATAAACAAGTAAATAAATAAGTCAAATAAATAAGGAAGTAAATCATAAATAAGTTCTAATGACTTGTGGGTTCCACCTTTACATCTCTCCCAGTTTGTCTTCTCTCCTCTCACGGAGCCTATACCCTACAATCAGGCTTTCATCACTCTTCACAAATCATCCCTGGTCTCTCCTCTCTCTAATCCATCCTTTACATCTAACAAATTAATGTTCTGTGAGAGAAATAATTGAAAATAGGGCCACATTATTTTATGGACAAGACACCAGAAGAGGATACAGGAGAAATATGCTGGAAACTTGTGGAAGGAAACACTAAAACATCACCTGAACTAAGCTGGTATTGAGGAATTGACTTAATACTCTGCATTTCTGACTTAACCAAGACATTATGAAGGGAAGTAGCATCTCAAATAGAAGCACAGAATCTTAGTATCTTGAAGAATCTCTTTCTTTAGAGCAAAACTGAACTTTTATAATTTAAAAAAAGTAGGAAGACAAAAAGTCAAGTAAGAATAGTACAAAATTAACTGGGAGGTCACAAGAGATTGATAAGGATTTATAAAGCTGAAAGAATCAGTTGGTGGCTAAGTGGATTGTGGGGGGAATATTTTGAGCAAGGTAAAATTAATAGCAAGTTGATCAGGCACTTTGTAATTTTCTGCTTAGAGACAGAAGTTTCCTTCCCATGAGAAAGAAATTTCTCCTACCCATAGTTTCTTTAGCTCAGCAATGCCTAGTCTACCTATAGGCCTTTACAGTTATATAAAGCTCTCTAAAAGCACAACAAAATAAGACAGGTCTAGATCACTGTTTCTACCCTGAGTATACACACAGTTTGGAGGCAGGAGATGAATGGATCATCATCTGGAAAAGGAGAGTGAAGGTACTGGCAGGTACCAGGTAAAACAAGACTAGTGGTACCACTAAAGTCAAGGGAGGGGAGAGAGACAGAGAGACAGAGAGACAGAAAAAGAGAAAGAGAAAGAGAGAGAGAGAGAGAGAGAGAGAGAGGGAGGGAGGGAGGGAGGGAGAGAGAACTCAAGAGCAGTAAATGTACAATAGGGTCAAAAGCTTCTGAGAGGTCAAGTACAAGGGTAGAGAAATGGAAACATTCAGTAGGTGATACATTCTGCAATGCTTCATCTAGCTGACTGAAGGATAGGGAAGACATAATGTAGAAGCAATCTTGACTTCTTTAGCTCACTTCTTGACTAATGACATCAGGCGAGAGATAATTTTATAAGGTATTAGGACTTCTCCCTTTGTTTGTGTCACTATTTGTTCTCTCATTTTAGATGAAAGAAGTTGGAGGTTATGACCTTATGAGTTTCAAAATGGCAAGAAATTGAGTCTAAGAATCTGAGAGTCCAGAAGTTTAGTACATGCTGGGTTTTGCAGCATGCCTTCAGCACTTACCTGCAGGGATATATAAATTTGGTAGAACTAATGCTATGCAGAAATTGTGTTAAATCTGAATCTGTTCTCCCCAGAGGTCACCCTGGCATAGGTGGGGAAGTGTTTCCCTAAGGGGTTGGGTAGAAACTTTAGTTCTGTTTTTTTCTGTATCTTCAAAGTAAAAGCTTAAGGAAAAAAAAAGATATTATGATATCTTTTTATCAAGATATCATTCATTCAAATGGTCATTAATACAGGTCGAGCCAGATGATAGGAAGCAAAAGTAATGATCATGTGACCATTCAGCACCCTTTTACCTTTGAGGAAAAATTTCCTATCACTTAGAGGATTGACCAATAAGGGATCAGTCCTCCATCAGTTTGAGAATTGGTGATTATGATTACGATTATGCTCTTTGAGTATGGATTCCCAGGTGTGAAGAATTGGGTAGAGGAAGTCAAAGATACAAACTTTATAGGAGCAGCGGAGATTTTAAATCCACTTTCAGATTTTATTCAGTAATTACATACTAATGTATATAAGCAAGCAATCTTAGCAAGTCATTGGAAGTTGGGAAGGAAGTTTGAATGTCAATAAGATGGGGATAAATTCCATGAATTCCTTTCCCCATTAGAACGAATGCAAGTTCTCTGATACATAGGAAGTATGGTCATCAGTGTTTTATTTATGAACCTGAGCCAAAAACTACAAATTATTGTCAGGAATACATTCATACACTTAGGTTAAACTAACCTGGCTTGGAACAAAGACGGGGGTTTGAGAGGGGAGAGTGTCAGCCTATGTGGAGAGCAACTGAAAGAGCACCCAGGACTATGTATGAGTGGTGAGGTTCTTTCTGGCCTGTGCAGAGGGAGGCCAGGCAGCCTGACCTTGGATTGCCATCTACTGGTTGATACAGATATAGCACAACCAGTAGCTATTTCAACAAACATTCCTGCCCTTACTAAGCAGATGTTTCTGTGGATGGGAGCACTACTCTTTATATTTGTAATCTTTCTGTCCCTCTGGTGTATAGCACACAACAATGGGACTGTTATTTTATTTCTGTCACCATTTATCTGCACCTAAATGTTATTGCATGGTAAGCTACTATTTTATGTTTCTACTCATATCCTGTGACTGCCTAGACCAAAATTCCTTGCCTTTGCTACTATTTCCCTGGATATTGTATCTCTTGATTGGAATATAAGCTTCTTAAGGACAGGTTCTGTTTCACTTTTCTAAATTTTTATCCTATTGCCTAGCACAGTGCTTTGAAACCAAAACATATGTTGAATGAGCTATCTCCACCATGCTTCCCTCCTTTATTTCCTCACAAATAAATAAATATGTATGTATGTATATATGCATACTAGACAATGCTATTCTGTCTCCCTTTACACATCCTGTTATTCTGATAAGGCATAAAAGACATTAATCCTTTCAGCACCATATTCTAGTCATTAGTCCACTAAGTCTCAGTGATACTTTTGAGGTCAAATTTGCCTTCTTGCGCTCTTTTTCGCCGTTGCTTCTTGGACGGCGTGTCTTAGTTGTCCTGCCTCCGCAGCCATCATGGTCCTGGAATGCTCTTGGTGGTGGACTGCTTCTGGAAGGAGGAGGGAAGCATGTTAATGGGGATTCTGGAGACCTGGGTGTTTAAGCACCATGAATTTGGGCTAAAGACATGATATGCTTTCCAGTGACTTGATTTGGATCAGATTGTTGGATTTACCTAACAGTCCTTGGGAGGATTGGTATGCAAAATTGGTGGATGACTAAGTGGAATGAAGTAAGTGAAATTTGGAGACTTGAAAAATCTGAGGTGTGGCTTTAAATGAAGAGAGACAGCCTTTGTGAATATGAGACATGGACTTGACTGTTCCATCTGTTGTTAGAATAAAATACTCTTGTTATATTTTATGTAAATAAAAAAAATTTGCCTTCTTACACTTAGAATCTCTAATTCCTCTTTTCTATTAACTACATTTTGTGCACTTATATAAAGATATTTGATACTATGGGTTTTATTGCTGGCTCCTTCCTTGAATTTTGTCTCCTGTGAATTTGTGTCTCCAATTTTTTCTTTCTACATTGTAGATATCTAGCTCGGTAGATACTATTAGAAGGCAATATACTCTCTCTGTCACCCTATCCTTGGCTACCCTAAGTTGCACTCCCACTCAAGGCTAGGTCTTCAGAGAGTAGCTGCTATTTCAGATGTCAAGATATTGGGAGATACCCTATTTTCCAGAGCTAAGGCCTAACAAGCAATCTGTGCCCTAAGCTTGGTATAACAACAATCCTTTGTGCTCACCCTCTAGATCAGTGGTTCTCAACCTTCCTAATGCTGCCACCCTTTAATACAGTTCCTCATGTTGTGGTGACCCCCAACCATAAAATTATTTTTGTTGCTACTTCATAACTGTAATTTTGCTACTGTTATGAATCATAATGTAAATATCTGATATGCAGGATGTATTTTCATTGTTACAAATTGAACATAACCCACAGGTCGAGAACTGCTGCTCTAGATAATTCCACTTCTGAAATCAATTAATGTCAACTGGACAGAACCAGTCTCTAACTTGTGGATAAAACTGGAGCTGAACAGGGCAGGTTAGAGACAGGAGAGTGAGGAATTAAACAGAAATTTAATCTCAAAGTGAGGTAAACAGCCTTCAAGCAAGAAGGCAGATTAGACACATGTGCTGCCCCTCCCCTCCACTAGGGGCAGGGATCATGGGGGTTATAGGGATAATCCTATATGACCATGCTCCTAACACTATAGCTCATAAACCCCTACTAGTGTGCTTCCCATTAACAATTAGCCAATAGCAAATTAGCTCTTAGCAAAGACATTTATTCAGATGGCATGCAAATATTTCTCCTATAAACCTGGGTACACTCTTCCACAAATACACATAGAGTCCAAGGGAAGACTGGACTTAAATTTAGAGTATAATGGCAGTGAGGCACACCTGCAGAATTTACATGTAGCAAAGGTAACTCACAACTCCTGATGTTACAAGGCTTGGAAAGCCTTTCTTTCTTCATAGAGTCTTCATGATGTGTTCCCAGGGTCAGTTTTTCTCCTCAGCATGACTCTATATCACCAGATGTCTTGCTCCTTGAAGTGACTATCTCTCAATGTCCCTGTTAGTCTGAAATGGATTTCTCTGTTCTCTGACAGATACACAATAGAATTGTTCCCTTCTTGACTTAGAGAGGCCTTGTTACTGCCAGGGTGGGAAAGAATCTTTTACAGTTAAAACACCTCATTTACACCTTGTAAATGTGCAAATTTATACATTCTGGGCCTTCTGTGACTCAACTGAAGTAGGGAGGCACTACTTCCCTTCCCTTATATTAGTTTTAAACTCTTTTGATTAGATGTGCAAGAATTCAGGCAAATAATTCAGGCAAATAACACTTATGTGCATTCCATTATTGTACCAAATCCAATCATTTTTATATTTTAAGCCTTGCCTCATTATCATAAAGTTCCCCAGCTGTGCCTGTGTATTCTTTCATATTCTATCCCACTTATTCCTTGCCACATTATCACAAATTAATCAAGCATTTGTTAAGTGTCATATATATGTACATACATATATGTGGGTGTATACATAAACACACACACAATCTCTGGTATGTGTGCTAGGTTCCAGAGATAGAAAAAAATGAAACTCTGCCCTTAAGTAATTTACATTCTACCAGAATATATACTATGCATAAGTAAACAATAGGTAATGGAGAGGGAGCACTAGAAGCTTAAAGTGGGGGGGGGGAAAGCATTTATTAATTGCTAATTATATGCTTGGCGCTTTGCCACTATCCCCATTTTACAGATGAAGAAACTGAAGCAGATAATGATTAAAGTGATTTACCTATGGTCACACAACTTAGTAGTGTTTGAGGCTGAATTTCCAACTCCAGGTCCATTGTTTATCCAGTGCATCACTTGGCTGCCACTAAGAAAAATTTCATGTAGAAGGTAGCTTTCGAGCTGTGCTTTGAAGGAAGATAGGTATTCTAGGAGGTGTAGCCCATATAAAAGACTCCAGGTGTTCTTATTCCAACTCTCATTCTGGTGAGCTGGGTTCCCAAGAAGCTAGCTAACATCTACTCCTTCAGACTTCTAGAGCTACTCTAAAGGAAAATAAAGTCCTTCTAAAATGTTACCAGCTTAAACCCTCATTCTGGGTGTTTCTCTCCCTATTAATGGCCAGTTATAATGAACATCTTCCCTTTATCACTGATTGACCTAGTTATTAGCATCCTGGTATCATTTAACCAGGTAGCACCAGTTTTTAACAAAGGACTTATTTCCTGAGAAGATAATATATGAACAGATTTATTAAACATTTCCAAACTCCAGAGGAACCCTTCTTATAATACTAGGGAGGCATACTCCTCCTTCTATCACCTCAGTTCTTGGGGAGAATGAGTTCAAACTCAAAATGATTGCTATAAAGCATTCACCCCCACTAAATTTATTTCTAAATTTGTCATAGTCACTGTTCTAATCACTCCCTTGCTGTAGAAGGATGGGCAGCTCTGAGTTAATCCAATGATAGGGCTGAGTCAGGCAGGTTGCCCCTCAGGACAGTACTAGCATTTCGTCTGGCTCAGATACCGGCAAATTATGGTATCGACTCCCGTTTCTAGACCTCTGGTGACTTGCTCAAAAGGTTGTAGCCTCCAGCCTCAGACACTTGACACTTACTAACTGTGTGACCTTGGTCAAGTCACTTAACACCAATTGCCTTGCCTTCCCCCCTCCAAAAAAAAAAAGGGTGTAGCCATCTGGTATTTTTCACCTAAGAGCAGGAAAAAATAGACACAATAAAGACAGATGTGCTCCGGCTTCTTGGAAGCTCCAGGTGAGGCTGAAGGTCAGCATTCTCCAGCACCTGGAGCTGTCATGAAGCCAGGACTCCCAAGGCAATTCTTCCTTGCTTATCACCAGGGAAAGAAAAAGATCAATTTGGCCAGATAGTACCTTTTTTATAAATACCAAGTTCTGGCTCAGCATCAAATCAAAAGGCTCTAGTTCATCATAGAGTAAATAGGCTGAAAGTAATCATAGAATATCTAACACATGATTTGGAGAGGAGGGGCTTCCAGCTGCCCAAAAGTTGGCTCACCAGGCATCCACTCAGGTGATTACATCAGGCAGAGCATGCTCTTGACAACCAAGCCTTCATTGCCCATTCCCTCCTCTTAATTCCTTACCAAGGCACAATGAGAGTGAATTCCAGGGATGGGAAAAAGACTGTTTGAAGCTACTGAGGCAGCAGCTAGAATGTTGTGAAGAACATCAAATATGTCTGTTTGGCAGGACATGTGAAAGGGAGTAACACGCAGTAAATTTGGAATTGTAAGCTAGAGCCAGGTTGTGAAAGGTTTTAAATGCCAAATTGTTTTGTATATGATAGTAAAATTTGTATATTATACTAGAAGTAACAGGGAGTCACTTTTTTTTTGATCAGAGGAATGAAATGGTCAGACCCCTGCCCCACTTTGCCAGCTACGAGTAGGATGAACTGGAGAGGAGAGAGACGTTAGAGCAGGGAGACAAATCGGCAAGCTATTTCAGGAGCCCATGTAACAGATGATGAGGAACTAGAGTGGTTGTGGTGTGAATAAAAATAAGAGGATTGATGTGAGAAATGTTGTAGGGGTAAAAATCAAGACTTGTCAAGTGATTGGGGGTTGGGGAGAGTAAGGAATTGAGGTTGACAAGGTAGTCAACCCTCTAATCCCCTAATCTTAGTTCATTTTACCCCTTGGTCATTATCATGTAATCTTCTGAGTTTTTCAAACTCCACCTTCTGAGTTACACCACCCCTCTCTCACTTCAGCTTAATTATCACTATGCAAGACAGCAGTGAATAGTCATTAAAGTCTATACAGCTTCTGAGGAATACTGGCTATATGACTCCTGGGCACAGTCATACTTATCCTTATCCTTATCTTACTAGTATCCTTATCTTATTAAGATAAGTATCTATTTTGGTAGCGGGAATTTGCTGAATTACAGGTGATTAAAAAAAAACTGTTCCTGAAACAGAGCCCCCAATTTTCTAGTCATCACTTTCCTAATTATCACAATGCTCCCACCATCATCAGCGTCTCCCAAATTCCTCAAGGTCATCTCATCTCATTGCTTTATTCACAGATCTAGAGCTGAGACAGTCGGCCTTTGCAATCTTAGAGAATCACATTTCACCCCAACAATAGTTGTGCTTTTAGGTTTATAAAGCACTTTATCTCATAACTGTGAGGCTCCAGCAGTGTCAGCATCTTCTCAATTTCTGGTCCTGAGATTATCCCTAATTTATCCTGTACACAGCTTGCTTGTACATAGTTATTTGCATTAGACTGAGCTCCCGGGAGAGGGAACTGTGGAGTGGGGGTATTGGGGTTTTTTTTGTTTTTGTTTTTTGTATCCCCAGAGGTTAGCAAAGCGCGTGGCACAGCCGGAGGCGCTTAATAAATGCTTGTTCACTGACTGATCGATAGGTGGCATTCGCGGAGTCCACTAAGATTTGCAAAGCCCTTCACGTCCCTTCCACTTCTCATCCTGCCCAATACGGTCTGGAAGGTGTCTCATCTCCACTTCAGCATCCCTTCCACCGCCCAGCCAGGTCGCTAGAGAAGCTCTTACCCAACACTGGCCGCCGTCGCCCATTCCCTGTACTGCCCTTTACTACACCCTTTCAATTAAGCCACCGGATACCTTTCTTCATCTAAGAACTTTCTGCCTCTCTGTCCCCTCTCGTTGTGCTATTCCCCTTCCCTCTGCTTCTCCTTCACGCCCCCGCCCCCCTCTCCTCGAAGCCGCGCCTGCGCTGGTTCTTGGGGCATTTTGTGCTGGTAACGTCACGGAAAAATTCAGCTGAGTACTGGTAAACAAGTAGCCGCGAGAGGCGCCCTGCACGTGTCCCCTCCAGCTCCTCCCAAAGATGGCCAATGAGGATCGTCTAGGGGAGGGACCTTCTCACACGGTGGGGGACAAGGTAAACCAAAGGAATTTTCATTTGCCAATAGCCATTGAGAAAGTAAAAACTACGCAATTTCCTGTCAGGAAACTAGCAATCAACGCGGGAGGGTGGGGCCTGAAAGCACGTGGAATATACGCAGCTAGGCTTCTCTGTGACCAATGAGGAGATGGCTGGGACTGACGAGACCCAATGGGAGAGGTTAGTGGAAGGGACGGGGCGGGGCGGGGCAGCGGCACGCGGATTGGGGCATGGGTCGGCACGCCCAGACCAATGAGTACATTAAGGGCGTGGCGTCCGGGCAGATGGGCGGTGAACTCCCGCGCCGGCTCTGTCTGGGGCTGGCCTCGGTGGAACGGATCTGGACCTTTATAGGGAAGGAGTGAGTACTAGGGGTGCTTGAGCCCAGACCCTTGATCTTTGGAGCTCCAGGACCCGACTGAAGGCGGGGGAGCGGTGAGTGGGGCACAGGCCAGCATGTTCGCAGGGGGAAGCAGGTTACACCTCTAGGGAACGCGTCTTTTATTACAGCCTCTGAGGCTTTCTTCCAAGCTACCTGAGGAGGGGGAAACTGAAGCACAAAGTAGTTGAGTGATCTGTGCCAACAGTCCTAGAGTCGAGACTTACAGGTTCTTTCCAAAGGGTGACCCTGTTTCTGCGGGAGGAGATGGGAACCTGAGGTGTGATACCATTGGGGAAGGGTGTGTGTGTTTGGAGGAGGTATTAATATATATCTGGGGTGAGATTTCCCATGGGATGGGGGCTGTGGCAATCAGGTTGTGTGATGATGTGGGGCAGTGCCCTGGCGGGGGATGTGGGAGTAGGATCTACAGAACAAGACACTACAGCCCCCACCGTCATGAAGCTTGCAGGCCAGTGGGGGAAGATGGGATAGGTAAACAGGTAATTAATTATATAATACAGGGCTAAATATGATGAGTGCATGACAGGTAAGAATGAAGTGCGGAGACAAAAAAATTATTCTTGTCAAATTCGGAGAAACTTCAAGGAGTAGATGAAGTTTGAGGATAGGATTGCTAGCAACACAACTCTTTCTTCTCTGCCCCGTAATAATTATAATAATATTATTATATGTGATTTGGTCATTCAGATGTATGGTGGTCGTTTGGAGGAGTGGGTTAAGTACTTGTCTTTTGGCAGAAGTGAAGGATTTGGAGTGGGCTGTGAACTAGACAAAAGACTGATTAAAATAGAGATTTGGGAAATAAAAGGGTGTCTTGTACCGTCTTAGCACTTTAACAAATTCCTTCAGCATCAAGCTGGAGTTTGTGATAATCATAATTTATGATTGATGTAACCTTTAAAGTTTACAAACGTAAATTATCTCATTTGATAAAATGAGATATTTGTAAAGCACTTTGCAAACTTTGCAAATCACTGTATAAATGCTAACTATTATTATTATCCTCACAATGGCCTTTTGTGGTAGGTGCTGCAGAAGGTATTATTTTATAGATGAGGAGATTGAGGAGACCTTATGACTTTCCTATACACACAACTAAGCCTTGGGGATAGAATTCAAACTAGGCTGATTCCCAAGCCTAGTACTCTTTCCAGGAGATCATACTATCTTTTAAAAATATGTGTGTGTGTACAGTATGTATATGTATGAATTCTAGGAGATAGCTATTGTACACACCTCCAATGCAATGGAGCAAATAATATTGAAACATGGAAAAGCATGCCATTATGCTATTAGATTTTGGACAATTTGAGATGAACTCATGGTATGCATGAATCCAATATTGCTGGGTTCTAATATTCAACCTTGTAGGGACTTGAATAAAATGGAATTCTAGAGGAGGTATCAGTCTTAAGGGAGCTGATTGGAGTAATCTCAGGATCTTTGGGACAAAGTGGGAAAAGTCGAGCTATACGAGATACATGATTAACAGAATGGTAATAGTTTTTCAGTTTAAATACTTTTTTTACCCTAATTCCCTAATTATGGGATTAGAAGGAGAATTTTCCAGGTGCAATGTTGTTGGTGTTTAGGGGAATAATAAGAATAAATAGAATATTAGACCTAGAAGAAAAATTTAAAATATCTCAGACTCCCCGCAACCCCCCGCCATTTTACAGATCAGAAAACTGAGGCCTACAGCAAATAAGCCGTTTGACTCAGGCTACATAGCTAATTTTGGGTGGAACTTTGACTAGAAGCCAGATACTGACTGATAGTTCAGTAAGCTACTTCGCTTTGGGGTCAGTGGGGGGAGTGATGACATCAAGATCTGGGGTCCTGTTTGTTTGAGCACCAGTTGAGAGAACTATACTTATGTCGATATATAGAAAATTATAGTAGTGCTGGGTTCCAGATAAAGGAGGATAGTGATTATCGATATGGAGAAGAGATTGAACAGCTTAGCTTCAGAACAGAGTGGAGTCTGGTAGAAGGGAACAGACAATTTCTTGGGTCCTTCAGGGCATGGTAAGGGAGAGCTGGCTGCCAAAGGACCAGATTCCTGAGTTTGGGGAAGGATGTATCATATAGTACTGTCCTTTGGCTGAGAGGGACTGCATACCTGTATTCCAGAAAATAGGCCAAAAATTAGGCAGAGACAAAGAATCCTAGGTATATACCAGAGATACAGATTAGAGAAGTGAGTGCCATCTTCCATGGGCACTAGAGCTGAGAACTTTTGTCAAAGAGTATTAGATATAGAACAGGACCAAAGTCAGGGTAGGGAAATCCTTTCTGGCCCTACGCCTGGGAAGGAAATTCTCATCGTTCCCGCATATATACAAACATGATAAAGGAGTAGAAGTGAGGATATTTGGGTGTTAGATACTACCTTGATCTAAGTCTTTCCTGAAAGCCCTTGGCTTCTCTTCCTGGAAACCCCCTTAACTCAACCCCATTCCCAACTAATTATTTTCTTCCAGGTACTTAATTAGTATCAGTTCCAACCTAATGCTCCCTACTGCTCAATTTCTTCTCCATCAGGGTCCCAGGTATACTGTCATATGATCCTTTGATCCTTCTCATAGGTCTCTCCAGTTGCTTTGTCTGCCCTTTGCTTTAGTTTTCTTTATCTTGTATCTCTACCTCTGTCCCATAACCTTTGGTTGCCACTGTAACTGATGGGGAAGGCTTTTGGGAAGGCAAGGAAGTAAAAGCTTGTTAGTCTTATAGAACCCAGCTTTCCACACCCTGGGTTTTTATGACCATGTGAGCAAATTTGGGGTATGATTTAGAGACAGTGGTGATAGAACTTGAAGGTCTAGTATGGTTCATTGTGGGAGAAAAAGGTTTGATAACTGGGTCCAGTAACTGGCCACCCATTTCCCCCAATTCTGTCTCTCCAGGAACACCTGGCTTTGGGACAGGAAGGGGGTGGGGTAGGGGTAGGGAGGGGGTGAAGAGTGAGCTGGGACAGGACGGTTGCATGTCCTAGGCTGACTGCCAAGAGAACAAGATGTTCTCAGTGCTCTGGCCACCACCCTCCTGCTGGCTGCCTCCCAAACCACTGCTTCTCCAGGCTTCCAGGCTCCCTGCCCCACATTCTCCAAGCCACTTTGCCCCGCCTGCAGCCAGCCCCCTTCCTCTGCTTTGACGTCACTCCTTTACCTGCCCCTTCTCCTTCCATTGACGGCAGCAGGCCTCTGTTACTGTGGGAACAATGAGGCTGGGCATCGGGAGTGGGTGTGGAGGAGGATAGGGAGGAAAGAAGTGAAGAGGAAGAGAATAAGCGTTTATAATCTGCTTACTGTGTGCCCTGCACTGTGCTAACTTTACAAATATGATTTCATTTGATAACAGTTGGATCACTGAGGAGGATATAATATGGGGGTTGTGTGTGTGTGAATCCAGTCTGGAAGGTGGTAGGATTCCTAAAACCAAGTTTCCTGAAAAGAGCCAAGACCGGGAGTTAAGAGCTAGAGACTGATTGGGATAGAAATACCTGGGTCCCAGGAGAGAAGAGAAGTTGGTCAAGAGAACAGTAGTGGTGAGTGTGTGTTGGGATACAGGGAATTTCTTTAAGGGAGACCACGCCTCTAGGATCCTGAGTTCTCTTTGTTCCCTTCTGAGACTCACAGGGTTGCTTTATAACTTCTGAGCTTCAGTTTTCTCTTTAAGAGACCTCAAGACTCCTGTATCCCTCCTCCCCAACCCTCATTATAAAAAGGAGACCCTTGTTAAGGAAAGCTCAGCACATGTGACAGGGAGGAGTTGATGTAACCCATGCATAGTTATGTCAGCATTTCTGGGGCCTTCTCCACATATGGCTGTGTTTCCAAGGGTGGGGGTGTTTTCAGTCCTTAAAAGCAGATTTTCTAGCACTTGTATTTTACTTCCCTCCCCATCTCTTAACCTCCCTTTCTCACAGCCTTCTAAATTCTAAATTCATTCCTAGTACCCAGACATTCTTTAAAAAGAAAAAAAAAACTGTCTCTTTCTAGCATCCAGACTCCTTCTCAATCCTTTTCTTGGGTCTTTAGTCTCTTCTTTCTGTAGCTTCAGGGACCCACATGTGTATTGTCACTGGCTTCTTCTCTTTTTTTAAAAAAATTAAATTTTATTGGTATCTTTTTGTTTTCACTGTGTATTGTTTCCCTTGACCCTCTCCTGGAGAAGCATTTCATATAGAAAAGAGTATTTTTTAAAAAGATGAAGAAGAGAAACAAACAAACCAATCAATACATTAAAAAAAATCTGAAAAGGTGCAGTAAGTGTTTTTCCCTTCCTGGTTACTTCCAGACCCCATTCATTTTCCTCCTGGCATATCTCACATCCTGCTCTTAATTGCCAGCCTCAGTGTGGTGTCCTGGAAAACCAGGTAATAGAAGCCACTGAGTGGGTACCTGGAGAGACCTCTTCTCTGATAGGCCACTGGGACACTTGCCTTTCCTAGTCGGGGTGGAGGGCATGTTTTGCCACTGTATTCTGATTGGTTTTAGGTGCCACTCACCATTCACCATTCCCCACCCCCAACACACAAACATGTACATACATCAAACCCTGATTGGTTCTACCTGCCCTTTTCTACTTCTGATTGATTAGAGATGCCCCTTACATTGTGTGTGCTCTGTCCATGGCTGCATGCCTGAGTGGAGATGACTCAGGGGTCTTAGCTAGGGCTACCTCTCACTCCCCCAGGCCTCTCCAGTTCACTTGACCCCAGGTGCCTGAGGGGCTTGAAATGGTAGTTGAAACCTCTGAAAGAGTATAACCTCGTTAGCTTGACCAGGGATGTATTCTCCCTTATATCCCCTGAATCAGTATCTTAGTCATTCTAATTCTGATTCTGTTCCCCTTTCCTTTTTTACCTTTTTTCTAGGACCAAAGTGTCTAGCTAATCTTGCAAAGCCTTGATCATTCATACACCGCGCGCGCACACACACACACACACACAATACACACACGAAAACGCGCGCGCACACACGCCATTAGTTTCTGCTTTGCTTTATAAAACTATTATCCCAATGTACTGGGCCCTTCCGCCCAAGTGGCAGCACCCAGGTCCACGTGCAGCTGTGTGTGTAGCAGCCCTGATCTCAGTGGGAGTGGCTGGCCAACCAGGCACCTTGCTGGGATCCTTAGCCAATCAGAGGTAGTACTTATGCATCAGCCGGCAGGAAGCCAGCAATGGCCAATGCCTGTCATTATGCAACCCGCCTCTCTGCTTTTAGAGAAGTTCTGCCCCCGGCAGGGAAAAGGACTAGGCAGGTAGGGGCAGTGGAGTTTAGACCCACCCAGCAGCACCCTTCCAGCCCATCTCAGGGCCTCTGCTCCCAGGCTGCTTCTGGGATCCTCTGAGAATCCAGGCTTTCTACATTACAAGTAAGTCTTGTTTTTTTCTATCCCTTCTCTGAACCCCCAAGTATTCCACCCACCCCCACCCCAATCCCTGGCGAGCTTCCTTCTTCCCACCAGTACTTATGCATGACTGACCTGTGTCTAGTGCCCTCAGCACCCCTCCCTCCAGCACTGTGTAAAATGTTCCTGCTAGACTCATAAGACCATGGTAACCATTGCCCTCCAGCACTAGTTTTTAACAGTTACAACTCCTTTCTTCAGGAATTTAGTCTCTCAGTATCCAGCTCATCTTCTTGATACCTCCCTCTCTCTACCCCCCACCATTTTCTGGATGACCCTTGTTACACTGCAAGAAGCCCATTTATCCCAGGCTCACAACCGTCCTTATAAGAGTCCCAACTTTTCTTAGGACCTCTAGAAATAGTGTTCCTCCACCGTATTCTTCCCCTTCTGCACCCTGGCTTTACTAGCACACCAGGAACTCCCTTTGGCAGTTTCTCCCCCATCTCTGGCTCAGTGCCGATTGTGATGTCAGCTCAGGCTAAGACTAGAACATCCCGTTCCCAGACCCAGTTCTTGCTGTTGGCTGCAGACTTCTTCCTTCTTCTGGCTCTGGTTTCAAAAATACTTGGGGTTGAGAGAGAAACATGGTTAGAAGACAAAAAGGTGGGGGGTGGACAGAAAGGGAAGCTAGAGAGACAAATAAGTTTGCTATATTACTCCCCACCCCAGACTTAGTGATATTTAGTGTCTTGGTTTTAGACGAGGTAGAGAAAAGAAAGTGGGGAAATCTATAGAAGCTATGGAAATAGGAGCCGAATTCCTAGGAGATAGGGAGAAGAAAATAGCCACTAACACAGTCCGTGGTTGTTTGGGGCTGAGAATCTTATGGAGGAGGGGGTAGGGGTTTTCTTCTTCAGGTAGAGATTTAGCTGAGTTTTCTTGGAACCCAGGCATTCATCCTGTCCCTTCCCACTTTTCTCAAACCTGCTCACAACCCAACCCCTGTTCTCCCTCCTGTACCAGCCCCCATTATTTCTGCTTTTTAGAGACTCAGGCAACACAGTAGACAGATATAGCTTCTGCTCCCCTCTTAAAATGGTGTGTATGCTGAGGTGATTTAGGGATGTGGGAGGTAAGGCTTGTGTACAAGGTCCATTATTAACTGTTACTTAGAATGCTTTGGGGTCTTATCCAGGCTTCATTTGGATTATATTTCCCACTTAATGTTTCTACTCCTACACATTTGCAGCAGGCACATGGATTGGAATGTGATTCCCTCTAAGCCACAGAATGGGAGGAAAGAAGAAAAAGCAATCACTCTGTTCTTCCTCCTCCCTTCCCTCTTCCATTCCTTCTTCAAGGCCTCTGGGTTCCTCCAGCAACCACTGAGCTCAGCCACTGACGTAGGTTGCCCTGGCTACAATAGAGCCTTTAGCTGAAGTATGTGGCTGGTGTTAGTGTGCGCATGTGCATTGGAGACGACCCTCCTTCAGCCCCACCCCCAATCTCCTTCCCTTTCCCAAGTTAAAATTAGCCCATGAATCCTAAATATAGGAGCTATTCTCCCAGTTTCACTCCCCTTTCAAGTTCTCCACAGATAACTCAGTCATAAAGTCATTACCTTAATGAGAATTGAGGGAGATGCTCATACTCAACTTCCTCACTCGTGCCAAACTTCCTGTGTCAGGAACCTCAGGAGAAGGGATCACAGGAGCCCAGATTTAGAACAGGAAAGGACTTAAGTGATCATCTAGCCCAACCAAATGAGGATTTGACAGATGAGGAAACTGAGGCCCAAGGAGGTTAAGTGCATGCTATCTGCTTATCCTTAAGCAGGTCACATTCTAACGTGGGAGACAACCAGTAAATAACTAGTTAGATACAAGGGTGTGTGTGTGTGTGTGTGTGTGTGTGTGTGTACACATATACACAGAGAGAAAAAGAGAGAGAGAGAATAGATAGAAGGTAATATGAGGAAGTAGGAAGTGAGAAGGAGAGGCCTCCTTCTGAAGGTGGGATTTGAGCTGAGCCTCGGAAGAGATGAGGGAAACTAAGGAGGAAGGTGAGGAAGGAGAACCTCCTGGGCATGGGGACAGCTAATTCAAAGACTAGTGCAGTAGTAACTAGGCCAATGTGGCTGGATCATCAGGAATATCAAGACTAGGAAAGTAGGAAGGAGCCTTTGGAGAATTATATGTGTTGAACAGATGGTTTTATGTTTGTTTCTAGAGGTAATATGGAGGTATTGGAGTTTGGGGGTGGGTCAGAGTGACAGGGTCAGATCTGTGCTTTTAGGAAAATCACTTTGGCAGCAGAATGGAAGGTGGACTGCACTGGGATTGCAACTCAAGACGACTGAGTAGTCCAGAGGAGCAGGGGTGATGAGAGCGACTGTTGAATGAGTAGACAAAAGGGAACATATATATGAGAGCTACTGTGAAGATAAGAACAAGGTTTAAGAACAGATTGGATATGTGGGGTGAGTGTGAGTGAGGAGTCAAGAGTGATTGTGAGGGGTTGTGAGCCTGGAAAATTAGGAGGATGACATTGGCCTTGACAGTAAGATCGAGGTTGGAAAGAAGGGAAGATTTGGGGATAGAGAATTCATCTAGGTTTGGACCTGTTAAGTTTGAGATGCCAGTTCAAAAGGCAGTGGATGCCTAAATTCAGGAAAGAGACTCAGGCTGGTTATATGAATCTGGGAATCATCTGCATAGAAAGGAAAACTGAGCCTATGGGAACTGATGAGATTCCCCAAACAAGATAGTATAGAGGGAGAAGGATAGATTGTTAGAGGACATCTGTGATTAGCAGGAGTGACCTAGATGAATCTCCTACAAAGGAGACTGAGGAAGAGTGGTCAGAGAGGTCAGAGAAGAACCAAGGGAGAGCAATGTGAAAACTTGGAGGAGTGAGTATCTGAGAGGAACAGGGGGTCAGCGGTGTCAATAGATGCAGAGAGGTGAAGAAGTAAGAGAAATGTCATTCAGTTGGGCACTTAAGAGGTCACACAGGTCATAAGTGTCAGAGGTGAGAATCAGAACCCCGCTGTTCTAACTCCAGAGCTGCTTTCTACTGTGCCACATTGATTCCTCTCTAATGCCTTTCAGCTTTCAGCTTCCCTTCCCTGTCTCCCTTCAGTCTCAATCTGTTCTGGAATAGTTTTTCAAGCATTACTAAAAATCAGCAGGGAAAAAATGTCACATTTATATAGGACTTTAAGATTCACAAAATTAATTAATCTTTCTTGGACCATTATATACAGATGTGCATATAAAATAGTTTCCTGTAGTATTGGATTTAGAGTCATTGGATCTGGGTTCAAATATCAGCTTTGTTTCCTGACTGTGTAACCTTGAGCAAGTTGTTTGGACTCTAACATTTCCTCATCTATAAATTTTAGATATTGGATTAGCACCCTAAAGTTTCTTCTAGCTCTATAGCCTATGAACATATATATATATATTTTTACAGAAGAACCATTCCTGGTGTCCAGAGCAGGATCTGTTGTTATACCAATAAAGAAAATAGAGTTAGAGAGGGAAGACTAAAGGCTTGTGCCCCAGAGTCATTGAGGGGAATGGACGCTGGGAGGCCTTTGGGTACATGTGTGGCCTGAGGTTCACCTGGGTTTATGTGGTAGTGGTGGGAAGAGGGATCAGCTGCCAGAGTAGAGGTAAAGTGGAAAAAGCCAATTGCTAGAGGGTGAGAAGCCTTCTCTCCTTCTTTTCCCCTTCTTTCTCCATCCTCCAGGTTCCAGCTGTGGTCCCTCCCCACAGTCCTCACTGACTTCACCTTTTGCCACTTCTTACCTCCCCTTTCCCCTACCAGGGAAACTCCTGCCCTTAAGGACCTTGTTGTATTCCCTCGTGGTGGCCTCTCCCCCTTCACTGATTTTCTCCCCCTGTCATCCCCATGGTACCACTATGAATGGCGCCATTGAGGGAGGCAGTGGGGCAGGGGGACCAGGCCCTGGGCTTGGTGAAGGGTTTGATTCAGGGGGATCCCAATCCCCTGGGCCCCCTGAACGCGGACCATGCCCTGGTCCTGGCCTTGCGGATGATACAGATGCAAACAGCAATGGTTCAAGTGGCAATGAGTCCAACGGACCAGAGTCCCAGGGTACTTCCCAGCATAGTTCTCACAGCTCTTCTTCTGGCCATGGGAAAGACTCTGCCCTGCTGGAGACAACAGAGAGCAGCAAGAGGTAAGAGGAAGGGTGATGGGGTGATGGCATCCAGGAGTAATGAGAGATGTGAATAATAGATATGGAAGTGGCTGAGGGGTCTAGAGCCTTGAAAGAATCAGAGAAACTTAGGAAAGTGGCAGTCAGATACCTTGGGAGGGGGCAGAAGCTGTCATTTGTTAGTAGGTTATTGTGATACCAGGATGTCACCTACTATGTGATGATGAGCGGCTGAACTCTTGTTTTTATGTTTTCTATTTTTTTCCTCCAGCACCAACTCTCAGAGCCCATCCCCTCCCAGCAGTTCCATTGCTTACAGCCTCCTGAGTGCCAGTTCTGAGCAGGATAACCCATCAACCAGTGGCTGCAGGTAATGGTGGGGATACGGACTGAATATACCTGGATTCCTGGAGAACATTTGCCAAGAGGAATCTGGAAGTAACAGGGCACTGAATTTCTAGTAGTTGATATCTCTTGTTCCCTCTACTACTTTCTACCTCTGCAGCAGTGAACAGTCAGCCCGAGCACGAACACAGAAGGAACTGATGACTGCCCTCCGAGAGCTGAAACGTAGACTTCCACCAGAACGCCGAGGAAAGGGTCGATCAGGGACTTTGGCCACGCTGCAATATGCACTTGCCTGTGTCAAACAGGTCCAGGGTAAGCTAAGACTCGGGGGTGTTGATGTTAGACTGTAGAGCAACAATTGTGTTGGCCAAGAACTCAGGGCCCTGGAAGGAAGCGGGCAGCAGAGGGAATAGAGGGAGAATGGGCCCAAGAGGGTTGTAGGAGTAGAAGGAAGGGGTTGGATTCGCCAGACAAGGGAATCAACAGCTGGGCTCGGTGTGGAGGAGGAGAGGTCTGCGGGATTCAGAGGAGCGATGTCCGGCACACAGTGAGCGCTACATAAATGTTAGTTATTGTTATTATTGTTATTATTATTACAATGGAAAGGGGGCGCTCTTGGATTTAACCTCACCTCCTCTGTAGCCAATCAGGATTACTACCAGCAGTGGAGCTTAGAGGAGGGGCAGTCTTGTTCCATGGACATGTCCAGCTATACCGTGGAGGAGTTAGAACACATCACATCTGAGTATACTCTTCGAAATCAGGTCAGTCCTAGACCCGTCTAGTCCTTTTTCTTCTCTTCCCCTTCCCTTTCTTCTCTTTTTTTTCCTTCTAGTCTTTTTTCCCCTCCCCCAGTCCTGACCTTAGTTTCTTCTTCTTCCCTCTCCTTGACTTGCCCTTCCTCACGTATTTTTAGTCCCTACCTCTCTGCTGTCTCTTGTACCAATAAGGTAGGGATAGTAACAGCACCTGTCTCTCAGGGCTGTGATGAGGATCAAATGAGCTAGGGTTGGTCCAGTGCTTGGCACAGTGCCTGGCTCATAGCAGCTGCTGTGTAAGTGCATGTCTCCTCCCTCCTTGCCTTCCTTCTTTCTCTGCCTTTTTCTCTGCTTTCTTTTCCTTTCTCTTTAAACCCAGTCCCTGCTCTTCCATCCCTTCACTGGGCAACATTCTATTGATGACTGAGCCGACTAGCTCCTGACCTTGGCCTTTTTTGGTTTTGATCTCTCTTCCCAGGACACTTTTTCTGTGGCTGTCTCTTTTCTCACTGGCCGGATTGTCTATATTTCGGATCAAGCATCTGTTCTTCTACGCTGTAAGAGAGAAGTCTTCCGGGGTGCCCGGTTTTCAGAGCTGTTGGCCCCTCAGGATGTGGGCATCTTCTATGGCTCCACTGCCCCCTCTCGCCTGCCCACATGGGGTTCCCGGACCTCTGCTGGTGAGGACTAGGGAAATCTTGGATTGGAGATGGGGCCAGTGTGAAATGTGAAATAAAATAGTATAGCAAGGGCAAAAACTATAGGAGGAGTGAAGATGAATAGACTCTGAGATTTCTAGCCAGGGAGGTAAGGAGCCTCAGGCATGAAAGAGCAAGGGAGGACTCGGCATCCCTGGTCCAGGAGTTGGAGGCACGATGGCACTGACCCTACTTCACTGTCTCTCCCCAGGTTCAGGTCCCATGGATTTCACACAGGAGAAATCAGTTTTCTGCAGGATCAGGTAAGTTGGAGAAAAGAACAGAGGAAAGTTAATTGTTCAGTGGCTATTTGTCTTCACTTCAGGCATTCTCTTCATGTCTGTGTCTTGGTTTCAGGGGCCATGAACTTGTGATCTAAAGTGGTTGGGTGGATGAGCGTTATGGATAGAGAGTAGGGAGAGACAGGATCCATTCATTCTCCCTGTTCCTCTTGTGATGCTCCCTGTTTCACATCTCTCCCCAAATTAGAGGTGGCCCAGATCGGGATCCAAGTCCCCGATACCACCCATTTCGACTGACCCCCTATGTGACTAAGATCCAGCTCTCAGATGGAACCCCAGCACAACCATGCTGTCTGTTAATTGCTGAACGAATTCACTCTGGCTATGAGGGTAAGTTGAAAGGAATACTGAGGGGAGTGAACCAGGCAGGGAAAGAAGCAGAGAGAATGGGGAAATCAAGAAAGAATTGGGTAATAAAGATTAGGGGCATAAAATGTGGCCAAGGAGATCCAGTTATGTGTTACAAAAGAAAATGCATCAGGCTTCAAATATAGAAGAAACCATTGAAGTGGTGAATTTGACTCCCATTGGTTATTTTTTTTCCTTAAGAGTCATTGGGGGGGGGCGGAGCCAAGATGGCGGCATAGAAGCAGCAACACATCGCAGCTCTCACATAGCCACCCCAAAATACCCATAAAATAGGACTCTAAACCAATCCTGGAACTCCAAAACGCACACAAAGATACTTCCCACTAAAGTCA
>CM053584.1:187026875-187084251 GCA_028627135.1 Pseudochirops cupreus | reverse complement strand
CACACACACACTGACACACACACTCACACACACACACTCACACACACACATGCACACACACTTACACACTCACACACAGACTCACACACACTCACACACACACCACACACGCTCCTGTTTCCCATCCCTGCCTCAATCCTCTCTTTTCTTTTTTCTCCCAGTTCTGTTTCTTGCCCCTTTATCTTTTCTGCTTAGCCTGAAACTCTGCAGAGAGTAGACTGTAGAGTATAAATTCCTCAAGGCCATAGACTTTTTCTCTTTTTGTCTGTGTATACCCAGTGCCATAGTGTTGTTTAAGAAATGCTTCTTAAATCGGGGAGGGGATACTTAGTTTGGGGTCACTTGAGTATTCAGGGGGGAGAAGAGGGGCATGAAGAAGAAGAGCTTGACCCATACCCTCTCCAAGCCTGAGCCTCTGACTCCCAGTCCCTTCTCCATACCTGCCTAGGTGGAGATGAATGAATCCTCTAATCAAGATGCACTGTCAGGCTCCAGTGATCTGTTGGAGCTGTTACTCCAGGAAGACTCCAGATCTGGCACTGGTTCAGCTGCCTCAGGCTCCCTGGCTTCTGGCTCTGGCTCCCATGGTGGGAGCACCTCAGCCAGTATCACTCGTAAGTATGGGGCCTTCTTTTCCTAGGAGTTCTTTTTTGGGAGGGGAGCATCATTTGAACATCTTCCTTTAAGATGAATAATCCTGGCTTCCCACCCATATTCCCCCACTTCCCCTGAAGTCACCTGTTCTCTTTTCTTTCCTTTTTAAGACAGGAAGACTTGACTTCTCTGACTCTCCTTTCCCCTTTTCCTCAGGCAGCAGCCAGAGCAGCAACACCAGCAAGTATTTTGGGAGTATTGACTCCTCTGAAGCTGAGCCAACAGGGACCCAGGCTGGGGTAGACCCAGGGGCAGGACCTGGGGAACAGGTCATTAAGTATGTTCTGCAGGATCCCATCTGGCTACTCATGGCTAATGCTGACCATAGGGTCATGATGACTTATCAAGTGCCCTCCAGGTAAGAAACCTGGGTTGGGCAAAAGGAAGAAGAAGAAGAAGGGGAAAGTCAGCCCTAGAAGGGGGAGGAGTTGAGGAGAAAGAGGAATAAAATATGAAGAGGGAAAAGTAAGAGGATGGTGAGGGCAGGGGCAAGTGGAGTTTTGTATAGAAACAATTAGTAAGGTCCTAGGGGGAGGAGATACCCACATATTCTTAAATACTGGAAGATGTATGGGTCTGGCTTCTAGACCCTACACTTACAACCTCACTCTCTATCCTGTCCCGTCCTTGTAGGGATATGGCTTTAGTGCTACAACGAGACCGCGAGAGGCTCCGTGCCATGCAAAAGCAACAGCCTCGGTTTTCAGAAGAGCAGCGGAGGGAGCTGGGTGCTGTGCA
The DNA here is from genome assembly GCA_028627135.1 of Pseudochirops cupreus. Classification (NCBI taxonomy): domain Eukaryota; kingdom Metazoa; phylum Chordata; class Mammalia; order Diprotodontia; family Pseudocheiridae; genus Pseudochirops; species Pseudochirops cupreus. Next base: position 187,082,859 of record CM053584.1, on the reverse strand, counting down.
TGCCTGGGTGCGGAAGGGCCAGCTGCCCCAGGCCCTGGATGTGATGGTGAGAAAAAGGGGTAACACCTCTAGGAGTGGGAAGTAAGGGGACTAGTGAGAGAGGTTTGGGGAGATCCTGACACTGTCTTCTTCTCTCCCCAGGCTTGTGTAGATTGTGGCAGCAGCGCTCCAGATCCACAGTATCCAGATGACACACTTTTCCCTGAGCTGGATGGACTGGGGCTAGAGCCAATGGAGGAGGATGGGGGTGGGGCCTCCCCAGACACAGCCATGGATGAAGAGGAACAAGGTGGGGAGCTATCTACTTCTGAATTACCTGCTCCGAAAACCACCAGCTAAACTCTCATCTCGGGGCCACTGAGAGTGTCCTTGCCTTACCTCTGTCATTGAAATAGGGGAAGGAACAAATGAAAAGCTTCATCCTCAAGACAACCACCAATTCCAATTTTGAGATTTGCTTCTGCCTTTCAGGCAGTCAGGGGCAGGTACCCCTGAATATTGGCCCTTTCTAACTAAACAATCACAGTCCTGCCCTTAGGAACAACTGAGGGCTTCTTAGGGACCAGCCAGAAATAGAGGTCTCCCTCTTCATCTTATTGGAGACAATTCCACCAACAAAAGAGTAAATCCTACTTGAAGAGTAGGATGTTTTTCTGAATTCCAGCTGAGCAGGAGTACTGATTGCTGCTTCAGATATAGGAACTCTAATAACACTTATTTATTTGAGAACTCTCCCTTTGTCTTCTCAGAGGCCTGATTCCCTCCCCCACCCCCTACCCTTGGGGGGAAAGGGAGGGGTTGGGCGCCAGGAGATTAATCTCTGAGGCCCGAGTGGGACCTGGGTGTCCAGACCCCCAACTCTCTTGGGTTGGGGAGAGCAGAGGACTGTGGGTTTCTGGTGCTGCTGCCCCTTAGGGCGGGACCCCAGTGTCTTCAGCTGTGCCCCATTTACCTTAGTGATATTTCTGTGTTTTTGATAGTCGTGTCTGTCTCTTTTTGATATAAAACAGAAAACCTGTAACTAGACATTGTGGCATGAAATCTGTTACCACTTTAGTTGTCTTCAGTTCAGTTTGACAAGAATTTAAATATCTACCAGGCAGATAATTTCAAGATTATAATCAAACGGGAGGGGGTGGGGGGGGGGATGTGTGCAGGGACGTACCAGTCCTGGGCAGGCTGGGGTTTGTGGAGTTTACGGCTGCATAGAGAAGAAATCAGTTAACTGGGGGGAGGGACATGGTATGTAGGAAAAAACTGGATTATTCATAGTTTCATAGATAGCTGAAACTGGAAGGGCCCGAAATTCTTCCTATCTCCTCACCTTTTATGGAGGTAGAAACTGAGACCCAGGGAGTGATTCACTCAAGGCCACACAGCTATTGAGGGGCAGAACTGAGAACACAACCTCCTTAGTCCAGTGCTCCCACCATGCCCCCATCCCACCACACTAAGCACAAACTCTCAAGTGGTTAGGAATAAGTAGAATAAGTAGAATAAGTAGATGGAGACTAGCCATAATTGCAAGCAGCAAGAGGTTGATGAGGAGGCCTGTCCTTGAGCAGCCTCCTATCTTCCTTCCTTTGCTAACAGATTCTGGACATCCCTGTTTAACATCCTTCACACTCTCCCTGAGACTCCAGAAGCCAGGGTACAACTCACCACTACAGTGGGGGAGCCTCCCAGACTCTAGATCTATGACCTATTCACTGCAATGCTGTGCCATCTTTTTCTCTGAATCACTGGCCCAAACATGAAAACTCCACTTAACCTTGCTTGACACCCCCCCCCCTCAGAATTGACACCTGCAAACTATGGAGAGGCATGGGGTAGGCCTTGGAAGAACTATTGGACCCTGCCCCAAAAAGGGGAACATGGAATCTACCAGGTCTGTTTTGTGAGCCTTTGAAGATGAGAGCAGGGAGGGAGGGTGGAATTTTCCTTAATTGTGATAGTTGCTGGAATCAACAGAGGGACCTGTCACCGAAAAGAAAAGGAATTTGGGGAGTGTATGTGTGTGGAGAGGAGGGAGTGGAAATAAATGACCCTGTAACTCAAGATTGGCAATAGAGCCTCTCCGCTACAGAGAGATAGGAACTTTGGAAAGTACTAACTTCATTCCGGCCAAAAAACACTTGTTTAGTGAATGCCAACCATGTGCAAGCTCTTCTAAGGCTCCCTGGAGCCCTTGAACCTTTTTCTTGAGCTCACCAGGAACCCTAAACATTCAATCTGCAAAATTGATCCCCCCTGCTCCCCAATTAAAAGCTGTCATGGCTTATGCGCTTAAGGAATGACAGCTCTCTGGGCTCGAATCCCAGCCACGCTGCATCATGGTAAAAGGCATCTCTGGTTTATTGCTACCGCAGTAATTGCATACAATCCGCCTCAACTTGAGATGGGTAGGGGCTCTCCTCTTCGATGGTTGAGTTCAGTTCGTTTGTGCCAGATCCTGCCCTTTCCCCGACCTTGTGTTTGGGACCTCGGGAAGTAAACCTATGGGAATCACCCTCCTGCTCCGAGTGAAAGGGACTGGAGAAAGGCTGTATGCACGCTCCGGAACTTCCTTCTTCCGAGGCTCTCCGTTGTCATGGCAACATTGGATGGAGGCGCGGGGAGGGTAGTAGAAGCAGTGGGTAGACCTGGGCATCTGTAAAGCATTTGGGATGAGCTCGGAGAGGACCACAGGTGCGCGGAGTTCGGCAGGTGACAGAAACTCAGGACACCTGCCTAGACATCCCCCAAAGAACTAGAACAATGAAACTAAAGGCAAAAGGCAGGATGGGAAGAAGGTGTGTTTATAGGTTAGTATGGATGGGGAGAGGAAAGTCTCGTCGAGCTGTGATGGCCGAGTGGTTAAGGCGTTGGACTCGAAATCCAATGGGGTTTCCCCGCGCAGGTTCGAATCCTGCTCACAGCGTCGCTAGGACGTTTTGAGAAATAATAGGCGAGATCAGGAGTCTTGTTTATTTATAAATATCCTGCATGTTCTTTAAAACTGACGATGAGTAGCCATACTTCCTCAATATAACTAACTCCCTTGCGCAAGGCTCTCTAATGGGCTGCCTCTTCAATCTTTCAAAAGATAAGAATGTTTTCAGTGGTGCTTTTTTTTTTTTACTTCACAGTCATTTCCAGATAGATCCTAGTCACCTATCCCAACATTTAAACTTTCTCTTATAACAAGAAAAAAGTTATTAAAACCAGCCTATGGAGTCACTAAATAAATGTAGTGTTTTGTTCCCATAGCCCTGTACCTCTCTGCCAAAAGGATCATTCATTTATTTAGTCATCTAGTCTAACCCTTATATTTGTACAGAGGAAGAACTGAGGAATGAAGTTCGGTGATTTGTTCGAGTTACACAGGTAACAGAGACTTGAACTCAGGTCTTCTGATCCAGTGTTTTCTTTTTCAAAATTAAATTAATTTTTTCCAATTAACGAAATTCTGTTTTCCCTCTCTCTCTCAACTCTCTCTGTACTCTTGTAAAAAGAAAAAGGGGAAAAAAACCCAACCTTGTAACAAATATGTATAGTGAAGCAATGCAAATTCTAGAATTGACCTCGGTCAAAAATACATTTAAATCTCATTCTGAACCCTGAGTATCTCTCTATCACCTCTCTATCAAGGAGTAGATATCATGGTGCCCCATCAGTCCTCAGGAATCATGGTTGATCATTGCATTGATCAGAATTCTTAAGTCTTTCAAAACTGTCTTTAAAATGTTTTAATGTTGTGAACTGTTCTGTTTCTGCCCACTTCACTCTGCATATGTTCATATAAACTTTCCCAGGTTTCTCTAAAACAATCCTTTTCTTCATTTAAAAAAATGTCACAATTTTCCATGGTCACAGATTTTTAAATGTCACATATTCTGTTAAATTCACATGCTATAATTTGTTTGGCCATTCCCCAGTTGATAAACACCCCCTTAATTTATTACCTTTTTGCCAATACAAAAAAAAGAGGTGCTATAAATATTTTTGTACCATCCATTGATTTTACAGAGGAGGAAACTGCTTTTCTAGTTTCTTGACCCATCTTTCCAGAACCTTAGAATATCAGAGTTGGAAAGAATTCAGAATCTATCTAGTTCAACCTGGGCCTGAATAGGAATCCCTTCTACAAAGTTTGAAAGTAGTTATCCTGCCTCGGTTTGAAGTCTTCCAATGGGGGAAATCATCTGGAGGTCTTAAGAAAACCCCTTTCACTCTTACACAGCTGTGATTCTTAGGAACTTTTCCCCTCCTCTTCCCTAACCTGGAGTCCTCTGTGGATAAGCTGACCAAGTCTAACCCTTCTACCACATGAAGGCCCTTCAGATTTTTGAAGACAGCTATCATGTTCCACCAAAATCATCTCTTCAATCAACTCCTGTAACACCATACTGATTTCTCTTCTTCCTAAAAAGTGGCCTCCAGAACTGAGCACAACAGTTCAAATATGGCTTGACCAAGGTAGTGTACAGCGGGATTATTCCCCAGCTCTAGAAGGTATGCCTTGCTTGATGCAATATAAAATTGCCTTGGCTTTTTTGTCTGTTTTGTCACAATATTGACTCAGATTTTCACAGCCTGCTACCTTCTACCCTAATCTTTTCCACAGCTCTCATTGAGGAAACTCCCTTTTACCAATGCAGACTGGCAAGTGCCTTGTAGTTGACAATCCTGCAGAGTTGTCTGATTTCACTTTATTGGGTTTAGACTATCAAGATAATTTTGGATCTGAATTCTGTCATTAAAAGTATTAATATTCTCAGTTTCATATCTGCTACAAATTTAATAAGCATCTAAGTCATTGTTCATAATATTGAACAACACAAGACCAAGGACAGATGCCTGAGGCACATCATTATGTATAGACATGCCTCTGATTGGGAATGGGACCTGCATCCACCTAATTGCAACCTTGAGCATCCTGTTCCAGCTTGTCCTTAGAGATAACATGAGAAAACTAATTCATTATATCAAGTACTTACCATGTGCTAAACAGTTGGAATACAAATACAAAATTAAAAACAGTTCCTGACCTCAAAAAGTGTGATTGGGAAGGTTGTTATTTAGGGCAAGGGTGGGTGGGAAGGGGTGGAAGGGGAAGGGGGTGATAGGGGCAGTAGCTGGACCCATAGGGGAGTAAAATGACAAAACATTTTCAAGATTGGAGTTGATCTGATTTTGGTTCAGGATTTAGAAAGAGGTGTGATGTGGTAGGGATTGAGGGTATTTACTGGGCAGCATGACATCTGGTGAGAAAATGACCAGGGAGTAAAATGGAACATTTGAAAAAAAGAACAGGAAAACAAACCACCAACCCAAAAACAACAACAAAAAATAATTTGTCTATAATTTTCCATTAATTCTAGCAGCCTCTTGGCTTGTCCTTCATAACGTCTTGATTACAGTCATGTCCCTATCAGATAAGTGCAAAATTGGTACACTACTCCTTTGGAAAATATTTCTGACTTTGTCTCTGCAAGCTGCAGGGTTGAGGAAGATTATTCACTCATGCATTGGAAGGAATGAGATTTTAAAATACCTGAGTTTTTTGCCAAGCTTTTAACCTTAGTTATTAAATTATTAATTATTAAATAATTACTTATTAGCAAAGATAATCTCTGATCTACCCCTTTATTAAACCTGTCCAGAGGAAGAAAATAAAAAGAAATCCTGCTAATCTGGCATTGACCTTTAATGAAGTCAGCTTTTAGTGGTCACTGCTTCTGTTTCTAAATCCTTGTAAACTATCCCTTTAATAATATTCTAAAATTTTTCCAGAATCCAATATCAGACTTTTAGGTCTTTGAGTTTCCAAACGACACCGTACTCCCTGTGAGGGATAATTTGCAGTGAAATTTCCCCATTCTGAAAAATCAAATCTAGAGTGGCTTCAGCATCCACTAGGCCTAAGTTTAGAGGTTACTTGACCTTACTGGAATCTGGGACCTAGAGCAATGGAGACCCTCCCCAGTGCCACTTTAGCACAAGATACGCCAAATAAGGATAAAACTGTTTTCCTGGCCTTGCATTGGACACCCACATGTTTCCAGGTCCTTTGTCTCAGAGATAGATTGTGGTTGTGGGCCAGCCTCCTTACCAATGAGACTGAAGACCAGTTGGGGGGGTTGGGTTTCTGCATTAGAAGGTTATATAACCATGGGCTGGCTTCTACCTGTTGCTCTCTCCCTGGCAGACACCATTTGAGTGACAGGGGCAGAGTCCTTTCTCATGAGAAAGAATAAAGACCTTTTCTGACCTCAGATTCAGACTCTGAACTCTTTCATCTCACATAGTTTGGAGGTTCCACTGAGATTTTTTGGACTTGTCTCTGCAGAGAGGAAGGGCTCCCCAGCCTTGACCAATAGGCAGGATGTCCTGTTGGGTTTTTCCAGTGGCCTCTTGGTGAGGCAGGGGAGCAGCTCCCTTCTGTTGAGAGTGATGCCAGAGGGGGCCTGAAGCTGAGAGCAGAAAATGTCTAAAGGGGGAAACAAAGGTTACTCGCGAGTAAGTTGGTGCACGTACATGCACGGACCCACATAAGAACAAGCCTGGGTACTTTGGTGGTGGGTGGGGTTGACTGAATCTGGCCAGGAGTTGGGCTGAAATTCCTGGACCAAGAGGTCAACCAAGTCAACTGAGTCTGGCTAGAAATTGGGAACACCAGGAGGCTGTTCCCGAAGAGACGCTGACAAGTGGCCCCTGACGAGGGCCCTTCAGAATTTGTGCCTTGGCACACCCAGGATTTCTGGACCAAGAGATTGACACAGTTTGGCCAGACCTTGAAGCCAAGAGGTAGGGGTTAGCTGACAATCCTTCTCACCTGCCCTTTGGTCAAGGAAAATTCAGCTTTGACCCACAAGCAGCTAGTTAATTGGGAGTAAAGTTGGGAAGGGATGTTCTCTTCAATTTGCCCTGATACTCCTTTGGGAGATAAATTTAACAAAGCCAGTTGAGACTCTGTGTTTGCTCTGCTTGTGTTTTTGTATGAAGTGTGTTTCTGTTCAAGAAAGAGAATATGTTTTACTATTCAGATTAAAAAGCCTCAGGAACTGTTAAAAATCTTTCTTCTCTGCCTTTACATTCTTACCCAGATTTGGAATGGGGAGAGAGGATTAAGGTCCTTTAGTATGTCTTAGGTAAGTGAAACTTTTTTTTTCCTATTTATTTGAAATGTCTGAGGCAGCTCAGTTAAAGATTAAGTGAAGGAGAGAGGTAGTGAGAAAGAGAAGAAAAAAACCCTGATAGTGTTAGTGGGGTGGAGCTGCTGCTCCCCCCTCCTCTTCCCCCCTTAGAAGATCTGGAGATGTTGGAAAAGAGTGCTAGTGAATTTGTAGCCTGACTTCATAACCAACAAACCAAGTTATGGGAAGTTAGAAGGGATTATGTCTATCCACCTTTCAGGATGCATCTGTGAAAGGGCTCTATTAGAATTTAATTCTAAAAGCTTAGTTCAAATAATCATTAAGCCCCCAAGGTCTCTGCTTGGAAGGGAAGTTAAAAGTTAACTACACCCTGTTATCTGGGTCAAATCCTTTGTCTCTGAAAGGAGACAGGATTTCAGCTTTTTTTTTTTTTTTTAAGGAAGAGGAGAGTAAAATGTAGAAATAGGTGTTAAAGAAATTTCCGAATTGAATTAAATTGAATTGAACTGGTTTTGGAAAGGATGTGATAAAAAAAAATGTGAAACCATTATATTTGGGCACAAATGTAAATAATGTTCAATTTGATCATTTGAACTCTTGACTATTATGAAAATGTATACAGTGGTCTAAAGTTATAAAGTTATAATTTAATTCCTGTGCAAGGTGGTTTGGAAATACATTCACCTAAAATTGTAATAGAATGCAAGTTACAGTATTCAGATTGTTTCTTCTTGGCAGCTTGTAATATTTTCTCCTTGATCTGGGAACTCTGGAACCTGTCTATAACACTCCTAGGAGTTTTCTTTTGGGGATCTTTTTCAAGAAGTGATCAGTGAATTCTTTCAAGTTCTGTTTTGCCCTCTGGTTCTAAAATATCAGGGCAATTTTCTTTGAGAATTTCTTGAAAGATGATTTCTAGGTTCTTTTTTTGATCATGGCTTTCAGGTAGTCCAATAATTTTTAAATTGTCTCTCCTGGATCTATTTTCCAGGTCAGTGGTTTTTTTCAATGAGATATTTCACATTGCCTTCTATTTTTTCATTTGTTTGGAGCTGTTTAATAGTATCTTGATTTCTCATAAAGTCATTTGCTTCCATTTGCTCCACTCTAATTCTGAAGGAATTATTCTCTTCAGTGAGCTTTTTCCATCTGGAAAATTTGGCTTTTTAAGACATTCTTCTCCTCATTGGCTTTTGGGAGTGCTCCAGCCGAGGCTTGTCCTGGCCACCCTGGAGCTAACCGATTTCAGGCTGGGATGGGATTGACTCCCACCATGTGACGAGGCCTTCCCATCTGCCTGCCAGGCTGCCTTCAGTGGGAGTTTTGTTTTTCTGGCATTTTGTGGGTGCTGGAGCTCTAAAATTTATTTAGAGTCATATTTTATAGGTATTTGAGGTGGTTATGGGGGCAGCTCGTGGAGTTCTCCTGCTTCCATGCCACCATCTTGACTCCCAGAACTCCTGAGGCTCACTTTAAAGGTGTTCCTTAACCAATGTGAGATTATAATCATATCTTAAACTAATTGTTGGGGCTTGTTATTTAAGATTTGATGGGACTGTTAACTGACTGTTTCTTTGAGTTCAACTACAGATATGAGTATTAAGAGAGGCTACCCAAGCTACCCAAGCCACCAACCCATGGTGCCAGACCCTGTAAGATACAGGTATGAAGGTTGGGGGAACCATTGTTCTGTATGAGCTGAGGTAGGATTCTTCTGACTCGATTTACCTGCAAGCACCTGGCAGACTTTAAGCTTGGCTCAATGGAGATTGCAGTTTGATATACATTTTCCCTGAAATTGATGTTCTGAAGTTTGGGAAATGTGGTTCTATCATTATAGTTTTGTTCCTATTCCTGGTGGCAATTTTCAACAATCAAAAGTTTTGAAATAAAAAACAACAAATCTATTAAATACTTGATTCTAGAACATCTTGAGTTACTATAAGATGAAGCTATTAGGCTTAAGGTTTAGTATAGGTATTCCTGTATGAGTCAGGGTCCTTTAGTTCTTTGTAATAATATGAGATCAAGTAGGTCAAGGGTTTGTGGGAATATTATTCCGTTATTTAGTTAGTATCACACTTGTCTCAACTTTGTTTTAATTAGTCAATGTTAAAAGGAGGGTACTTTTTGGATTACTTGGTAAAAATTTTAATTGTTTTAATTGTGAGCTTAATGTAAATTCCTTAGCGAAATCCCATCCTCCTGGTGGAAGAATTAATAATGGATTAATGCAAAATATAAGAAACTGGTTCTAATGTGTGATCATGACAATTGACCAAGACTCCAATTTTAATTTTGTAAGAATGATAAGGGTTCTGGAGTGGTCATTTAAATTGGTTCCAAGGTTCCTTTTATAGGCAAATAAATGGAAAGAAAGCAGAAGAAAGAGAGGCTGGGATGCAGGACTGAAGACGGATGACCCTAAGCAACCAGAGGACTTCCTCAGATCCCAACAGCGTAGAAAGAGATTTTGGACTTTGAAAGGACAATTGTTTGTTACTGTTTTCTTCTGACTCTCTGTATCTGCTGTCATAAAGGGGGCTGCTCCCTTGTATGTTGTCAATGCAACGAGGGTAATTAGAATTAAGAAAAGTGGGGAAACTTCAAAAGGTATAAAAGAACAGGGGAAATTTGTGAGGGATAATTTGCGGTGAAGTTTCCCCATTCTGAAAAATCAAATCTAGAGTGGCTTCAGCATCCACTTAGGCCTAAGTTTAGAGGTCACCTGACCTTACTGGAATCTGGGACCTAGTGCAATGGAGACCCTCCCCAGTGCCACATCAGCACAAGATATGCCAAATAAGGATAAAACTGTTTTCCTGGCCTTGCATTGGACACCCACATGTTTCCAGGTCCTTTGTCTCAGAGATAGATTTTCGCCCTTAGGTTGTGGGCCAACCTCCTTACCAATGAGAGGGAAGGCCAGTTGGGGGGGTTGGGTTTCTGCATTAGAAGGTTATATCACCATGGGCTGGCTTCTACCTGTTGCTCTCTCCCTGGCAGACACTATTTGAGTGACAGGGGCAGGGTCCTTTCTCACGAGAAAGAATAAAGACCTTTTCTGACCTCAGATTCAGACTCTGAACGCTTTCATCTCACACATCCCTCTTTTGAAAATTTGGATATTTAGCTTGATCTTCAGGCAGTTAGGTGGGGAAGTTGATAGGCCACTGGACCTGCAGTTAGAAAGATCAGGGTTTGAATCTGAACAGCCCTCATATATGTGTAATCATGGGCAAGTCACTCATTAATCCTGCCTGCCTCTGCCTCGTCTATAAAATAGGGGAAATAACAACACCTTACAACCCAGGGTTGTTGTGAGGGTAAAAAAAAGTTTGTGAAGTGCTATACAAACTTTGAAACTGTCATTATGTGGGCCCTTACTATTCTCCAGTCTAGTGTCCTGTCTTCAGACCATTAGCTTACTTATATTCTCCCAGATTTTGGTTTCCTCCCTGCACCCCAGCAGTATTGCTCTCTCCTTGACTTTGATCTCACTCAGACCGTGGGAAACCCTTTGTCTGACTACCGAGCACCGGGCTCCCCTCCCCCACTGTAAGGCTCATCCCTTCCTTCCTTGGGTCCCAAAGAGCCTTTATCCTCCTGCACCAGCCCCTCCCTGTTCCCTACAAGTCTAAGTTCCCTTAAGCCTAAGGCACCCAAATACTAAGCTCCCATCCTCCAGCTCTTAATTTTCAGGGCCTTACCTATATAAGAAATGGGATGGGGAACAAAAGAAGGCAGGTCCAGAACTGTGACCACACTAGAACATAATAGGGGATTGCAATGGATTGGAGGGAGGCTAAAGGGGAAGGGAGGAAAATTGTCATATAGGGAACGTCCTGGTCTTAGCTGGAATTTTCCTCTGCCTCATTACTGCCCTAGTGATCCTGCTTTTATGTGCCCCAAAAATATTTTCACAGAGCTGCCTACTAGCTGAGTGACCACAAGACAAGTCACCTTTACCTCTCTAAGCATCCGCGTTCATTTAAATGTAATATAATACACAATGGGGTTGCTATAGAGATGTGAATTATTCACATCCCAGCCCACTGACCCAAGTGGATAGGTCTATTTCTTTCATCTCCTTGCTCTGTCCCCACTTAGGCCCCTCAGTCCTGTGGGATCCCACAGGAAGGGGCTACCACAGAAAGTTTAGGGGAGATTGTAGAGAGCCAGAGAGAAAGATGAAGAATCATGGGGAAGGAGGTGTGGGGGATTACTCCCAGGTGACAGGGTAGGGAGGAGCACTTACTCTGCACTTTCTAACATTTAAGGATGTAACACTTAATCTATAGGTTCCCATCCCCTCCCACTCCCGCCCCCAGCCTCCCAGCTCCCAAGACTTTCAGGGAAACCAGGACTCTAGGGACAGAGAAAAAGTATAGCCTCCCAGCCTTGCATCTCCCTTCCTTTGAAGAGCCGAAGCAGGAGGAGCAGCTAGGCCTGGGAATTCAAGCTTATAGTTGTTTCACAGCTAGAGAGGGGGAAATTGGTGACACCTGACCAGCTGTGCTGTGTTTCCAACAGAAGGGCCCTACTCGTGGAGCACACGAGCTTACCTACCGCCCTCCCCTGCATTCCCCATCCCCCGTTGCCAAAGACACCCGCTAGGTGTCAGGGAGCCAAGGAGGCTGTGAAATACCCAGTATGCATATGTAAACTGCTTGTGACAAAAATCCAGAAGTGTGGATGGGCGTCTCAGGGCTTGAAAGGGACATCAGAGATCTTCACTGACCCCATTAATCAATCTCTACCCCTATTGCAACTGCTCACTAACCCCAAGACAGTGACCTTTTTTGATCTTAGCTCTGCTGGGAGAGACCAAAGGTAGTCCCAGAGTTCAGACCCTGGAGCCACTGAATCAGGCCTCCACTGTTCCAGTGAGAAAAAGCTCTAGGTGCAGCTCCTGTGCGGTTCTCTGTGGCCCATCTGTGGGTTCCTTCCCAGAAGACCTCAGTCAGGCCTTATGACTCCTCTTGCCCAACCCAGCTTCCATTTTTCTGTTTCTATTTTTGTTCTATCGGTCTCCTTCCCTTTCTCTCATTCTACCACTCCTTTCTCTCTAACTAGTTTGCCCCATTTGTTTGTCCCCCATTTGGTGACTTCCCCCTCTACTCTTTCTCCCTGCCCACTCCTTCAGCCAAGGGACCTCCTGTTTTGTACCTTACAGTCCAAATAAACTGTTCTCACGGCATAGAAAGAGAGGAGCTGAGGGAGTAGCAGCAGCAGTAGCAGCGGCAGGGAAGGCAGCCTGTGGGAAAGAGAGAAGCATATAGGAAAGAAAGGGAGACAGAGTCACAGAGACAGAGAGAGAATGAGCTCGTTGGCCAGGGTGTCTCTGTTCCCACATGGTCGGAACTGGTCCTTCTTCCCCACAGGTATGCATGCTGTGCTCTCACAAGTGGCTGCTACATCTGGCCCGTGGGCCTGGGGCTCAGGCGCGTGCAGGATCAAAGAGGCCTGGAAAGGGGGGGAAGGAGGGGAAAGTGTCAATAACTTCTCTGTGTCAATAATCTTCCCAGGGAAGCCAGGAGCTGAAAGCCTGGGAAGAGAGGGCCTTGGGACATAGATACCAGGAGAGAAAACAGAGAGAGGGGAAAGGGGAGACAGAGAGATACCCAGAACACAGAGACAGAAAAAGGAATGGGAGAATGAGGCAAAAATGCAGATAGTTGAGATGAAAAGGACACAGAGAGGAAGGAGAGGAGAGAAATTAAGAGACTGGGAGAAAAATCCCTAGGAAAGCAAAGAATGCAGAACCTGCATCTGTGTGGGCAAAACTCTTTGAGTGCCCCATCAGTAGTCAACTATCCCTCTGCTTCCTGTGCCCATTCTCCTGATCACCTTCCTCCCACTCTTGCTTCAACCCTTCCCATTCCCGAGGAGTTGTCCTCTTGCTGGAAATCAGAGGAGAGGGAATTTTCTCAAAATTGCACCTGAGGTAGGCATGGGATGAGAGTGAGATGATTGAGGAACTGAGATTGACATAGAAAAAAGAAGGAAAATAAAGAGATGGAAGAGAAAAAGAGTCAAGGACAAAAATGGAGGGAGGAAGAGGTTGATGATAATAACTGATATTTATTTTAGGATTTTAAGGTTCCATTTATTATCTCACAACAACCCTGTAAAGTTGGTTGCTATTTAACAAATTTAACAAATTTGTTTTAACCCATTTAATAAATGAGGAGACTGAGTTTCAGAGAGGGTAAGTGATTTTCCTAGGGTCACACAGCTCTTAGGAGTCTGAGATGGAATTTTAACCAGTACTGCCAGACTCCAAGTTTGGTGCTCTGTCCATTACAATACACTGGTTAAAACAAGTCTGGCTTTCATTTTAAAATGTAAGTTAAAATTTTACATAAAATGTAAAAATACCTCTAATTTTTAAAAAAGAGATAAAACAGAATATTCTGGGCAGGAACCAAAGCTAGCTCTCCTTTAGAATAGAAATCAGTTGCCTACCAATGAACCAAGTGCCTACCTGCTGCTCACATAAATAAGTGATTCCAAAGTTCCTCCAGTGACACCAAGGCTGGAGGGGATCCACAGGCTAGGGCTGGGGCCAAGACACAAGGTTCCCCAGGAGACAGCAAGGCTAGGGTTTGAGAGGTGCTTCCTTCCTTCATTCCTTCCTTCCTTCCTTTCTTCCTTCCTTCCATAAACACTAAACACCTACTATGTGCTAGGCACTGTGCTAAGTTCTAGGGATACAGAAAGAAGCAAAAGATAGTTCCTGCTCGTAAGGAGCTTACAATATAATAGGAGAGACAACATGCAAACAAATATATACAAAGGAAACTATACAGAGGATATAGTTTGGGGTTGTAACATGTCAAAATTAGGGTTAGAATTGAGGTGAGAAGGTAGGTGCTCTGAAGTTTTGACTCCCTTTTGGAGGAACTTGGTCCAGCAGATAGGTAGGGCCTGACTGAGCACAGGTGAAAACTGGATCCCAGGCTGCAGACAGAGGCTTCTGGGCACTTTGATAAGTGCCCTACTGGTCTGGGAAGGAACTGATGATGGAGTGCAGTGGGAGAGAGAAGAAGGTCCCTTTCCTGGCCCCCTGCTCGCAACCCAGGCTGCTCTGGGTCATTAAGGCCACCCCATATGGCCAGGGGTTGGGCCCACACCTGGTTGTGAACAGCCTTTCCCTCCTCTACCAGGCCCTGGTGAAAAGGAAACCACAAACCTGACCCAAATTCCCAGGGGGGGGTGGGGAAGGTCTCAGGCTTCCCCCTCAACATCTGTGCAGTCCCATTTGGCCTCACTGGGGAGTCTGAGCCTGTGGTCCGGAGGGCACCCCATCCCTGATTATACTGGCTGAGATGTTTTCAAGAGGCCAAATTTATGCTCTTTGCAGAATATACAAGGCTGTGAATCTCTAGGTGCATTAGGAAGAGTCTGGGGAAAACTGACTTTCTCTTTACACTTCTCCTCTTGTTTTTTTCTGAGTCTATTTCTCTGTTTATTTGTGTCTGTCTTTGTCTCTTCTTCTCTTTTTAATCTTTCCACAAGAGAGAATAACATTTTTCTTTTTTTGGACAAAGTTGGGTTGGATGGGTAAGATACGGTGGTTGGAAAGGTCTTTGAACTGGCAGTCAAAAGACCTACGCTTGATTTCTGGTTCTGTCACTTACAAAGTACGTGACTTTGGCCAACACTGCCCCTTTTGGGGGCTCCCAGTTTCTTTATGTATAAAACGATCAGTCTGGACTAGATAAGCTCTCAGATCTCCTTCAGCTCCGTGGACTAGATAAGCTCTCAGATCTCCTTCAGCTCCGAGGGTTGTCTTGTTATCTATATGTGTTATCTTAACTTTCTATCTGGCGCAGTCGACAATGCAGTCAGGAAGACCTCAGTCATTAGCTATGTGATGCTAAGCAAGTCACTTAACCTCTGTTTACCTCAGTTTCCCCATCCGCAAAATGGGAATAATAATAACACCTATCTTACAGGGTTGTAGTGAGGATTGAATTAAATAATTGTAAAACCCTTAGCAAAAGGTGTGGCATATAAATTTTAGCTGCTGTTATTCCTATCCTTACCGGTGGCTTGTGTGCATTGAAAGGGGACCTGGCAAGTCAGTCCCTCCTTTTGATATCATCTTAAAGATTTGCAATACAATTCAGCCAGCATTTGTTAAGCAGAAAAGGAAGTAAGACAGGTTTGGTTTCAGGTAAAAGAGTCCCTGTCCTCAGGGAGCTTACAGTTTGGGCATTGTGGGTAACTATATATACTATCAGACCATAAAGACTTAATTAAGAACTGCTTCTCTGCCCCCATGGGTCTAAGAACACATACCTGTCCTGTGAAAATCACTATGTAAGTGAGGAAGGTGGCTTGCTAGTGGGAATACTAGGAAGTATTTTTGAGGGATGAGATTGGGAAGCAGATTGGAGACACCTGATTAGCAAACTATAAAGCATTATATTAAATGTGAGCTTTAAGTAAAAGATCTAGAGAAATATATTAAAAGAAGGGAAGCAGGGAAAGAGTAAGGTTTTTCCAAGACTAGGGAACAGGACCAGAAAAGGCTGGGGTGAAGGACATGGGAAAAAGAAGACTTCATTTTGTATTGGATCAGTGTGGCTACTTGTACTCCTGGACCCTGGTGGAAGGGCATGGGAAGGTGGCACCCACCTTTATCTGCACTTAGACACTCTCTTCCCTCTCAGTTCCCTCATCTGCAAATGAATATAAGAATACTTGAATTACCTGCTTCACTGGGTTTTGGGAAGATATTGCTATGGAAATGTGAAGTGCATTAATACGTATCAAGATATGCATATATGTGTAGATTACTGCTATTGGGAGCTCCCAATTAAGAATTTCCTCTCACCAAATTAAGAGTAGTAGTCAGTTGTTCTGGGCAGGACTTGAATCCAGGTTTTTCTGACTTCAAGGATAGCTCTCTACCAAACCATCCTGCAATAAAAGTAAGGGCTGGGCGTAAAAGAACTGGGGCTGTTCTTTTCTCTCCAAACTTCGTCCAAAAAGGATGAGATGATGATAATGGTACTTGCTAATATCCATCCTTTATCGCAACCACAACTCCACCCTGGGACCTATTTGTTAAAGCAAGTCTCTTCCTGATTCTAACCCCAACCCTACCCTACCCTCACAAATTCTCTTGGGGGAAAAAGCAATCCCCAACAAGCTGCCTTTCCCCTTTCAGCTCCATTTGCCTGTCCTTCCTCACACCTTCTCTTTCCGGTAGCCTCGTGTCCTTTTTCTGGGGGGTCTTGAGTTGGTTGTTCGCACCTAGCCTGGCGCTATAGGCTGTGGAAGGGGCGGGGAGGGGGGGGGGAAGAAGTATGGGGTCCTGGAGGCGGTGCTGGAGGGAGGCGGTGTCCAGGGACCCTCGGTCTTGATATAAAGCACTGGGCGAGCGCTGACGAGATCCATTCCAAGGTCCAGATGCGAGATGGTGACCCGGGATCGAGCAGAGAACAGGGATAGTCCCAAGGTAAGGGATAGGGGGGAGGAAGAGGAGGCACCTAAGTCTTGCGAAAAACAAATGGAGAAGAGACAGAGAGAAGAAAAGTTCCCTACTTTGGGCGTACTTTCTGGGGGAGGGGCCTGAAGGAACCAAAAGAGAAGGCAAAGTGGTCATGGTCTTAGAGCTTGGGGTCAAATAATGGAAGTGGAAAAGAGGAAGAAGGGAGCAAAGGACATAGAGAGGAAGGAAAGAGGGGGAGCAGAGGGGAATAGAAAGAGGAACACAAGGTAAAACGTGAGAATCCCAGGGGAGGCCGTAGAAATGGGGTGAGGGGAGAACGAGGGAAAGAACCAAAGCCAGAGAATAGAAGGAGAGAAAGGAGAGAAGGAAGGAGAGAAAAGGACGATGGCTAGGAAGAGGCCCGGGTGACAAAGAGGGATTGGGATCAGGGAGATGGGAAACTAGGAACAGGTTTTAGAGAAAGATCGAAGAGAAGGAGAAACGTAGGAGAGGTGAAAAGTTGGGGGAAGGGGAGGGGAAGTCGTACTAAGGGCAAAAAATTAGAAGGAAAAATAGAGGAAGAAAAAGTGTTGTGCACAGAACAAGCACTTGCTGCCTGATCGATGAGTATAGAGTAAAGAAAGGTGGAAAGAGATGGAGAAAGAGGAAGAAAAATTTCACCATTTTAAGGAAGGGAAAGACAGAGGAAGAGAGGAAGAGGGAGGCAGAGAAAGACACGTTGAAAAACAGGAAGAGGTGGAGGGGAAAAAAACCTAAAAAGATAGGCAGAACCAGAGGGAAACAGAGATGGGGGGGGGGGGGGACAGAAAAAGGAAGGCGACAGACAAAAGAGAAGGGGAAGCTAGAAACATGAAAATATAGAAAGGAAGCTTAAAAATAAGGTAGGCAGACGAGTGTGTGGGGGAGAGAAATAGAGAAGACTGGGGAAGAGAGCAGGAGAGGTGGGGGAAGTAAAGAGTAAGTAAAAGCACAGAAGACTCAGGTAGATGGAATGGGAGCCATGAAGGGAACGGACTACTGAGTCTTGGACTCATAATGGGAGAGACTTTGGGGGAGGCAGGTGGACAGGGTTGGGGGAGGCGTAGTGACAGAGAGCCTAGGGGTATAGAATACTGGGACTAGTTGTTTAGAAAGGTGGGAGGGCCTCTGGGCCCCGAGGAGTTTCGGAGCGGGTAGTTGGGGCAGCAGGTCTGTGGTTGAGTTTCGGGTATGGCTTGGTCCGGCCTCCCCCCTTCCCACCCACAGATGCTGAAACCGCTGGTGGAGAAGCGGCGCCGGGATCGTATCAATCGGAGCCTAGAGGAGCTTAGGCTACTGTTGCTGGAGAGGACCCGGGACCAGGTCAGTGAAATCGCCTTCCCTACTTTAGTACCTATCCCCTTAGGGACCCAGGTATCCAGGTCCCCAAGATCTAAGATCCCCAGGGACGCAGGTGTTTTGTTTCTAGTTCTGTCTCAGAACCTTCAGGGTCCCATGTGTCCGATCCTTAGTCCTAGCACTAGAGACTTCTAAAGACCTAAAAGTCTGGTTCCCCAGCCTTCAAGATCTCCTAGGGACTCAGGAGTCCGTCCTCCCAGGCCCTAAAGGAGCCCCAACTTGTGTCCCTCCAATTCCTAGTTTCCCTGGTAGCTCAGCTACCAGGCCCTACAGTCCCCGTATTATTATCACTTTCCCTTTCTTCCTTTGGGGAACCCACTTAGTCCGCTGCCTCAGCCCTGCCCCTGAAATTCTGCCTCCCAGGGATCTAAGCCCTCCCATCCCATCCCATCCCACCCTAGCTCAGTTTCGGAATCTCAATCTTCGGACCTCCCACCTGCCCCCTTCGCGCGTCCCTTCCCACTCCCTTTCTTTCTCCTCTCCTCGGTCCCCTCCCGCCCCGCTCTGCTCTGCTGCAGTGAATATCGTCCCGGTGGAATGAATCTCGGTTCTTGGGCCCCGTTTCTCTCTTCCCCCTCCCACTTTCCCCCCTTCTCTCTGCCCTCCCTATCTTTCTCCCTTTACTCCATCATGCCTCTAGAACCTTCGGAACCCGAAAGTGGAGAAGGCTGAGATCCTGGAGTTTGCTGTAGGCTACTTGAGGGACCGGAGCCGGGCCGAGCCCCCGGGTACAACGGGTACAACGCGCTGGGCCAGGGCTGCGGGGGCGGGGAGGGCAGAGCGGGATATGGAATGGGGGAGAAACAGACCGGGAGAGCAAACAGGGGACGGGAGCGGGGGTGGGGACGGAGGCAGAAGAGCATAGAGGAGGAAGGACCGAAGGGTGGGAAGATGGTGTGTCCCCCAGGGGTCCCCCACAAGGTGCATTTCGTGAAGATAATAACACACATGTCTGTCTGTCTCTGTCTCGCCCTCGCGGTCTCTGTCTATGTGTTTTACTTGCCATCGATCTGCTGGTCTCCTGGTGCCCTCCTCTCTCCATCTGGTTTCTCTGTCTCCTCCTCCCTTCGGTTCTATGCCCCCTGTTTGTTTCCTTGTCCCAATACCCATTTGTTTCGATCTTTCCATCCTCATCTTACCCACGGTTCTCTTATCTTTTTCTCACCTTACATCCTGCTTCTATGTCCCCGGTTCTCTTTATTGTCTTGTTTCCGTGCGCCCCTCATCTATTTGCATGTACCCTGATATTCGTCTGCATGCCCCCCCCCATTTGTCTCCATGCGCCCCGGTCATCTTTCCCTGTCTCTGTGCCGGCTTCGGCCTCCTTCTCCCCATTCCCATGTTTCCTTGCTCACTTTCTGCCTCCCCATTCTCACGTCACTACGCGTCCCCCCCCCCCCGTGTCTCTCCCCCTATACTTGCGCTATTTCCCTGCCCTGATTCCCCCTCTCCCTTGCTCCCCCCATCCCCCGCTCCAGGCGCCCCCCGATCCCCCACCCAGGACTCCGAGGCGCTGACCAGCTGCTACCTGTCCGGCTTCCGCGAGTGCCTCCTCCGCCTGGCAGCCTACGTCCACGAAGCCAACCCCGCATCGCGAGCCCAGCTCCTCTCCACCCTCCACAGCTACCTCCGGCCCAAGCTGAGCCGGCCTGAGCCCGGCGCTGGGGAGCCCCGCTGCCCTCCTCTTCGCCCCACATTGGACCCCGCCGCCCTGCCGCCAGGCTCGATGCCTACCCCTGCCCACCATCACCCTCTCCTGCCCCCCACCAGTCCCCGCTCCGCCTGGTCCCAGACGCTCAGCACAACCTGGCCGAGGAACCTGGGCGCACGGGCGCCCCACACAGGACTCCGCCCTCCACAGAGACAAGAGAGGGCGCCACCGGGGGTCAAGTCCCCGCCTGCTCCACCGCCCGCCTTCTGGAGACCTTGGCCTTGAGCTTTTTGGGGAGGGGGTAGGGCGATGGGGGCTAGAGGAGGGGGGCCGGGAGTAGAGGGGCGCAGGAAAGTGGTGGGGAGGGTGGGACGAGAGAGAAAGAGAAAAGACTCCGTTTTGGAGGGCGGGGGAGGGGCTCGTGTCTAGGTCCATCCTCTTCTGGACCCAGGTGTCCCGGAGCGGGAACGCATGCCATCTGGGGAGAGAGGGCGCAGGGTGGGGAGAGGTAGGGATAGCGGGTGCTATGGTCGTGTTGAGATTTTTGTTTATATATAGTATCTATATAAATATATATATATATATTTTCCCCTCGTCCCTCTCCTCTCCCGTCCCTTTCTTCCTCCCCATCAGTCCCTCCAAGACCCCAGGGCTGAGTCTTTCCCGCCCCTTTTCCGCCTTCCCGGCCCCGCGTCCCTGGTCCCCCTAGTGCATGGAATAAAGTGGTGATCGAACCCTTTCTCTCGGCTTCCTTTCCCCTCTGTCCCCCTTCCCCACCCCTCCCCGGGCGATGCCGGGAGCTGACAGGTAAGTAAGCGGTGAGACGGAGCTGCACGGGTAAACCCCGAGATGGAAAGGACCGGCGGGAGAGCCGAGGGGAGTGGGAGAGCATCTTAATAGGCCTCCCAGTTCCTCACTCGCCCAGCGGTTCAAAGGGGAAAAAATAAAACGACTCTGGTGGGATTCGAACCCACAACCTTTGAATTGCTTTCTTGTCACTAGAAGTCCAATGCGCTATCCATTGCGCCACAGAGCCACCTGCCGGGGCTTTACGGCACGCACCCTACAGCCATCAACATCGCCGCCTATGGGAGCCTGGGCAACAGGGAGGGAAAGGAAGGAAGGAAGGAAGGAGGGTGGGAGTCCTGAGGGCGGGGCGGGGCGGGGCAGAGCCTAACTGGTGCAGCAGAGCGAGGCCTGCGACCAGAGTAGGGTGTGTGGATGTGGTGTGTCTCGCTGTGGAGGTGTAGGTAGTGTGTATACACGGAGTAGGTTGTGTGTGGGAGTGGTGTATGTGCTGTTTCTGTATCTATGCGTGTCTGCGTGTTGATGTAGGTGGTGTGGTTCTGTGTGTTGGTGTATACGCCTGTGTGTGCGTATGTTGTGCGCGGGTCTGCGTGTAGTGTTGTGTGTGCGTGCGTCTGCGCACGTCTGCCTGTCTGTGCGTGGTTACGTGTTTTTGGGAACGTGTCTGCGTGTGTGCCGAGTCCCGGTCTGTCTGTCGGTTGGTCGCTCGCGGGTGCGGACGACGCTGGCTTGGGAAGCTGCCTCTCTGAGTCTTCGGGATTCTCCCTCCCCCACCCCGCCCAATGCTGCCTCCGTCTCCTCCCTGTGTGCGCTCTGACCCCTCCCCCAGTTTGTCGATTTGCGTCCTGCTTCTTTCCCCCCTTCCAATAAATTGATTTAATTTGAAGCCTTTTGAACAATCTGGTTTTGTTCCCTTCTTTACTTCCGATTGTTTAGGACCCACTTTTTCCTCTCCGGTTTATTAATCACATCTGTGATTCAGATTACTTATATAATGCCAAATAAAAAACCAACAATCTTAAGGCACCGATTCTTCCTGGTACAACGCTCCTCGCATATCTCTAGGAACTCAATGAGAAGGGATTAAACGGGCGGAGGTAGCGTGGCCGAGCGGTCTAAGGCGCTGGATTTAGGCTCCAGTCTCTCCGGAGGCGTGGGTTCGAATCCCACCGCTGCCAGAGTATGTGAAGTTTTGCTGATATAACTATTTCGTTTGTCCTAGGGCTTGGTTTCATGCCCCGCCAACAGAACCCCTTACTTATTCTGCCCTGGGGAACTATTAGTTTTTATGTTACTTTCCAGAACTTCAATAATGCATGTCTCCAGGCTCTGCCTTCCAGAATCATGCTGCACATTTTGGTGGCATGTGATGGCAATATCTATTCCAGTATCAGATCATTTTCATATGCAACAAATCTCTTATTTATTAAAATGACTACTCTGAGCAGAGCCCGGGTCTCTATCAAGCACGAGCTGATAAAGGCTTCATGAGTTTTAGATCAAGAAGTTATGAAAATATACAAAAAAAATTTATACAAAATTTAGAAAAAAAGAAATCTATGCCATCAGTGTTGGGAAATGTTTTTTTCTTATACTTAAGTCTAAATGTTTCATTTTAACATTTTAATTTCATTGCCTTTCATTGTGCACTTTAGGGCCCATCTGAGTAGAACTAATTCCTCTTCCAGGAGAGTCTTCCTCAAATAGTTGAAGACAAGTAACTATCACATCACCACTAGGTCTCCTACAGGCTAAATATTTCCCGTTCCTTCCATCAATTCTCATATGATTTCACTATTCTGGCCCCCTTCCTCTGGATATATTCCAGCTTATCACTGTCTTTCCTAACGTGTAAACTCAGACCAAGTATAGCTTTCCAGATGTGACCTGAGGAGGCCAGGGTACAAATGACCATAGTCCTGAAAGAGATTGTATCTTCATTTACTCCTAATATCATATTAGTTTTTGGGTTGTCATATTCCGTGGATGATTATCTAGCTGTCCACTGAAACCCCAATTACCTTTCAGACAACCTGAAGTTTAGCCCCATCTTTTCCACTGAAAAAATTAAGGCCAGTTTCAAGATTTTTGACACATTCCTCTTCAATTTAATTTGACTAATTTTGGCCACAAGAAGTATCTGGACTCTGTCGTCCAAAGTAAATTTTATTCATCCAAGCTTTGTGTCAACTCTGGATTTTACAAGAATGCCATTTGTACCTTTATTTAAGTCATTGATAAGAACAGTAAACACCACAAAGCCAAACATTCCCACATCAACACTCCAAAGGCAATGGCCTTCAAAGATGGTAAGGAACACCTTTTATGGTTTTCTTGAGGTTGGTCTGGCCCTTCCACTAGTTCTGAATAAATCCGCCTCTGCCACCGCTAGGGCTCCCCTCTCTTAAGTGTTTCAAATTTATCGTGATACTAGATTGTACTTGCCCTCTTTCGCTACGGCTGTGAACCCTTCCAGAGCACAAGGCTTGGCATGTTTGCTGTTCAGTTGAATGGACCATGGCATGCCAGTACTATCCATGGGGTTTTCTTGGTAAAGATATGGGTCCTTCTCCAGTGGATGAAGGCAAACGATTAAGAGACTTGTTCATGGACACCGAGCTAGAAAGTGTCTGAGGTCAGATTTGAACTTAGGGTGTTCCTGAGCCATCTAGCTGCCTCCCTAGTGCTTATGGCTGGCACATAGTAGGCACTTAGTACCAATCAACAAACATAGACAAAACAAGGTACATACAAAATAAATAGGAGATAAGAACAGAGAAAAGGCACTAGAAGACTTCCAGATGCTTACAGACTCACTAGAGCTAGTGTTCTTGAACATAACTGTACTCCACAACTGGAATGCTTTTAACTTCCATCTACTGCTCTCTGTGGCTTCCTCCAAGTCCCAGCTAAAATCTCACTTTCAAGAGGAATCCTTTCCCAATCCCTTTATATTCTAGGACTTTCCCTCTTTCTATTATTTCTAATAAATCCTGTATATAGGTTGTTTGTGATTAGTTTTTTGCATCTTGTCTCTCCACTTAGTCTATGAATTCTCCATGAGAACAGGGACTGTCCTTTGCCTTTCTTTTATCCCCCCAGGGCTTAGCATAGCTGTGCTTGGCACACAGTAGGCGCTTAATAAATGCTTGTTGACTGAATGATGAAAGAAGAATATAGAACTAAGAGAATCCCATACACAATTACTACAAGATCGTAATTTTTTTTTCTTCTCTTCCTATGGGCAATTGGGGTTGTGACTCACCCAAGGTCACACAACTAGTAAGTGTTAAACGTCTGAAGGTAGATTTGAACCCAGGTCCCCCTAACTCCAGGGCCCATCCTCTATTCACCGCGCCACCTATCCGCTCAGGTAAAATAAATGTTAAAAGTACTAAAACGGAATTATCTTTGATAAACTTTCATGAATAATCCCAGCGATGGAAAACGTATAAGAAGCAAATCTTTCTTCTCTCACCAGAAAGGTGGGAATTGTGGGTTGGAATTCAGTGTATCCTTTTAGAGAGGGTAGATGAGTAGCCTTTGCTTAAATGTTTTTCTTTGTTAGAAGGAATGAGTCAATGACGGAGGAGGGGCAGTAATAAGCTTTATTCCCCTGCTTATTCACCAGGTGTCCCTGAGTGTATGACTCCTCTATTTCTGTGATGTTTCTTTTTTCCAGACCTTATATGAATGAGTGATTATTTTGAGATTCAAGTGCCTGGGTGACTGGGCGACTGGGAGATCCATCAGAGCCATCCAAAGTCTCATTAACAACTGGAGTCCCGTAATTAGTAGCAGCAACAGCAACCAAGTCTGTTAAGGGCGCACTTAAGCAGGCCAGAGACCTGCTCTTCACAGCCTAGATGTCAAATTCCAAAAGGAGTCAGCCCAGCTCAACAAGGGAGCAAAGGATTCCTAGGAAGATTCCATTCTCTGAAGCTAACTTGATGGGGATTCTGAGAAGAGAGAAAAGACCTCCCAGGTTCAGGAAATTGGAGGCCCTCCTCTCTTTCATGTGTTATACAAGCATGTGCCTCACCAGTATAAGGAGTTCATAATCTGTCCTTCCCACAAGTCAATGTGCAGGGATAGAAGGGACCTCCAAATTGGGGCAAATCTTCTGTTCCAACTACTATAAACCTGAGCCTACTATCGTCA
The DNA here is from genome assembly GCA_028627135.1 of Pseudochirops cupreus. Classification (NCBI taxonomy): domain Eukaryota; kingdom Metazoa; phylum Chordata; class Mammalia; order Diprotodontia; family Pseudocheiridae; genus Pseudochirops; species Pseudochirops cupreus. Next base: position 187,058,258 of record CM053584.1, on the reverse strand, counting down.
GTGATCTTGTGCTAAGGTAAGGATCCTGGTTTGGGGAGATGTTTTGTTTTTGTAACTTCTGTTCTTCTTAGAAAATATCCCTTTGTAAAAGCTAATTGATACCAACTGAGTGATTGATATGAGGAGGATCACATGGGATAGAGGTTCATTAACAGTTATATTGGCAGCCACAACACCTCAAAGATACCCCAAGAAACCTGAGGGTTTTTCTTTTCTCTCTTCTCAGAGACCCCATCAAGTTAGCTTCAGAGAATGGAATCTTCCTAGGAATCCTTTGCTCCCTTGCTCAGCTGGGTTGGCTCCTTTTAGAATCTGATGTCTCAGCTGGGACGGGGGGAGTGTCATTTGCCTGCTGGGCTGTGAAGAGCAGGTCTCTGGCCTGCTTATGTGGGCTGTTGCTACAGATGCTGCTATTAATTACCTGACTCCAGTTGTTAATAAGACTTTGGATGGCTTTGATAGATCTTTCAGTCTCCCAATAACCCAGGTAGTCCCATCTCAGAATACGGTCAGGAAAAAAGAAATGTAACACCCTCTGGGGCCTCAACTGTCAGTGCAAGTGGGGACAAGGAAGCTGATTACAGAGGAGATGCTGCAAGGAGAATAACAAAAGAAAGTGCTCTGTGAGGTCTGAAGGGGAAGGGTTTTCTAGATGAGCTGGCATTTGGCCTGGCTTTTAAAGAAAGGGTAAGAATGCTTTTCTTCAGAGAAGGTATCCTTTCACTTTTTTTTGGTCAGCTTACCTCATGGTGACATGAAACCTTTTAATTGCTGGAACTAGTTGAATTCAAAAGTCAGTAGCAGATGAAATCCCTCTTTCTGGTGGCTTTTGAGTGAGGAAAAAGAAATGCTATAAGGCACTGGGTTCAAAGAGAGGTAGCAGTCATGGCTACCAGCTGATCTATCTCCCCATCAGGCAACCACGGAGTCATTGCCATCTCTTTTTCTTCTGTGACTGTTGTATAATAGCTTTCCTCATATTAAGTGAATAAGTAAGGGAAACAGGATGGACCACATGGTAAACTTTGATTCAAGTCCATAGCAGACATAGCAGCAGTTAAGCCATCCTTAAGAAACATCCTTCATGAGCCATCCCAGGTGGGGGTGGGGTGGGGTACTGGCTTAGGAGCTGGGGCAAAGGAGACATCACTTTCACCAGGGCTTACTCTTTGCAGGCTTTGCTGCTGTGACTGCCTGAACACTCTGCTATGTATTCTCATCAATGGGTCTCTCATGGCTTGGACTGTTCCAAACTCTATAAAAACCAGGTCATAACTTGGTCTATTCCATCTCCAGGCTTCAGAGAGCTGAATCTAAGGGAACTTTTGAAAGGATTCTGTGAAGGGAGAAAAGACTTCCTGCAGGACCTTTTGCTACATGTGTTCCCTTTGTAGGGTGTCCATCACACTAGAAAGTCCTAGGTTTTGGGAGGAAAGTTGTATATCAGCTTCTTACTAAAAGCTAATTTATTTTACCAAAAGATTGTTAAAGAGAAACATATTGATGATGACTAAAGAGCTGCAGGGCCCTACAGGAGGCTACTACTAGGACTGGAGGTGGCAGCCACCCTTTGGGGACCTCAGATCAGGAGATGGAGTACAAGTTTACAAACTGGGAGAGTGAGCCTAGAGCAGGAACTATGTGAAAATCTGATCATGTCCCTCCCTTTCGTTTTGCCTCCCAATCTGTCCTCAAGCTATTTTTTCCCCAGTGTTCTTGTGTGTTATTCTTCTTTTGCTCCAGAGTTCTGTGACAGGCCCACAGGGTCTTCTCTCTGTGCTGATTTCCTCCATTCCTGAAATGGGCTCACATCCCTCTGCCTCATTGAATCACTAACTTCCTTCAACCCTTTCCTTCTACTACATTTCCTGATGCCCTCAATTGCTAGTGCTTTCCCTTCCAAACCTCCTTAAAATTAACTACTTTGTATTTATTCTATAAGTACTTATACATGTACTTGTGTCCGGGTTAGAATGTAAATTCTTTGAAATAGCGATTATTTCATTGTATTTATATTCCCAGGGTCTGATCGATATATAAATACAAAGATAGAGACAGAGATAGAGATAGATATATATGTACATATGGCAATTAACAAATGTTTGTTTGTAACAAATAACTGCATGCAAAGATGATGGATTCCAAATTTCTCAAATTAAAAAAATTCCCAAACCACAATTTCGCATTTCTCCCAATAACCCAAACATTATCAAATTTTAAAACTCTTCAAGTTCTTTTCAGGCGTCATTTCAATTTCAATTCGGTTCAATTCAATTGAATTGACTTGAAAGATGTTCGTTGAAAGGAAAACAGTTTTTTGAAATTTGGGATGCGAAAAAAAGTTTTTACCCTGTATTGAAACTGAACTCCAGTAAAGAACGAAAACTCCAGGTTCCACCGAGATTTGAACTCGGATCGCTGGATTCAGAGTCCAGAGTGCTAACCATTACACCATGGAACCACTTCTAAACAGCCGTTTTCCTAGACCCCTTTTAGAGTTATTCTGTCTTCTGTTCTTTCTCATCACCTCCTCTTTCCTTTTTCTTCCTCCTCTTCCTTCTCCTCCTTCTCCTCCTCCTCCTCCCCCTCCTCCTCCCTTCCCATTTTCTCTGTTTCGGAGACAGATCAAAAAGCTTTTCTTCTGAACGACAAAATGCCCTCAGATGTCCACTATCCCGCTTTCCTAAAAAGAAAGAAATTTGCTTCGAAAATCTGGTTTATTTAGTGCTTAATGTTACAGAAGTTTGGTCTTCTATTTTTTTTCTAGAGGGGTGGGGGAAGGGGAGAGAAAATGAATGTTTATTAATTGAGAAAAAAAGAAAGTACACTTACATTTAAAAATTATTAACCTTAATGCTTTAATTTTTGCCACTTTTTATACTAAGTTTAAAAAAAATCTAAGGCCATCGTTAAGCAAACATTTAAAACAGCTATGCGCCCGAACAGGGACTTGAACCCTGGACCCTCAGATTAAAAGTCTGATGCTCTACCGACTGAGCTATCCGGGCCCTGGCGCAAGGTTCTTCCAGAAGCCTACTAGGAGCTACACCTGCGTCGACCTGTCTATTCAAAAAAGCGTGGAGAGGGAGGGGCAAACAAATTACGCCTCCGCCGGGTACTAGGTCTTGTGACATGTGTCTCGTTCCCACTGCGCCGCTTTCTGCAGGACTCTGCAGTTGGTCTATCTCTCAAGACATCTCTCCAGCACGCAGCTCACTCTAGCGCAGGCGCTGTGCACCCCTGGCTGAGGCTGAGTCCTGTGGAGCTCAAGGGGTAAAGCTCCAAAGCAAGGTCCTACCTATAAAGCTCTTGGGGGGCAAAGTTGCAGCGCCTAGCCCTGCCACAAGAGGCCGCAGCAAACCAATTAGTGCTCTCCTTTGCCGGTCCCTGCAGACCTCTTGCATCTTCATTTGTCCTGCTGGCATCAGAACCCGAGGAGAGGCTAAAATTGAGAACACACAAAATTGGGACGGAGTGTGGGGGAAAGAACCTGCAGTTAGGATGAAGGCCCGAGACCTAATGCAAACGCTGTCAATCACTAGCCTCTCTGGATTTCAAGAAAACGAGAGGATTGGACTAAATCTTTAGGGTCCGTTCCAATTCTGGCGTCCTGAGATTTCAATGACATTTGGGGTTCTCCCACTAGAGAACCTGGAGGGAAGAGTGGAGGAGCCCAGAAAATGAGGGGTGAGGAAAGAAAGGAAGTATGAGGATAGGACCTCCTGGGGAGCTGGCTAGAGCATCACAAGGATTACCAGGAGATCCAGTTTCCTTCTTTCTTAGCTCCCTTGGGTGTTTATAAAATGAAGGGGTTGGACCAGATGAACTCCATTCCAATCCCACAGCGCTATGACAGTGTTTCTCACTATGCAGGTCCGAGCCTGTGTGTCTTAATCTGTTTCATTTCTGTTTTTATCTTTCCTTTTTTCTCTCCCCTCTTCTCTGCTCTGCTCTCCTTTCCTCTACCTTTTCTCTGCTCCCTTCTCCCCTCCCTTCCTCTGCTTTCTTCTGCTCTCCTCTGTCTCTGTCTCTCTCCCCATCCTACCTCAATGTAGGTCCTAGATGTTTCACACCAAGTTACAGCCTCCTTGGCCCTGTCATTTCGCTGATAACCATCGCTACCCGGCCCACAATGGGGTGGGTACTCCCTCCGGGAGGCAGGGAGCAAAACAGGTGTCAGGAAACTTCCTAAGTGGGTGTGGAGGAGTGTTCCGGAGAGGACTCAAGAAGGGAGACAGACTTCAAAATCCAAGTGCACCTCGCCCGGAGCACTCCAAGGAATCTAATTCAAATCCCAACCTTAATCCTTACTTCAAAGCAAACCCTGGCATCAGTCCTATCCCTTTTCCTAAACCCAACCATAATCTACCCTGCTTTCTGCCTCCAAGCTCTCCTTGAATCATGGTGGTATATCGAGTCCGGGTAGCCACAGGCCCCTACTTCCTGGCCGGGACCCTGGATTCCATCTCTGTTACCCTGGTGGGCACAAATGCTGAGAGCCCCAAGCAACTGTTGGATCATATTGGCAGGGACTTCACCCCAGGGGCTGTAAGTAACGAGGGCTCAGGAGGTTTGACTGGTGGTGGTGTTATGAGAAAAGGGGAGGAGAATTTCTCTAAGATTTTAATCAAATTTTCCATGGAAATAATTCTCAAGCCATCCTTGGCTCTAAAGTTTACCCCCATCTGTCTTTTGCCACCCATTCCTAACCCTGCTCCTAGTTTTAATCCTACACCTAGCTCGGATCCTCTACCGTATCTGTGATTACTTTGCCCTCAACATTGACACTGTTCCAGAACCCTGTCTGTACTATTGTCTGTGCCTGGACTTATTCTGAATACAATTCGTGATCCTGATTTTCCTGACGACTCCCCTCAGGTTCATAAATACAAGGTAAACAGCTCCGGTGAGCTAGGGGAACTCCTTCTGGTTCGGCTACACAAAGAGCGATATTCCTTCTTCCCCAAAGACTCCTGGTATTGCAGCTACATCACCGTCACTGACCCCAGTGGAGTGGTCACCTGCTTTCCCTGCTACCAGTGGATTGAGGGTTACTGCACAGTGGAGCTTCGGCCAGGCACAGGTGAGCAAAGAGAAGGAGGGGGAACTAGGGCCAGAGTTCTTAGAGGGAGACCAGAGATTTTCTGTAAGCTCAAGTCTCACCATATCACCCTCCTACTCAGTAAAACTGTACTGGCTCCCTATTGTTTCCAGGATAAAATATAACCTCTGTATGGCTTTTAATTTTAATCAGTCGCTAAACATTTATTAAGTACCTACTATGTGCCAGTTACGGTAGTAAGCATGGGGGTGCAGAAAGAGGCAAAAGACTGTCTCTGCCCTCAAGTAGGTTATAATCTAATGGAGAAGAGAACAAACAAACAGATATGTCTAAATGAACTGGAAATTGGATAAATTGAAAATAATTAAAAGGGGGGAAGGCACTAGAATTAAGAGGGGCTGGGAAAGGCTTCTTGTAGAAGGAGTGATTCTATCTGGGACTTTATTGAAGCCAGGAGACCCAGCAGGGGAAGAGAAAAAGCATTCCAGGCGTGGGTGACAGTTGGAAACAATTCAGGGAGCTGAGAGATGGAATGTCTTGTTCTTGTAACACATAGAGGCCAGTCATTGGATCAAAGAGTACTTGTCAGGGAGTAAGGTGTAAGAAGAATGGGAAGGTAGGAGGGAGCAAAGGGCCCTAAATGCCAAATAGAGGATTTTATATTTGATCCTGGAGATAAGGATGCACCTGGAGTTTATTGAGTACATGGGTGACATGGTCAGATCATTTCTGTTTTTATCTCTTTTTTCTTCTCTCTCGGAATTGGATTGGGGAGAAACAAAGCAGGCTGTCCTACCAGCAGGCTATTGTAATAGTCCAGGTGTGAAGCCATGAGGGTCTGAACCAGAGCTATGGCAGTGTCAGAGAAGAGTAGGTTTCCAGAGGGGTTGCAAAGGTGAAATAAATAGGTTTTGGCCAACAGATTGGATATGGAGGACCGGTATGAGAGAAATTGAGGAATCCAGGAAGACTTCTAGGTTGTGAGCCTGAGGGACTGGGAGGATGGTGTTGCCTTCTACAATAAGGAGCAAGGTAGGAGGGGGGAAGGGTTCAGGGAGAAAGATAATAAATTCAGTTTTGGGCATGTTGAGTTTAAGAAGTCCATTGGACATCTGGTTTGAGATATCTAAAAGGCAGTTGAAGATGTGAGACTGGAGGTTAGCAGAGATAGTGGGGCAAGACAAGTAGATTTGAAAATTGTCAGCAAAGAGATAGTAATTAAATCCATGAGGGCTGATCAAGTGAAGTGGTAGAAGAGGGAGAAGAGAAGAAGGCCCAGGACAGAATCCTAGGGTACCTGTATGATTAGAGGGCCTGACCTCTATGATGAAGATCCAGCAGTGGAGACAGAGAAGGATCAGTCATATAGGTAGTAGGAGAACCAGGAGAGTGTGATATCCCAAAAATCTAGAGAGAAGATAGGAGGAGAGGATGATCAACAGTGTCAAAAGCTGCAGAGATGTAAAGGAGAATTAAGAAAAGGCTATTGGATTTGGCAATTAAGAGACCATTTTAAAGTGCCTCCCAATCTACCTTTCCAGCCTCATTACACCTCTTCCCTCACATTCTCATCAAGTCAGACAGGCCTTTTACCCATGGCCCTCCATTTTCTATTTTTGTTCCCCTACACTGGCTATGCCCTTCTGTCATCCCATCCTCATAGAACACACCCACTCTCTCTTTCAAGTCTCAACTCAAGCACTACCTTTGATTTGTGCTGAGCCAGTCTCTGACCAGCTCAGAGCTGGAGTAGCACAAAGCAGGCCTGGAGACAGGAGGACCAGTAATCGAGTAGTTTAATCAATTTCAGAGTGAGAAATGTTCTTTTAGCTGAAGTGAAAGCACAGGTTAAATACGTAAATCCCCACTAGGGAGGGAAGAGGGAAGGTGAATTACAAACAGTGGCTAGGTCCTACAATGCAACAATTCTGGAGTCAAGTCTTTGAATGTCATGACCACCTCCTCTCAAGCACAGAACCAGAGTTCTGTGATGGGAACGGGTCCTACAGTTCTACATGCTTCACTTCAGGTATGAAGGCAGAAGAATACCGCTGATTGTGGGCCTTGTCAAGGTTTGATCGATCAGTTCAAGCTACATTTTGAGTCTCACTTACAAGCTGGAAAAGGCAATTCTGCAAACTCTAATCTATTAGTATATTCATTACACATATATTGAATATTATACATTTTTAAATTCCTTCCTCACTTCTATATAACAAACATAATATATTTTCTTATTCCCCCAATTACTAGTATCCTTCCTCCCCCAAGGGTTTTATTTTAAATTTATTTAGTATATACATATATGCCTACATACACACACAGTGAGCGTTTGTATATATGTTGTCTCTCAATTGAATTTCAGCTTCTTGAAAGGAGGAACATTTTCTTCCTTTTGTAGCTATCTCCTGGCTCTGGGAGCAGCATATGATAGGCCTTTAATAAGTGATTGTTGGTTGATAGGTGAAAGGAATTAGGTTAAAGATAGGATTAGGAACAGGGACAGAGTTAATAAAATGATTATATATTAGAGTTAGGACAGTTAGAAACTCTGGGTCCCAGAGGAAACATCTTCAGAGAGAACATTTTTAATCTTTTACTAATGAAAAGATAAGTAGACAGCCAACCTCCCTACAACAGGGGAGAATAATGTAAATTTAATCTGCTTTATTAACTCTCTCAAGTCTAGACAACCAAGGAAATATTAAATTAAGCCCTGATTTGTAAGGGTCGAAGATCTGTGAGGTGTAAATGCTTACACTGAAAATTTAGCAATCTTCTCTCCCAAGAGTTAGGGACAGGATCATTGGGCAATATTCATTCCTAAAGAGGGAGCAGTAGGGGTGGGGGAGAAGACTGGATCTCTCATTCTGTCTGGCTCTGGTACGTTCTGCCCTGCCTTTTACACTTTTCTGGTATAGATTAAAGCCCTGTAAAGAATTAAACTGACTTTGATATCTCCGGCAGGTGGGGACTGTCTGTCCATTTGTAGAGGGTTTAATTGACATAAGCCTTGTATATCCACCAAGAAGTTCTATGATATTTTCAGTGGATCTTATTCTGTATAAATCAGTGAGCTCCAGCAAATTGTTAGATGAACCATAGGAGTGCATATATACTATATGAGCTTGGAGAAATTACTATTCCTCCCTGGCCTGGAAAAAAAAAAGGACCTTGGATCACATGATTGCTAAGATTTCACCCACCTAATACCTGTGTGTGAGTCCCTGTTAGGATTCTCTGTGGCTTAAGCAGGACTATGGTTCCTGGTCTGTTGTTGCAGAGCACCCAATGATGGGTGAGGGTTAAGGTTAGAGATAAGACTGAAGAAAGGGCTGGTTAGTTTTAGAATTAGAGAGGAAGCTGAGTGCTATAGTTTGGTCTTCATGTTCAAGTTTGAAGTGAGGAAAGTCTTAACTTCAGGCATTAGGGTTGATTTCACTGACTTGAAACTCTTGATATCTGATATCTACCCCCTTCAGGAAAAATCATCTGCCATGACTCCCTCCCTTTGCTCTTGGATCATCGGAAAAAGGAGCTCAGGGCCAGACAAGAATGTTATCGGTAAGAGCAGACTTCCTCTAACAGTAACATGACCCTAAATTCTGATTTTCATTTCTGACCCATAATCTTGGCCTGAGTTTTAACCCTGGTGTTGATTCCAACTCCAATCCCTAACTCTGAACCCAAACTCAACTCTGAGATTGAAACCTATCTCTAATTTGACACAGATCTTGACTGAAACCTCAGCCTCAAGTCTGACCCTCACTCGAAACCTGACCAAGCCCTACAACAGTCCTCAGCTCTCACTTTGAAACCAAAACCATTACTCTGATCTAAATACACAGTCCTTTTATGGGGAAAACTTGTTTAGGGGAAGGAAAATGGGTCTTCATCCTATGAGTTGTGTCCACAGTCTCTTAATCACCCTGGAGCCTTGGTCTTCATTAATGCCAGGAGTAGAATACACAAAAGATAGGTTTTGATATGGTTTGGTATGGGATGAGTCTTAAAACACTAAGACTCTTCTTTACCCGAACTTTGACCTTTACCCATCTTTCTTTTCTGGACAGCTGGAAAATCTATGCACCTGGTTTTCCCAGAATAGTGGATGTCAACAGCTTTGAGGAGATGGAATCAGACAGGAAATTTGCTTTGACAAAGATGACACCCTTTGCAGACCAGGGTTCCAGGTGAAAGGACCAGTAGCAGGGCTGGTGGAGAGGCAATAGAAGAGGAAGATCTATGAGTAGTTTGTCTGGGACTGAATCTTCAACTGAATCTCTCTAGAGCATTCAGAAGAAGGAGGAGACCTGGTTTCTTTCCTTAGTAAACTCCTCTAATATGGAAGCTAGGAGGTATACCTTGGTTTCAGATAGAGTCACAGAGTTAATTACAGTGGAATGATGATGGAGTATGAGCCAGTGTTCAGAGCACAGTAGTAATGAAAGCAGGGTGGGGCCAGCTAGGGAGGGATTTGTAGATGAGCCAAATTGAGAAGGAGGGAAGGGATGGCATTGATTAGAGATTGGGGAGGTTGTTTCAGGAAGAGATGTGACACTAACCTCCAAATAAGGGAATACAGGGTTGGGGAAAGACCCTAAGTAGAGATGGAAGCGGGAGAACAAGGGGTTCTAGAAGTAATGGGAGAAGGGGAAAAACAAAGAATTTTGGGATGTGGACCCTTCTGACCCCATCATTTCTCTTTCTGCCTTTCTTTCTCTTCCTACTCTGGGACATTCACAGAAGTGGGAATCGTTACCTGCCAGGCTTCCCTTCGAAGATAGACATCCCATCCCTGTTACACATGGATCCAAATATTCGATACTCATTCACCAAGACGGCTTCTCTACTCTCCAATGCTATACCTGCGTGAGGTTTTGGTGCCCCCATCACCGTTCTTCAGTCAACACCCTCCCTGTCCCTTGGCACCCCTTTCCAGTCTTCCCTCAATTTTCCTTCACTTCATCACTCAGTTTCTCTCTCTGTCTCTTTGTTTTCTCTCTGCCCTTTCATATTTCTTCTTTCTATTCCCTCAATTTCTCCTCTCTTTTCCACTTAGTTGTTCTCTCTGTTTGGGTTTCTCTTCTCATTGTCCTTCCGTCTTTTTGTGCCCTGAAGTCTCCCCCCTCCCTATTTTCTTAGTTACCTTTATTTCTTTTTTAAAAACTTAATTTTATTTTTTTCAATTAGCAAAAAATCTACCTTCTATCTCTCCCAACTCTTCCTGCCTCCCCCTCCATTGAAAAAGAAAAAAGGAAACATAAAACCCTTGTTAAAAATACAAAGAGTAAAGCAAAACAAATTCCTGGATTGGCCCTGTCCACTATATATATATATGCATGTATGTATATGTATATGTGTGTATATATATATACACACACGTTTGTATATATATGCACATTTATGTTTACATATATGTCTCAACATATAGATATGTACATATATATTTTTTTGTATGTACATTTATGTTCATATAGTCTGCATCAGTCTGCTCCCCTCCCCCAGCCCACGGCCCCTCTGTCAGGAGGTGGATAGCAGGTTCACCTTGAGTCCTCTGGAACCACATTAGGCATCCCACTGATCAGGGCCAACTGGTGGTTCAGTTGCTAGAGTACTAGGCCTGGAGTCTTCTTGAGTTCAAATCTGACCTCCGCCGCTTGTTGGCTGTGCTAGTCACTTTACCCTGTTTGCCTGTTTCCTTATCTGTAGGAGAAGAGAATAGCAAACCACTCCAATGTCTTTGCCAAGAAACCCCAAAACGGAGTCACGAGAGGTTGGAAATGACATTGATCAGAATTTTGAGTAGGCTCAGCACAATGCTCTAGATTTTATTCAATCTGCTTCTTCTCCCCTGGCCTAAAGCCCAGTCATAGACTCTTATCCTTTATTTAAAACCCCTCTCCCTGATTATTTAAAACCCCTAATCCATACTCCTTGGCTGTAGTGTTTTTTTTAAACTTAGGACTAATCTTTCCCTCTTATTCTTCCTCTCCTTCCTCCCCTTTCCCTTCTGTTTCTGTATTAAGCGAAATGTATTTCTTCATCCTTCTTCAGTGTATATGTGTGTATATGTTTGTATCAAATCTTCCCTCCTTTGACCAGTTAAAATGAAAGTGAGGTTTAAGTGTCACCCCTCCCCCTACTCCTTCCTCTTTGTTTACAAAGTCTTCTACTTGCCCACTCAAATTATGTAAGAAAATTTCCTCCCCCATATTCTGCTTTCTGTCCCCATATATTCCTTCCCCCCTCCCTTTCCTTTCTTCTAAGATCATCGAAACATTAAAAAAAACCTCCTTCCTTGGTCCTATTAGAGTCTTATTAGACCTCCTTCGCGAGCTCTGATAACAACAGAGGCACCTGTATCCTCTCTTCGTATTAGCATGTAAGAGCTCATTCTTGTGCCATGCTTTAGGATTGCTCACTCGTATTTACTCTGTTATATTGACCCCTGTATTTGCATTTCAAAGTTTCCATCCAGCTCCTTTTTTTTTTATCAGGAATGCACAGAAGTTCTCTATCTTGTAAAAAATCCATTCTTCCCCTCTAGTATTATACTCAGTTTTACTGGGTAAGTTATTCTTACTTGTAAACCCATATCTTTTTTCCTTCTGGAATGTCATATTCCAAATTCTCTGCTTCTTTCTGGTGGTAACTGCTAAATCTTCTGAGAGCCTGACTGTGACCCCTTTCTTTTCCCTTTTTTTCTACTAAGATTTTAATTTCTTTTCCAATTATTTTCTGTAACTCTCTTATTTGTAAAAATCAATTTTAGCTCTTAAAAAAACCCTCTTGCTTCTAGGAATTCTAGTTGGATTTACATCCAAATTGTATTTCTGTTTGAGGCTTTGTAGTCTTCAAGACACAAACCTGTCATCTTAATAGCTCTTTACAGTGAAATTTTTTTTTTGTTTCTTTGTTTGCTTTTTCTTTCAATTTTACTTCCTTTCTTTGGGCTTTGTTTTAGGGCCCAGTTCTGTGAACTTTTGGAGGAAATGGGTCTATGCTTGGTCTTGTTTTGTGTCCTCTTTGGTCCTGCTGTTCCTTTCTTAGGGCATTAAGTATTGTATTATTCCAGGATTTCAGGGATAGCTCAGGCTGGAGAACTATAAGTTTTCACTATGGCCATGGTGGTCTAATTTAGACCTTCCTGGTCTGAACTCTGCAAGTTTTTTTTTATCTAGTTTTGGGTCTGATCAACACAACTAGGGACTTGCCCTTGTTTGGAGGTCCAGTAGACTGCTGCTCGACTTAGCCACGATTAGCCAGCTTGGAAACTTCCAAGGGACAGTACCACAGGCTCCATTTTGGTTTGGGCTTCCTGTTCAGGTCATTCTACTTCAGGTTTCAGACTGGTCTTCTACTCACTCTGATGCACATAGATCATCTGGCATTCATTCAGTTTCTGAGCTAGAATGCTTCAAGCTACTCTTCCTGGGTAGAGCCCATCAGTATCCCCAGACATCCCTCTCTATCCCCCTATGCTGACTTGGGCTTCAAAAGTGATGGGTTGTTTTTTTTTTTCCCTCACCATTTCCAGATTAGAATTTAGTTTGGTGTTTTCTAGATCTTTTTGGAGTAGCTGGATTATTTCTTTCTACTCTACAATCTTGGCTGTGGGGCGCCTTACTTCTCTCTCTCTCTCTCTCTCTCTCTCTCTCTCTCTCTCTCTCTCTCATTCACTTTTCTCTATCCTTATTTAGAGTTGGAAGGAACTGAGTACAGAAGACTGAATATAACCTTGATACTTTACAGATGAAAAGAGCTTAATCTCTAACTAGCTAGTGAGTGTGTAAGGAGTGATTCAAATCCACCTCTTTAGTCTCTCTATGCCCTACCTCTAATCCTCAGTCTGCCTTCCCTACATCCAGAGAAACATCATCAAATCAACTGATACTTACTGAATATGTGCCAAGTGTAAAGCAATGTACTAGGTGCTTGGTGGGCCTTAGAAATATAATACTGAAGACCTGCTCTCAAGCTCACAGTCTAATTGGGAGATGCCCACACACATAAAAAGTTGATAACAAAGGGGTGGCTAGGTGGCACAGAGCACAGGCCAGAGCACAAGCCCTGGAGTCAGGAGGACCTGAGTTCAAATTTGGCCTCAGACACTTAACACTTACTAGCCATGTGACCTTGGGCAAGTCACTTAACCCCATTTACCCTGCCTTCCCCCTCTAAAAAAAGCAAAAAATTAAAAAAAAAAAAAGTTGATGGCATGAAGTTTAGATAACAGCTCAAGCCAGCAAGAGAGGTCACAATTTCATTCAATTTATCAAGGATGGATTAACCCACAAAGCAGTGTGGGATAGTGGCCTCGGAGCCAGGGACACCTAGGTTCAAATCTGTGACGCATATTGACTCTACATCCTGGACAGGTCACTGAACTTTTCAGTGGCCCGAGTAGCTCTCTAAGATTGTGAATTGCAGAGCAGGTGCAGCTCTGCATTGGGAGTGGGAGCTTCCTCGTTGGGAGTTCCATAGGGAAAAGTCTAGTTTAAAAAAAATGAAAACAAAATAAAACGAAAGAAAACAACCAAACCCAAAACCAAGCAAGGTTCTGTGCCAGACACTGGGGAAATAGCACAACTAAAAAGTCCCTGTTCTCAAAGACTTATAGTGGGAGGTGTGACAAGTATACTGATAATAAAGTACAAAGTAATTTAAGGAGGGAGAAAGATTACATGCTGGGGGTGTGGGTGAAAGGAAGGAGAGCTGGCAAGGCTTCTCTTAGGAGGAGGTACCTCAGTTGCCTTGAGGTGAACTTCAGACAGAGCTAAGATTTGGAAGAATTTCAGTGGAGGAGGTCAGACATTCCAGACATTGGGAGGGTGAAGGCGAGCTGTGTAAAGGTATGGAGACAAGATTTTGGAACTGAGTCCAAGGAGTAATGTGAATTAAAGCTGGAAAGTTGGGATGGAGCCCAACTCTGAAGGGCTTTTTAAAATGCTAGGCTGAGGAGTTTGTGGCAAGAGAAAGCCGCAGAGAAGGTTTGAATAGGGAAAAAGAGTTAATTTATGGTCAAATGGATGGTAGAGACAGAAAGTGCTATAGGAAGTAGAGTATTGATTCAGACTTGGTTTACAGTGGGGTCAGATTTGAGCTGAGTCTTGAAAAATGGCATTTATTTGGTTTTTATTTTAAATTTTTATTTTTACAAAATATTTTATTTTAAAATATGTATTATTTATAAAATATAATATTTTATTTTAAAAATAAAAAATTTTTAGCTGGATGACATTTAAAAAATAAAAAAAACTTTAAAAACCATTTTATTTTTAAAAAAACTTTAGGCAGACGGGAAGAAGAGGGGAGAACATTCCAGATTGTAGGAACAGTAAGGAAGGAATAGCATGGGTGACATTGTAGGCAGAAAGCCCAAGTATTTTCAAGGGTCAATGAAAGAGATCAGTTTGAATGAAGAAGGTTTGTGTAACAAGAATAACTAGAATTTCTATAACACTTTATTATTTGAAAAGCACTTTACAAATATTATTTCAGCATATCACAACAACTGTTTGAGGGAGTTGCTACATTTATCCCCATTTTACAGAAGAAGAAACCAAGAAAGATTGTCCAGGGTGTCATATGGTTCTTTCCATTTTTTTCCATTACTCCATCCAACTACCCATAAGGAATAAGTGAGACATAAAGCTGGAAAAGCAGGTTGGGGGAAATTATGGAGCGTGGGGAATGCCAGACTAAGGAATGTAGACCTAATACCATCCACTGGAGAACCATTTCAGGTTCCTGAGCAGTTAAATTGAATCAAATTAGAGTAGTGCAGTGAGGATGAGAAAGATTATTTTGACAGGGCTGTACAGGGTTCATTGGAGGAAGAGACTTGAGGCTAGAAGAGTCAGGAGGGTATTTGCAGTGTCCAGGCCAGAGGTAATGAGGGCCTCAAAGAGTGTGATACCAACGGGAGATGCAAGTCCAAGAGGCATTTTGAGATGAGGATTTTATAGAACTTGGTGAGTGTTTGAATTAAAACTGGAATTAAGAGGGGTTTTTCCACTCGTGCTTGTGTGATTTTGAGGTGGCCACATTCTTTAGCTTATTTCTATATTTTTAAGGTTTTCGTTGTGTCTGTTTACCTTTTGCTAATAAATGAAGAGTGAAAACTTTGATCTCGAAGGTTTTCAGTCTGGGTTACTGGGAGAATATCAATAATTTCCCTAGTAGTAGGGAAGTGAGAAGAAGGAGCAGGTTTGGAGAATGAGGAGATAGGAGAAGTACACTTGTTGATTTTGAAATGTCAGAGAGAAATCCAAATGGTGACGTCCAGCAAGAATTTGGAAATTTGGGACTGAAGAGCAGGAGACATGACAGCTGGAAATTTGAGAGTCATGGATCTGGAGGATGCTTGGGAGCCACTTCCCTTACCCTTTTTCAGATGAGGAAGCAGTAAGCAGTAAGAATCATAGTAGTAACATAGCATGTTAGCGAGCATCATAGGTGATACTTAAACCTGTCCTCTGACTCCTAAATTAGTGCTTCCCACCATACCATAGTGTCTCCAGTGGGGGCAATTACTTAGATGTCATAGTCGAAACCATGCCCTATCTATCTATCTATCTATCTATCTATCTGTCTGTCTGTCTGTCTATCTATCTATCTATCTTTCTCAGTTTATCACTTCACCCCCACTCCACCCCCATCTCTCAGCCCTCCAGTTTCTCAGACTTCCTCCTCTCTGTCCCTGAGTCTCTCTATCCCTCAATAACCCTCCTCTCTCCCTCCTTCACTCTCTTTCTCTCTTTCCTTTACTATCTCCTGCCTTTTCCTCAATCTCCCATTCCCAATTTTTCATTTTCTCCTTTCTCTGTCCTTCAATCACTCTCCCTTATTCTCTACCCTACCCTTCAAACTTCCCTCAGTCTCTTCCTTACTCAGTCCTGCAGCATATCTACACAATAACAAAATTGGTGGGATTTTAGATACCAGCAGGGAGGCAGTGACATAATTTTTCTGTAACCCTTAGATCATACCAGGACCACATCCTAGTCTATTCATAACTCCCCCAAAGCGTCTGCCTTGTAGTGGCTATACTGCTTCCCACCCTCACCTCTCTGCTCACCCCTCTGCTCACTCCCAGACCTTCACATTCTTCTTACACCTACTCATCCTTAGGTCCTTGGGCATGAAGCTCCGTGGTCTCTTAGACCGGAAGGGCTCTTGGAAGAAGCTGGATGACATCAGAAAGATCTTTTGGTGCCACAAGACAACTATTTCAGGTGAAGATGGGAAATTGGGGGAAGTCTGGTGCTCAGACTCAATTTCTGCTTATGTTTCACTCTGTCTCTGGCTTTGTTCTCTGTCTCCTGCTTCTTTTTGTCTGGGTAAGATCTTAGTTTCTGTATATAAGAAGTTCTAGTTCCTCTAGGCCATTGAGAAGCCAGCTTCTTTCTCCTTTTTCCCTCTTCAGGCTTCCCTCTTGGTAAAAAGTGGGGGGAGGTGTCCCAGCTCCTTATACTTACACTGAAATCCTCTTGCTCCATTAATCTGACCAGTCGCTTGGCCTCACAGAGGCATCCAAGCATCATGGCACCCTCAGAGACCCAAGCATAGTGTCAACAGCCCCCTTTGACACTCTCCCCTCCCAGCCATAGAAGGGGGAAGGGGAGACTGAGGAGCATTCTAAATCTATGCCTGTTGTGGCTGGAGAAAAGGGAAAAGCAATGGAAATGGAGGGAGTCTTGTTCTGGGAGTCAGGAGAACTGGGGTCAACTAAAGTTCCAGCTCCCTCATTCTCTAGCTGTTCAACTTTGGGAAATTACGTAGAGGGGAGTTAGGCATCCTGTGTATACAGGGAATTAGCAGAAATGAATTTCCTGTCTTTCTCAATCTACAGAGTATGTGACAGAGCATTGGAAAGAGGACCACTTCTTTGGCTACCAGTACCTGAACGGCGTGAATCCTGTCATGATCCATCGACTCTCCAGCCTGCCCAGCAACTTCCCCATCACTGACCCCATGGTGGCTCCCTCGCTAGGTCCCAGCACCTGTCTGCAGGCTGAGCTGGAGGCAAGGGATGGCTAGGGCCATCCTCCAGGACTGAGCCTGGGCTGGGACTACCAAGGGGAGATGGGGTGAGGGAAAGAGTTAGGACTATAGAAGAGTGAGGACAGGTTTATGGAGATGGTCAAAGAAAGTGGAATGGAAGGAGGGGGAAATATGCTACAGATAAGGTAGGCAATAGGATTGGAAGTGAGGTGAGGGTTAGTATAGAGTCTAGGAGGAGACAGGTTAGGATGAGAGATCTCTAGAAGGAGAGGGCTAGAGTTAGGTGTGGGCAGAAAAGGATGCTTGGGTTTGGCTCTGGGATAGGAACAAAAAAAGAAGATGATTGTTTCTATAACCACAGAATCACTGTATTTAGAACAGGAAGGGATCTTAGAAGTCATCTAGTCCAGTTCTCTCAATTAGTTCTGGACCCCGTAACTCCAGAGAAAGGAATTTAGATAGCTCTGAAGATAAATTAAAGATCTTTTGGTTTGGAGAGGGGGAAGTGAAAGGGAATAAGCTCAAAACCTATAGGAAGAAAGCGGCTTCATTCATCAGCTCCCCTCATCCCTTAATCATAGGGTAATAGATTTTGAACTGGAAATGATCTTAGAATCCATTGCAGTCATTTTATAGATTTGGAAACCTGAGATGCAGACAAATTAAGTGACTTGTCCAGCGTCTCACAGTTAGTAAATGTCTAAGGTTTTGGACTTTAGGTCTTTCTATGTCCTCAGTAAAGAAGCCATCAAGACCTACAAGATAAATATGATCTCTTGATTTAGGTGGAGAGAAAGATATCTCGACAGAGATGGAGAGAGATTTCTGGATAGAAAGAGATAGATAGAAATCTAGATAGAGAAATGCATTGGTGTCATTCAGTGGCCCCAAGGACGTCAGGCCCCTCTGCTTCCCACCATCTCTTGAAGTCTGTTCAAGTTCAGGATTGTTGTTTCCACAACAGTATCTGTCCATCTCATCCTCTGCCATCCTTTTTTCATTTTTTCTTCCATCTTAGAAACAGCTATCTAAAGAGAGAGAATAGAAAGGAGAGGTGGAGAAGGAAGAGGAGGGAGAGAGAGAGAGACAGAGAGAGGGAGAGACCGAGAGACAGAGAGAGAAACAGAGACAGAGAGACAGAGAGACACACAGAGAGACAGAGACAGAGAGACAGAGACAGAGAGACAGAGACAGAGAGAGATAGAGAGAGAGAGAGACAGAAAGAGACAGAGAGAGACAGAGAGACAGAGACAGAGAGAGACAGAGACAGAGAGACAGAGAGACAGAGACAGAGAGAGACAGAGACAGAGAGAGAGAGAGAGATGCAAACACACATAGCCGAGGATGTGGACATAGTTTCTAAAAAGACACCTTGCAGTTGATGGGACTAAAGCTAGAAATAAGGAAGATCTCCTTTACCCAGCATAAAGAACTCCTTATCCCAAGAAGTGACACAGACCAGATATTTTAATTGACTCCAGAGGAGTCAATTTGTAGAAGAAAGCAAAACTAGAGATGTTTGGAGCTCTCACCCTACTTTTTAAAGACAAAATTGTCAGACACCCCCCATGTCCTTTCATACCATGTCCCTTGGAGTGCAGTGGGGTATAGGGGAGTTGTATCAAACTTAAACAGAAGGAAGTTACTAAACCTTTCATAAGGATTCCTATCCACATCCTATTGTATTCTTCTTTATTTTGTTAAATATTTCTCAGTTATATTTTAATGGGGCTCAGGCTGCACTTGCAGCCAGCCCCAATGTGCCCAGCTGGGCTCATGTTGGACACCTCTGGTGAGGGGCAAAGAGTACTTGACCTGAAGCCAGAGAAGTTGCAGGTTCAAGTCCTTGCTCTGAACTTAACTTCTGTAGAACCTTGGACAGATCACTCTCCAACCCTCCGGTTTTCTCTACTTTAAAATGAGGATAATAATGCAACACCTACCTCAAAGAAAGTGCTTTGTAAATCTTAAAATACTAATGTGAGAGGTTTGTTTTTGTTTTTGTTTTTAAATAGCTCCTTGGACAAGGCAGATTGATTCAATCTAATGGGCTGTAAGCTGTTTGGATAGAAGAGTCAGGAGATGTGGATTGGACCTAAGCCCATCTTACTAGCTGTTCCTATTGTAAAATAGAATAAATAATAATTATATTATCTAATTTATAGACTGATTCTGAGGAAAAGTCTGCAGTAAACCTTAAAAGGGATATATAAATGTGATTTAGAATTATGTGGATAGAAGGCTGGACTTGAAGTCAAGAAGACCTGAGTTCAAATCCTACCTCAGACACTTACTAGTTCTGTGACCCTCGGCAAGTAATTTAACCTGTGTGTGCCTCAGTTTCCTTATCTGTAAAATGAAGTTAATAATAACCCCTACCTCCCAGGGTTGTGAGAATCAAATGAGATAATATATGCAAAGTACTCTGCAGACTCTAAAATACTATATAAATACTTGCTATTATTATTATTATCACTATTATTATTAAGGTGTGGTTAAGGAATAAGTTTAGAGTTTGGAATCAGATAAGAGATAGGATAAGATATGAGAAGGTAATGTGATGGAAGGACTGGTATTGAGGATAGGGGGTAGGAATAGAGGGTTAGAGCTAGATTGAGGGTTAGATTTAGTTAAGGAATAGGGATGGAGTCAGGGTTAGGGTTGGAGTTATTTCTTTTGTGTTGACTTGGCTGTTGATTGGAAAATTTGAGATAAGATTTTAGGAGAATATCTCATTGGCACCATAAGGAAGCAAGGAAGTTAGTGGACTACGTACCTCATCTTGAAACACTGCTTAGTAGGGAAGCAAATTAGTACCAAGATGCATCCAGGAGCCTTTGGAATAGTTATGTGGTTTAATCATAGTCAGAATTTGGGAATCCATGAGGTCACATTCCTGGCATTGCAGACAGAGTGAAGTCATCAGAATGTAGATCTTCATTGTGGGGGAACTAATCTCTGAGGCCCCAAGCAGGGGGAAGAATTCAGGAGGCTTTCAAGGAGATAGGGGTTTCTCTGTCTGAGAAACTAGAGACTGATGGAAACAGGAAGTCTTGCAGTTACAAAGTGGATGGCTGAGGCTAACATAGTAAAGAGGTGGACCAAATTGGGTTGGTATTTATAGATTGGAGACATTTAGGAGTTTGGAGAAAGTGAGTTGGAGAGGGGAGAAGGGGAAGTGGTGGGAGACTAGGGAAAGCTCTTGCCCTGATTCTCCATGTGTGTTATGTGTTAACCAGAAAGGATCAATTTTCCTGGCTGATTACTGGATCCTTGGGGATGCTCCTGTGGGCCATCTGAATGGCAGGCCACAATATGTGGCTGCCCCACTCTGCCTGCTTTGGCTCAACCCTCAGGGTGCTCTTTTGCCCTTGGCCATCCAGGTGAACCTTCCTTGGGTTTGATCCATGGGGAGGGTCTAGGCCCCAGGAGGTCTGAAAGAAGGAGAGGGGAAGTGGGAACGTGAAAGAAGTGGCAGAGGGAGTGATATTGAATGGTGAAGGAAAAAGCTTTAGAGATTAAAGGAAAGGAAAGGTATGGGAGAGGACTGGAGACAGAAATGAGAGAGGTATCCTTGTGTCTGTTTCTGATTCATCTCAATACCCTCCCTCCAATCCCTCCTCCCAGCTCAGCCAGACCCCTGGTCCAGACAGCCCCATATTCCTACCCAGTGACTCGGAATGGGACTGGCTCTTGGCTAAGACTTGGGTGAGAAACTCAGAATTCCTCATCCATGAGAACAATACTCATTTCCTCGGTACACATCTCCTCTGCGAGGCTTTTGCCATGGCCACCCTGCGTCAGCTTCCGCTCTGCCATCCGATCTACAAGGTGGGTCCGGGGGAGGCAAGCTTGACTCAAGCCAGGGTTGGGGGCATAGATGGCGAATTTGAATCCTACCCATCTCACTTACAAATCTATGCCCCTGCCTAGCTCCTGCTCCCTCATACAAGATATACACTCCAAGTGAACACCATTGCCAGGGCCACCCTGCTGAACCCTGAGGGTCTGGTGGACAAGGTATGTATGGGGTTTGGGTTCCTGAGGGCTAGGAGAGCTCACCAATCTGTTGGTTAATTTCCTGGAACTCTGTCACAGAATCCTAAACTCACCTTGTCACTGACAACAAATGTGAAATGGTATATGCATTCACAAATGCCCAGAGTTCCCCTCTACTACACTGAAGCTCCTTTTCAGGCAGTAATCCCTCAGAGAATCTCATTTCTTTCCCGAAGATCAGTACAACTTCAAACACTTACCTGTTGTGTGTACTGGCTACAAACTCTATGCTATTTCCTTAAGTGTTCCCTTATCCGTAACCCTAACCCTAACCTTGACCTTTTCTCAATCGATATTCCTAATCTTAACCTTTTACTTATCTTTTCCTAACCCTATCCCTAAATCCAGGGAGCCTGGGGATGATGCTTTTCCTCAGAGGCAGAAGTATGATAATCTATGATTACTTCTTAGGTCACATCCATTGGGAGGCAAGGCCTCCTATACCTGATGAGTACAGGCCTAGAACATCTCACTTACACCATGTTCTGCCTGCCAGACAATCTGAAGGCCCGGGGAGTCCAGTGCATCCCCAACTACTACTACCGAGATGACGGCATGAAGATATGGGAAGCCATTGAAAAGTAAGGGAACTGCTAGGTCACTAGCGGTCCTGGTCATTGGGATAGAGTATCTTCAACTCTTTCTCTCCTTGAAGGTGGGAGAATGGACAAGAAGGGATTTCAAAGGGAAGGATTTTAGGACTAAAGATGGTAGTATGTAGGGGAATCCAACTGTGCCTTCTAGGAAGGGAGGCATTGCAGTGAATAGAATGCTGGACCTGGAGTCAGAAAGACCTGAGTTCAAATCTTGCCTCAGATACTTATTAGCTAAGTCGCCATTGGTAAGTCATTTAACCTCTGCCTGCTTTTGTTTCCTTATTTGTAAAATGGACATATAAGTATAACACCTATCTATCAGGGTTGTTGTGAAGATAAAATTTTTCAAGTGACATGCAAACCTCAGAGTACTATATACATACTAGCTCTCATTATTTTCTCCCTTAGCTTCGTCAATGAAATTGTGAATTGCTACTACCCCAGCGACATCTTTGTGCAACGGGATTCAGAGCTCCAGGCCTGGGTGGGCGAAATTTTTACCCAGGCGTTCCTGGGCAGGAAAAGTTCAGGTATCTCTAACAGTAGTTCCCATTCATACCACACCTACAGAAGTTTTATGTGAAGGCTAAACATAATCCCAAATTTGGGCACATATCTGTCCCTAACCCTATTTTCACTTTAAACTTGACTCTATTCCAGCTTCTATCTTTAGCCCTGACCCTATCACTTTCCTTACCTCTGACCCCTTTCCTGTCCTTATACTTATACCTTATGCCTATATGCCCTATCCTTGTCCCTAATCTATAACCCATTCTTGTCCCTAATGCTGATGGTATCATTGTCCCTTTATTTCAGTTCATTTCAACAGTTATTGGATGTAGGGGAACAGAAGTATAAAATGGGGTCTTGCCTTTAGGGAACTTACAGCCTAATTGTTTCACATGAAACAAGAGAAAAAGTGTAAGACAGAGTTAACTTTGCTTCTGTCAGTCCTTTTATCCTTCTTTGATTCCCTGGCATACATCCCAAAGTACTTGTTTCAGATTTTCCATTTCCTCCTCCAGTCTGAATCTCATTGCTCCTTTCCCAGTCTCTGCAAGTCTTGTCTCCTACATTAGTAAATTGAGATTTGCTAGTGTGAAACCACCTTGGTACATTTCTATCTAGTCTCCTCTCTTCTCTTAAGAGGACGATGCAGCCATATTTGCTAAGGCTAAGCTCTCCACTAGTGCCCTAAATCCTATCCCTTCCTTTCCCCTGGAGAGGGGAATCCATTGAACATCCCCTTTTCCTCATCTGCATCTTTTCCTCCACACTGATTCTTCTCCCACCTTCAAATGCTCCAGGGTCTTCCTATCCTAAAACAAAACAAAACAAGACCCCTCCTTCGTCACATAGCTAATTGAGATGTAATTGCTGAGATGGCAATTTCCTGAATCTTTGCCCAGTATTCTTTCTGGGATATTTCACGCTCTTAAATAAGGAGTCTATACTTGCTGCCTCTTATTTCCTCAGTATTTATTGGCAATATGGCATAATGAAAAGAGTCCCAGATTTGGAATTAGACTTTGGAATTAGGTTCAAATTTTAGCTTTTTACTTGTGGAGCTATGTGTAAATTACTTTACCTCTCCGGGCCTTAGCTCCCTTATCTATAAAATGAAGGGTTTGGAATGGACAATCTCTAATATCTTTTTCTACTCTAAAATCCTTTGGCCGATTTCTTAATCTCTTAATCCCAAAATGGTTTCTACCACGACATTTAAAAGAACCTTTTTCTGAAGTCACCAGTGACCTCTCAATCCAAAATCCAATGGCTATCTCTCAGTTGCTGTTCAGCTTAATATCAACCACCCTCTTCTTTAAAAAGTTCCTTTCAAGTGCCTTTTTTGTTCTGCCCCTTCCTTGTCTCCTACCTTGGCTTTTCAAGTACTTTCCTTGTTTTCCATTCTATTGTCTCCTTCATTGCTTCTTTTTCTTTTCTTTCCTCAAATCTGTGGTTGTTGACTGAGGCTCTTGCCTATGATTCTGTCCTCTGCCATCCTCTATAAAACTGATCTACTCAACTATCATTCAACTTCCATGAAATTAGTTCTGTGTCTGGGATGCAGAAGATGTAGAAAAGAGAGCAGTTGAAGACCAGCCCTGCTACTTGGAAGCTAGATATATGATGTTTACCAAATTTTATATTCCATTATCTTCAGCTCAACGTGTTTGGAAGCAAGTTTATTTCCCTGCCAAACTAGCTCTTTTCAAATTTCCTTGTTACCATAAGTGGCACCACTATTCTTTTACTAGGCCAGATTTAAAATCTCAAGTCATCTATGATTCATCCTTCTCCCTCTTCCTGGAGCATCATTTCCAACTAGTTACCAAATCCTACTAATTCTGCTTTTCAATTGTCCCTCGTTCCCTTCCCTTTTTTAGTATCACTGTCACCAAGCTAGTCCAGGCCCTCATTACATCATCTTGGAATTAAGGTTGTTGCAAGATGCTTCATACCATAGCTAGATTACTCTTTTTAACAAATAGATGCTTTTTAACTTGACACAGCAATTATTTCCCGATTAGCAACCTCTTCCCTCAAGTCCTTATAAAATCTTCCCCTAAAAAAAAAGTTAAGTAAAGCCATGTGGTATATTTATAGTGACAGCACATATAACTCAGTTTTCATCATTTTCAGTTTCTTAACAGAAAGGTAAGAAGTGTGTTTTAACCTCAGTCATCTGCAATCAACATTGACCACTTTATTTGATCTGAATTAGTTTGTCTTTTAGGGTTGTCTTTATTTACAACATTGGAGTTGTGTATGCTGTCCTTTTTCCACTACTTTCTTTGTTGTATATTAGTTCATATAAGCCTTCTCAGGTTTTTCTGAATTCTTATTAATTGCCATTCCTCATGACACAATGATATCCCATCACATTCATATACCACAGTTTTTTTAGCCCTTATCAATGGTTGTATCATTGGTTTTAAGCTTTTCGCTGCTGTGAATATTTTGGTACATGTGGAACTTTTCTTTTTCTCATTGGCTTCCTTTGGGGATAAACCCAGTAATGGGATTGCTGGATCAAGTATAAACAGTTACTTGCCTTTCTCATGTAATTAAAAATTGTTTTCCAGAATGGTAGGATTGATTTATAGCTCCATTAACAGTGTATGTCTGTCAGGAACAGCCTGTCTTTCCATAATCTAATATCTGTTTCCATCTTTTATCAATTGGATGGGTAGAAGGTGATGTCTTAGTGTTGTTTTTAATTACAGGTTATTCCTTCTAAAATATTTCTTCTGTCTTATCATTTTCTAGGCAACATGTTGTAGCAGAGTTAGAAAACTTGGGTTCAAGACCTGGCTATGCTAACTACAGGGTGGCTGGGTGGTGTAGTAGATAGACTGTCAAACCTGGAGTCTGGAAGACTAATTTTCCTGAGTTCAAATCTAAGCTTGGAAACTTACTAGCCTTTTTAGTGACCCTGAGTATTTTCCTCTTCTGTAAAATGAGTTGAAGAAGGAAAACTCTAAATGAGTTATGAGAAGTTGGACACAACTGAAAAATAGTATTTTTTAACATGATATTTACATATAGCATATAGTATAGCAACATAGTATTTACTACTTGTGTGACATTGGACAAGTCACTCAACTGCCTCAGAACTCATTTTCACCTCTGTAAAATAAAAGAGTTGGACAGCAGAGCATTTCTAAGGTCCCTTCCCACTTCAAATTTTATTCTTCTAGCATCTTCCAATGCTGATGGAATCAACTTATGAGCCTGGCATTCAAGGTCCCCTATGCTCTGGGCCTATTTTTCCTCCCCACCCTTATCCTGTGTCTTTCAACCTCTACATTCTAGTTAGGCCCGTCTCCTCACTTTCCCCCCACTTCCACCCCAGACACACCATGTTTGTTTCCCCTTCTTTACTTTTTTTTTGGCTCACGCTCTTCTCCAGTCTCTTCCCCTCCCCTGAAACCAGAGTACCCTTCCTTATCTCCTCTTGTCCACATACTCTCCACCCTCAGGCCTTTTCTTCGAAGCCTCTCTTGACCACTCCGATCCATGATGGCCTCTGTGTCCTTTGAGTCTGCGTGACATTAGAGGCCTCACTTAATCATCTATTACTATATCTAGCTGCTGGACCCTGAGTATGGAGTCTGATGACCTTAGTTCTAATTCTGTCTCTGCTTTTTCCTACTTGTGGACAGATGTTGTGCAAGTCACTTATTCCTCTTGGGCTTAGTTTTCATATCTGTCAAATAAGAGATCAGGTGATTTTTCAGAGAGGCAAGATATCATAGTGGCTAGACCTGGAGGCAGGGAAACCTGGGGTCAAATCCTGCTTTTGACACACACAATCAATGTGTGTGTCCCTCCCCCCGCAATGTCCTGCTCCTTTATCACTTGTTCCCTTCTCAATCCTAACTTCAGGTTTCCCAAGCTGCCTGAGCACCACTGAAGAACTGGTGAAATTCCTCACTGCCATCATCTTTAACTGCTCTGCTCAGCACGCTGCTGTCAACAGTGGACAGGTGAGAGGCCTGGAGAAAAGCCAGACCAGACATGGGTTTATGGTCGGAGCTCTGAGAGCTGAGACTCTGGGGATGTCAGGCCTGCAGTGGATTTGGAGGCTTCGTGGTGATCAGGGTGGGGTTAGGTTTAGGGCTGGGGTCAGAGTTGGGTGGTGACTGGGGCTGAGGCTGAGTTGAGAGATTTATTGCTAGGCATCAGGGGAGGGACAGGAGTCTGGGTGGGGCTTCTGGTTCCTCTGCATGACAGACCATTCTTGGGACCTTTCCCAATAACATCTCCTGTCAGGATGACTCCTCATTACCTAAATGACTCACTTCATTCAGCTGTAGATGCTGGGTAGGAAGAGTAGGGAGGTATGAACGGGGCCCCTGACCCACTACTCCTACTTACCCTATCCTTTCCCCTCCCTAACCCTTGTCTTGACCTACTCTCCCAAAGTGATTAGGGAAGAATTTCCTCCTTCTTCTCCTCCTTCTCCTTCTCCTCCTCTTTTTCCTCCTTCTCCTCCTTCTCCTTCTCCTCCTCTTCCTCCTTCGTCTTTGTCTTTTTTTTTTCATCAAGTGGGAAGGCAGCTTGTTTCTCCGTCCTGCTCAGGGCATATCCATCTCTCCATAGCATGACTTTGGAGCCTGGATGCCCAATGCTCCATCATCTATGAGGAACCCTCCACCCCAAACCAAGGGCACAACCACCCTGAAGACTTACCTGGACACTATCCCTGAGGTGAACATCACTTGTAGTAATCTCCTTCTCTTCTGGCTGGTCAGCCAAGAACCCAAGGACCAGGTACGTGTTTTGGTTGTGACCATGTGGGTCTATGCTATGTATGTTTGGTGAGGCACGGGGTCCCAAGTTTGTTCCTATCAATAACTCCATCATTGCCCCTCCCTTCTCCTCTTCTTCTGTCCCTAATCCTTCCTTACCTATCCTTGTCCTTGCTCCTTTTCCCTGATTCCTTCCTTAACATTTCCTGGTTTTCTTCCCCTGTTCCCCTATCTCCCAGTCCTTGTCTCTGTCCCTGATCCTTCTTGTCCATTTTCCTGATTCTTTGTTCTTTTTCTCCCAGAGGCCCTTGGGCACATATCCGGATGAACATTTCACAGAAGAGGCCCCCAGGCAAAGCATTGCTGCCTTCCAAAATCGCCTGGCCCAGATCTCCCAGGATATCCAGAATCGGAACAAGAACCTGGCCCTACCTTATGCTTACCTAGACCCTCCCTTCATTGAGAATAGTGTTTCCATATAGTATAGCCCATCTTTCTATGCCTCTAGTAGCAAACAGGATCTCTGAATGATGGTCTGCATCCTTCTCTAACCCTTGAGAGAGAAAGACATTAACTTGCATGTAGTAAGAGCCATCTTCCAACCCCAGGTCTAGAAGATCTCTAAAGGTCATTTGATCTATCCCCTTGCCTCTCTGCCATTCAATACTAGGCCTCTTCCCATCACACAGACAGACAGACAAACAGACAGACACACACACACACACACACAGATGGGTACACTATCCTGGTCAGAAAGCCTCATCATCACCCCTATGAGGTAAATAGGAACAATGGATTTCCTAACCTGGAGTCTTCCCCTCTCCCAGCCCTGAAATGTTCGCTCTCCCAATTTACTTCTCCAAGCCTCTTCCCTCACTATGTCTCTTTTCCCTGCAATACTCTTCCTATATAACCCTCCACCCAAAGATGGCCTCCTCAGGTGAGGTTCAGATCAGTACTTGACAATGCTGAGCATCGCTATCACTAAAAGATAGAAAAGGGATTGTCTTTCCATGGAATTTTATTTGTCAGGTGGTTCACTTTGACCCTTGGATCTTTAGAGGAGATCAGGGAGTAGATAGCCAACATCACCACAGTCCCTTGTCTTGACTGGTTCCCAGGGTTCCTTGGAAGGTCACAGTTATTTGGACTCTGGAAGACTCATCAGCCAGAGTCTCTCTTCACTGTCTGTATTCTCTTGGATTTCCTATCCATCAGTCTCTGAGCCAAAGTGATTTAACAAACTCCAATGTGATCAGCTTCCATTTGGTTTTTGAGTTTTGGCAATATCACTTTAACAGAAAGGGTGGGCCAAACTTTCTTAGTTTTCTCTTTAGAGTGCTAAATCTACTTTAATACAATGTGAAAAAGAAAAATATAGGAATGCTACTCAGTCTCAGAATCCAGCAAAGCTGAACTCAAGAATTTGGCCTCAAAATTTTTTCAGAATATGGTTTTAGACTCCAAAGATTAATTCCTTTAACCATCTAGACTTTAAGGGAATTGAGGTACTTTTTATTTGATTTCAAGTTTCAACTGATAAATTCAAGTCTTAACTTCCTTATTTTAAAAATGTGATTTAAAAAATCCATTTATTTATGTATTTTGCTTTTATATTTATTTCCAGTTATGCTCCTCCCTTCCTTCTCCCCTGCTCAGCTTGTCTTCCCTTGTAACAGAGATTTTTTTAAATTCAGCAAAACTGGCCAATGCATCAGTCAAGTCTAACAGCACTTACAATATTCCACATCCATAGTCTCCTATCTTTTCAATGAAAGGAGGGAGATGTATTTTCTAATTACTGTTCTGTGGTCAAATGTGGTTATTATAATTATACAGTGTTTAGTTCCATTTTATTTTAATAGATGTCTGAGGTCTCATCTCCTCTCCGTAGGACTCTGTGCTAGTTTCTTCTTGGCCTCAGTCATCCATTTTTCACTCCCTACCCTTCCTGCCTGGATCAAATTCCATTCAGCTCTGGTCCTTGATATTTAATTCCTTCTCATCTCTTTGTTTTAGGTCCACATTTCCTGCCCTGGAGTCCTCTCTGTGGTCTTTTTGCTCCGTTTCTGTTTTACCCCAAAAGTTTTATTTGTAGTTAAAAAACAACTATAATTTCATTAGGATTATTCTTTTCCCAGGCAAATGAAGGATTATTTTAGACTACACAGAATGTTTAAGGAGGGTTTAAATATGTGTGTGTATACATACACATACACATACGCATACACACACATCATCCCACCATCTCTCTCTCACCCCTGTTTGAGAGGTTTCTTAGAGCACTAGCATGAGAGTAAGGAGACCTTGGGTCTGCTCCCAATTCTGTCATTAATTTACAGGGTAACCTTAGGAAAATCATTTAATCTCCCTAATCCTCGTTTTCCTTCTTTGTAAATGAGGAAGCTAGACTAGAACAACAGTTCTCAAACTTAAAAATTAGTGACGACTTTACCTTGCCAATAACTTGGATTTATGTGAGTTATATCTAACTATATTTACCAAGTTATTATAAATGAAAATGTCTTAGTGTTGTTATAAAAATGGTCTTGGAGCTGGGAGTCTCCAGACGGCACTTTGAGAACCATTGGACCAGATAATTTCTTACAGTGGTCATATCAAACTCAGATAGAAATGGGGGCCACTAAGCAGAACAAAAAGGTCCTTGTGAGCTACATGTTGACTTAATTTTTTAAAACATATTTTATTTTAACATTAATTTTTTAAAAATTGAGTTGCAAATTCTCCCTCTAGCTCCTCCCCACCCATTGAGAAGAAAAGCAGTATGATATCAATTATCCATGTGAAGTCATGGAAAATATGTTTCCATATTAGCTATGTTGCAAAAAAAAGAAAAGAAAAATAAAATGAAAAAAGTATACTTCAGTCTGTACTCCAAGTTCATCATTTCTCTCTCTGAATGTTAATAGCATTTTTATCATGAGCTGGTGAATGGATATTGACTTAGTTTTAAAATTGTAATATTATCTAGAGTTTATTGCATTTTTATTGATTTTCTTAAATATTTCCTAATTACATTTTAATTGGGTTCAACCACACTCAGGAGTGTTGTGAGCTGCAGACTGCAGTCCATCAGCTGCATCTCTGACACTTTTGCCTCACAACTCTGAGCTTCTACGACCTTTTGTAGAGTGTCTTAAATTCAGAAATATTTGTAGGGATGAAGTGGGAGAACTAGAAGAACAGAACTCTCTAAAAGCACAAACTGGTTAGTAATGATGAAGCATTTATTATGTGACAGGCACTCTGTTAAATGCTGGGAATACAAATAAAGGCAAAAACAGGGTCACTGCCCTCAGGGAGCTTACATTCTAATGGCCAGACAACACGCAAACAATAGCTAGGAATGCTACTCAATCTCAGAATCCAGCACAGCACAACCGAACTCAGGAATCTGGCTTCAAAACGGCTTCAAAACCAAAAGGTGTTTTGCACTCCAAAGATTAATTCCTTGAACTACCTAGACTTTAAGGGAATTGAGGTACTTTTCATCCGGGTTCAAGTTTCAACTGCTAAATTCAGTCTTAACTTCCTTATTTTAAAAAATCCATTTATTTATATCTTTTGCTTTTATATTTATCTCCAGTTATGCTCCTCCCCAACTCATCGTGTCTTAATGCAAAATAGACACAGTACAAACGGGAGGTAATCTCGTAAGGAAAGGCACTGCATGGAAGGAGGGGGCAGTGCGCAGGGAAGAGGAGCCAGAAAAGGACTCTTGCAGAAGGTAGCATTAGCACTGAGTCTTGAAGGAAGTCGGAAGGTCGAAGTGGAGAGGGAAAGTGTCTGATTATTTAGAAAATAGGCAAGTGGAAAGGAAGCCAGAGATAACAGTAAAAGCTTAGGAATAGTAAGATAAGAGCAACTATGATTTATATATATATATACATATATATACATACATATCCACGATCATCACCGATGCGGGGGAAGCACCAACACCTGACCACCCGTCAGGGTCCCACTCGGGACAGGCAGGGCTCCAACTGCATAGCAGAACATATCTATACGTATTTACAGTCATCACCGATGCGGAGAAGCACCAACACCTGATCACACAAGCTGGGGAATCCCGGGTACAGCCATCAGGGTTCCGCTGGGGAGGATCCCAGGCAGGACGTCTCCTCCATGGGTGAGATTCCAATTTGGAGTCTGAATCTTACAGTTTAAGTAGTGCTGAGAACAAAGAAGGCATACTGCCAGGTGTTTTTTTTAGCAAGCATCATCTTGTGTGAGACCGGGAGGGAGGCCAATCCCTCCAAGGCCCCCCCCCTCCCCCCCCCGCCCCCCAAGAACAATGTTTCCTTGGAATGGCTAATTCTAGGAGTTGGGCAATTAACCATATCTCTTCTCAAGGTCCTGGCCAGGGTCCCAGGAGAAG
>CM053584.1:186986264-187026375 GCA_028627135.1 Pseudochirops cupreus | reverse complement strand
TCCATGTTGGCATGTAAATAGTTCAACTTTGATAAGTTCCCTATGATTTCTTTTCTATGTTTACCTTATCATGCTTCTTGTGTTTGAATGTCAAATTTTCTGTTCAGTTCTGGTTTTTCCCTCAACAGTGCTTGAAAGTCCTCCACCTCATTGAATGACCATATTTTCTCCTGAAACATTATACTCAGTTTTGCTGGGTAGGTGATTCTTGGTTTTAATCCTAGCTCCCTTGATCTCCGGAGGAATATCATATTCCAGGCCCTTTGGTCCCCTAATGGAGAAGCTGCTAGATCTTGTGTTATCCTGATTGTGTTTCCACAGTATTCAAGTTGTTTCTTCTTGGCAGCTTGTAATAGTTGCTCCTTGATCTGGTAACTCCAGAACCTGGCTATAACATTCCTAGGAGTTTTCTTTTTGGGATCTTTTTCAAGAGGTGATTGGTGAATTCTTTCAAGTTCTATTTTGCCCTCTGGTTGTAAAATATCCGGGCAATTTTCCTTGAAAATTTCTTGAAGGATGATTTCTAGGTTCTTTTTTTGATCATGGCTTCCAGGTAGTCCAATAATTTTTAAAATTATCTCTCCTGGATCTATTTTCCAGGTCAGTGGTTTTTCAAAGAGATATCTCACATTGCCTTCTATTTTTTCATTTGTTTGGATGTGTTTAATAGTATCCTGATTTCTCATAAAGTCATTTGCTTCCATTTGCTCTACTCTACTTCTGAAGGAATTATTCTCTTCAGCAAGCTTTTGAGATTCTTTTTCCATCTGGCAAATTTGACTTTTTTTTTTTGCTTTTTTTTTGGAGGGCAATTGGGGTTAAGTGACTTGCCCAAGGTCACATGGCTAGTTTTGTGTTAAGTGTCTGAGGCCGGATTTGAACTCAAGTCCTCCTGACTCCAGGGCTGGTGCTCTATTCACTGTGCCACCTAGCCACCCCCCAAATTCGACTTTTTAAGGCATTCTTCTCCTCAATGGCTTTTTGGGCCTCCTTTACCATTTAATTTAGTCTATTTTTTAAGGTGTTATTTCCATCAGTCAGGTTGCTGACTCTCTTATCATGATTTTCTTGCATCATTCTCATTTCTCTCCCCAATTTTTCCTCCACTTCTCTCATTTGGTTTTCAAATTCCTTTTTAAGCTCCTCTATGGCCTCTATCTAGTTTGTAGTTTTCTTGGAAGCTTTTGGTGTGGGAGTTCTGACTCTGTTGTCTTCCTCCCATTCCATTCTTTGGTCCTTTTTGTCCCCCAAAAAGGAACCTAAAGTTGGATTGCTGAGCTTGCTTTGCTTCCTTTGCCTGCTCATGTTGCCAGTCAATTACTTGGCTTTCGGGCTCAGTAGTAAAACTCTGCTTTCAGAGGGGAGAGCTCTGTCCCAAATTGCTGGGGTTTTCGCAGCTGCTGGAGCTATTAGGAGGCTGCTGTTTTTTGCAGCCCCCACCAGCTTTGGCCCACTGAAAATGTACCTCAGGACCACCACTCAAGACCATGTTCCAATCCAGGCAGCTCTAGGCAAGAGTACTTAGCCTCTGAATGATTGCTTGGCCCCCCTGCAATCTGCAGGCCGGGAGCTTCTGAAGCAGCCATGTGGAAGTGGCGGCAGGGCCGCTGTGGAGGCAGTTCGGCCAGACCCTCTCCCCCAAATTTAGCTGAGTTTCACTGACCTTTTCCCTTTGTCCTTGGCTCTTGTGGGTTGGTGAGTCTGGAAACCACCACAGCTGCTGATGATCTGCTCTCCTCGATGTTTTAAATTGTTTGGGACTGTTAATCGTGGAATGCTCAGTCAAAAAAGGAAATCTTACCAAAAAAGAAGCCTAGATTTTCTTCTTGAAAGTGTTTTTTTCAAAAAACTTAACATTGAACTTAAATACAACCAACTAAACTTGTTTGGCAACTATCTACACTTAAATTAATTAATTTCATACACTAATTTTCACAACAATTTTCCAGTCACTCCTTCTAAGTCCTCAAAAGGATTTTTTGTCTCTTCATTCTTATTTACTTGTCTTCTCATATGGTCATAGTTAATGTGGATTCCATTCTTTTGGCTGAGTTTGTTCCACTTCGGATTATTTCATATTGATCTTTCCACATTTATGTGCATACCTCATACCTGTCTATCTCAATTGCATTCCAGCATTCCATCACTCCAGCGTTCTTCTACCTGAGCAAAGATCCTATACAGAAACATCCCTAGGGGGTGCTGAATTGACGTGATCAGCCAGGGCCCGATCTTTGCTATGATCTGTGCCAAGTAGTGACCCAAGTAGGTCTGTACATCTCACAATAGCTTTCATGTTTGCCTAGCACTTTACAAATATTAGCTCATGTTATTCTCACAACAGCCCAGGGAGGGAAGGAGGCGTTGTTTTTATTCCCATTTGGCAGATGAGAGAACTGAGGCAGAGAGAGGGTAAGTGACTTGGCTGGGGTCGCATAGCTAGTATGTTTGTTTCCTTAGTTCTACGTACTCTGTATCAGTTCTTTAAGTTTTGCAATGCTTCTCCAATTCTTTGTATTTTTTTTTCTTATGACACAATAATATTCCACAATATTCACTTACTTCAATTTGTTTAGTCATTCCCCACTTAATGGGAATTTATTTTACTTCCAGGTCTTTGCTATCTGAAAAAGGGCCACTAGAAACATTTTGGTATGTATGGGACCTTGCTTTCTGCCAAGACCCACTTAATTTTATCCCTGTTGCTTAAACCATATCTAATTTTATCCCCAACCCTAACTTTCTAAGCCTAACAGTTTAACACTAACCCTATCTTTTATCCCTATCCCTAGATTTAATTCCAAAATGAATTATAATCCCATTCCTAACCACACCATAACATTAACCCCAACTCTATGACCTTTTCTCAGGCCTCAGTCTCCTTGAGGCAGAAGGAGATTCTCCTTGACCTCTCTTTGACTCTGTTGACCATCCTCTTCTCCTGGTTACTCTCGCCTTTCTAGGTTTTTGTGATATTGTTCTCTCCTGGTTCTCCTACCTGTCAGACTGGTTCTTCTCAGTCTCCTTTGCTAGTTTCTGATCTAAGTTACTCCCACTAGCCATAGATATATCCCAATAATCTGTCCTTGGCCCTCGTCTCTTTTCCCTTTATACTATCTTGTTTGGGGATCTCATTAGCTCCCAAGGGTTCAATTATTATCTCTTTACAGATGATTCCTAGATCTATATCCAGCCCTAACGTCTCTGCTGAGCTCCAGTCTCATATAACAACAGTCTTTTATATTGCTCTTGGGATGTACACACCTTGGGAATATATATCAATATGCCCCAAGCAAAATTCTTTATTTTTACGCCCAAACTCTCCTCTTTTGAAATTCCCTCCTACTTTTAAGGGTACCAATCATCCTCCCAGTAACCTAGCCTCATAAATTTGATGTCAACCTCAATTCTTCACTCAGACTCACTCCACATCTCTATCTGTTGCCAAGCTTTTCTTTTTCTACCTTCACATATCATACCCTGACTTCTCCATTCAGATACCACTTTAGCATAAGCCTTCATCATCTCTCACATGGACCCCTGCTATTGCCCTCTGATTGGCCTCTTTGACTCAAACCCCTATCCGCTCCTGTTCATTCTTCATTCAAAGTGCTTTTCCTAATGTGTAGGTCTGATCATATCATATCCCGCCCCCCCCCCCCCAGACACACAGACACACACACTCACACACTCAGTCACTCATTCAACTTCAGATTTCACATAACAGAAAATCTGAGGAACAGGGAAGTGAGTTATGTGATTTGCCCTGACATTATCAGCAATAAACTCCAGTTTCTTATTACTTCCAGGAGCAAATATGAAGTCCTCTCTGTTTGTCATTTAAAGTAACCTTTAATGTTACTTTAACCATGTAAAGTAATATTTAACCTGACTCCTTTCTACTTTTCCAGTCTTCTTACACTATCCTCCCTTCCACATTCTTTACCATGCAGAATCACCTGCTTTCTTGTTCTTAGCACAGGAAACCCCATTTCCTGTTTCTAGGCCTGTGCATCGGCTATACTCCGTGCTTGGAATGCCCTTCCTCCTTACCTCTGTCTATTCTGAGTCCCCTTTGAGACTCAGCTCAAACCCTACCTTGAGTAACAGGCTTTTCCCTCTCTCCCGCTGTCCTCCCCACTCTCCACCCCAGGGCTGGCATTTTCCCTCTGATATATCTTCCCCTGGTCACTGCACATCCTGTCTGTACATGCTGCTATTCAGTTGTTTCAGTCATATCCAACTCTTCATGACTCAAATGTGCCTTTCCTTGGCAAAGATACTGGAGTGGTTTGCCATTTCCTTCTCCAGCTCATTTTATGAGAGGAAACAGAAGCAAACAGGGTGAAGTGACTTGCCCAGGGTCACACAGCTAGTAAATGTCTAGGTTCAGATTTGAACTTCATCTTCCTGACCCTAGGCCCTGCACTCTATCCATTATCCCACCTAGCTATCTGTCTGTATGTAGTTCGCGTGTTGTCTCCCCCATTAGAATAGAAGCTCCTTGAGGGCAGGGACTTTGTGTATTTTACCTTTCTTATATCCCTACCACTCAGCACAGTGCCTCAAACATAGTAAGCACTTAATACATGCTTATTGATCAACTTTAACCCTATTTCCATCCTGAATCTTTTCTTTTTCCCTCACGCTAATCTTATTCCTCATGTAAGCACTAACTGTATATAGAAATGTTTCCAGTTTATGTTGAATTGACACGGTCAGCCAGGACTATCTATCCTTTGTTGGGTTCTGTGCTGGGCCTTTATTTTGAGGAGGCATCGTAGGGTTGAGAGAATTGGAGATGTCTCTAAATGTCCCCTCCCCCATCAAATAAAAAGGGTAGCATTTCCCCAGAATGTTCTTTAAGATGTCATTTTGTGGTATCCTTTTTTTCCTTTCTAGGATGCCTTCAAGCAATCAGAAAACATGGATTTATGAAGAAGCTACTTTGTGCCTAGCACTGCAATAATAAAATCATAGGTTTAGAGTTAAAACAGACCTTAGAGCTTCACTTTACAAATGAGAAAATAGCCCAGCATGGTTGTTTCACATAGGAGGTGGAAGAGCTGGGATTTGAACCCACATCCTAGAAATACAAAATATTTCACTTACTACTCTGCAACACTGCCTTCCTCAGCTTTACTGTAACCCGATTTAACATGTACAGAAATTTTGGAGAGAGGGAAGTGAGCTAAGTGACTTGCCCATGTCTAACTCATTCTAAACATAGGAAACACACCCTCCTTGACTCTGACACTCACAAGGGAATCTGTGTAGATACCAGGGCTGTGGCAGTTAGGGTGTTGGGAGGAAGCTTCAAAAGAAGGGGAAAGGCCTGGTGGATACCAACAAATACTTTACATAGGATTTGCATCTTGAAAAGTGAACTGTGGTGGTAGTGCTTCAGGGCTTTCTGGGAATCCCCAGGATGTTATCATCAATTATGGGGTGAGTAGAACTCCATAGAGAACGTGACTGATGTGACTGAGCTCCCTCCCTCTCTGTGTCTCTTGTACCTTCTCCCTCACACTCCAGGGCCAGCCCCAAGCACGTAGCCAAATGTGCTTGTCTTTATCCTTTGCTATCACTCTAAACCCTGCTCTTAATCTTGACCCAAATCCCTGATTTGTCCGAATCCTGATCCTGAAGCAGAGTCCTAATAGTAACCTCTTCCTACCTCTTGTCCCCATCTTAAATCCTTACCCTATTCTACAAAATATCTTAATCTCAAAACTGGTTTTACCCATCCATCATATCTATTGCTGACCTTCATGCTAACTACATACTTTTATTTTCTCCCAGTTTTATTTTATTTTCAGTACTGGATCCTCTTTCTCCTTCCTTTCTCCCGACCCACTGAGAAGGAAAGAAAAACAAAACCCACTGCGAATATGTATAGTTAGCCATGCTCCAAAAAAAAAGAATGAAAGAAAAGAGAAAAAACACTCTTCAGTCTGTGCTCTGAGTACGCCAGATCCATATGCGCAGGTGGAGAGCGTATTTCATTGTGAGTCCTTTGGGACTAATGGCTTTCCCGTCTTTCGCTTTCACACGACTCAGAGTTGTGATAATCCTGTTCCTTCCCTGAGTCCTAACCCTAATTCCATCACTATCCTTCATTTTACCCTTAAATCCTAATCTCAGCCCAACCGGAGCCCTAACCCCTTCCCTCAGCCTGGCACTGAGGAGACTAGTCACACTCTAGGGAGACTCCCTCCAGTGGTGTTCCTCCTAAAGCAATTTGGCTCTGGCACTTCCTAGTTCCAAGGCGTTGGTTGATAGTCACAGATGGAAGAAGGGGGTAACCTCCAAGAGTAGGATTCAATGAGGGTACAGCTGTGCATTTCTCCACCCTCCTTTGACCCAAATGTTAACTTCGATCTAAAGGAAAACAAAAAACAAAGACATAAAAGGAATTTAGGCAGCTGTGGTAGATTAGTACTAGATTTGGAGTCAATAGAACTGAGCTCAGATCCTAACTCTGTTACTTATTAGCTGTGTGATTTTGGGCAAACATTTTCATCTCTTCCTCCTCTATAATGAGCAGGCTAGACTGATTCCATATGTCCCTTCCAGTCCTAAATCCTTTGATCCTTTTATTCCCAGTTTCCATCCTAACTTATCCTCTTTATTCAAACTTCTCCCCAATCTAGTCACACCTCCATTCCTCTCTGGCAGCCTGTCCCTTCCTCTTAACTTCTCCTTTTCCATCTTCTGAGGTTTTTCTGGGTATCTGGGCACAGCCAGTATAGTGAAGAGAACACTATGGACACTTTCTCCACCTCACCTCTCTCACCTTCAGCTCAGTTTTTCTCATTTCATTTTCCAGTGTACATCTCCACCATAGTAGCATATAGATAGCCAGATAG
Source organism: Pseudochirops cupreus (assembly GCA_028627135.1). Taxonomy (NCBI): domain Eukaryota; kingdom Metazoa; phylum Chordata; class Mammalia; order Diprotodontia; family Pseudocheiridae; genus Pseudochirops; species Pseudochirops cupreus. The sequence goes on along the minus strand of CM053584.1, from coordinate 187,019,506 downwards.
CAAGTTGTTGTCACCTTTCTCTTCCTCACTCCCCTGAGGTATCCTCAAACCCAGGAACACTTCAGGCAACCTAGGCAAACTTCAGAGCCAATGCAGGTTACCTCTCCCTACTTCTTCCTTCTCCCTTGATTGCCTAGGGCAGGCTAAGAAAGGAGGTTATTAGTCCGATAAAAATCAGGGTGTCCCACCCAGTCCCTGCTTCTCCCCCCAATAAACACACAGATTCACACACACACATTTCCCTGAAGGCCCAAGACTCAGGCCCAACTGGCTTCCCCACCCACCCTGGAAGACATGGCAGTATTGGGAGGAGCTCCTGGTACCCATCCCTTCCCACCCTCTGACTCTACCAGACAGAAAGACTCATAGCTTCCTCCAAACCACAGCGCCCAAGGAGAGTGAAGGGCTGAAGACCCAGAGCTCTACTATTATCATCAGATCCCAGGACTCCTACATTGAGGAGACAGATCATTGATATCTGTTCGGATCTGAAGCATCAGCCAACACCATCCCTGGATTCTGAGTCTTGCCAAGAAGATCATACTCCTCACTGGATTGCAGCCTCTTTGAGAAAAATCACCAAGTCTTCTCTATAGAGACAGAAAGTTTCTTGATAGATCTGAGGACAACACTACTCCAAAGAATCCTGTTATCACTTGGTCTCAGTCTGGATTTTTCATTTCCAAGTGACTCAGGCCAACCCCCTGCCTCTGTTGTCCCCTGCTACTGATTCCATCCCCACTATGGTCACCTACAAAGTCAGGGTGGCCACAGGCAAAGACCTGCTGTCTGGGACATTTGATTGCATCTCACTGACCATGGTGGGAACTCTGGGAGAGAGCCACAAGCAACGGTTGGATCATTTTGGGAGAGACTTTGCCCCTGGATCAGTGAGTGGGGAGGCTGTTGTGGAGGAGGGAAGGAAGGAAGGAAAGAAGGAACAAAGGCAGGAAAGAAGGGGAATCAGCATTGTGAGGATAGGACTTTAATAATAAGATTAAGTTCCCTTTAAAATAGATTTTAGGTCTATTGTATATACTGAAAGTATAAGAAAATAAAAGTGATGCTGTGAAGGGTGGAAAGGGGACTTAGTTTGGAAATGGAAGGAGGGAACAGAAAAAGGAGAAAAAAGGATCTAGAAGCTCATTGGGGAGGCCTCGGGGTTTATTAGGGAGCATGTTAACTTTGAACTAGTCATTTGATCCTAATGGTAGCCCTATCTCTTTATTCCTTTCCCTCTTCCCAACCATCTATTCAGGCCTTCTCCTCTGTTCTTTATCCCTTTTTTTCTACCTTTTCCTCCCTCTTCCCCCTTTCACATTTCCTAAACCTCTGCATTCCCTAGATTCTTTCCCTTTCCTCATCCTTCCTCCTTCCTTTAAATTTCTCCTCAATGTCTCTTTCTCCTCTCATATCATCTCCTTCTTTTTTCTTTCTCCTAATCCTCTCTCCCTACTTTATATTAAGAAAGTACATCAGCAATGGTTTAAATATTGATTTTTTGGGGTGAACTTGAAATGGAGTTAAACACACAACTCCTGCTTGGTTCTTGGGCACTCTGAATGGTTTCTGAAGCCTTAGCCCCTCCTGTCTCTGAAGACCCAGAAGTTGGGGAAAGAGGCAAAGAAGCTGTTCTGTGAGAGGTGGGTGATGGAGCAGGAAGATCCTGTGCCTGGCAGGGAAGGCCTCATGCCCCTGCCTCTTCCCCTCCAGATTGGAAGGTACACCGTCCAGTGTGAGCAAGATCTGGGGGAGCTTATTCTCATCAGACTGCATAAAGAACGTTCTACGTTCTTCCCCAAGAACTCCTGGTACTGCAACTATGTTCAGATCTACACTCCTGCCTGTGTCACCTACCACTTCCCTGTCTACCAATGGATGGATGGCTATGAGACATTGGAGCTTCGAGAGGGCACAGGTGGGGGACACCACACCCAACGTGACAACCCACTGTCCCTCCTTTGTGACACTCTGTGACTCTCCCAAACCGAGATGAGCAATAGAGTGCTCTGTTATTCTTACAGGGTATGCTTTCATGTCTATAGGGAATCTTATTACTTAATTTGCGATGTGACCTTGGGCAAGTCTCTTCCCTGCTTTGGGTCTCAATATCCTCCTGTAAAGGGAGAAGAGGGGAGCAATGGAGATCATTAGGCACCTGCTATTTGATAGGCATTGTGCTAAGCACTTAATGAGCATTGTCTCATTTGATCCTCACAACAACCCTGGGAGGTAGGTACTATTATTCCCACTTTACAGTTAAGGAAACTGAGGTACATAGGGTTAAGTGATTTGCTGGGGGTCACACAGCTAGGCAAGTTTTCCTTATAGAAGCCCAGTGCTCTATCCACTATGCACTCTAGATGCCTCTGTAAAAAATGAAGGATTATACCAGATGATTTTTAACATCTCTTTTGCTTTTTGAGAATATACTATCCATTTAGTCCTAGGAAATGCCCTATACTTCCATAGGCCACCCTGTTACTATTCCATAATCCTTAGTATTTCTAAAGGATGTCTTATTACTTAGATGGCCCTGCTCTGACAAGCCTCTCTTCCTTAAGACTGCCTAGCTACTGTCCAGGATATAGAGAACTCTAGCTGGGGGAACAATCCTGTGTCTCTAGAGTAAGGTCCCATTGGTGTTCTCTGCCAGTTTCCTTTCACTTTCCTATTCAGGTGACTAGCCAGCTGGGGCATTTAGTAAGACTTATTAGGTCTAAAATGCCAGACTCTGGGGTGTGTTGGTGTTGGGGGGGGTGATATTCTGCTAATCTAGTTGTTCTTCATTCATGTAGTGCTATTCTCATATATCCCTCCCAAGATACTGATCAACAGGGCTTTCCAGTGACCTTACTGGGAGCCCTTTGTTGCTAACTCCTCTAGAATCCCTCCTCTCTCTTCAGAACCCAACTTCCAAAGTTCCTTGCCCTTTTCTCATAAAAGTTCAAGCAAGGACAGCTGATTCCAGATCATGGTACTGGGGGAGAGGGTCCTCTATCAGCTGTGCTATTCCACTCAGAACTTTGGGAAAGCAAGGCCTAATCGAGAGCAAACAAGTACTCAACTCAGCCCTATTATTGCTGCCAGCTTGTCTGTCACTCTTGTCTGATCTGAAGCCCATTGAGGAGAGGAGACAATAATTGTTGGGAAGTGGTCTATGGGAGGTCTATGGTGGCAAGAGGATGACGGGCTCTCATGCTTATTCTTAGGGTGACCTTGGTTGAGTCATTTCCCTGCTGGAGCTCAGTTTTCTATAAAATGAATGGGTTGGAGCAGACAGTCTCTAAGTACCTCCTTGCAACTGATGTTTGGTGGGTTTATGATAGAACAAGATACATCTCGGCCCTCCCACAAGCCACCCTAGGGCTCTTAGAAGGTAGGCTGGGTTGTAATTCCTGAAGAGCCTGAAGGGTCATGCTCATTCCTGTGAGATGCATCATTTGGGAAGTAGAGGCCAACAAGCTTTTTTTCTAGGTTCCATCTTTGGTTTCCACTAGAACCTTTATCTTCTACTCTGGGAATTGGATAGCCGGGTGGGAGTGGGGCCTGGTGAAGACAGAAGGAAAGGGGTACCTTCCTGACACTAATGAAGAAGAGAGAAAAGAAAGAGAAGTGTGTCTTTTCCAGAGATTCCTATTAGTGCTAGAGATAAGGCAGTCAGTTATGGAAGCAGGGTACTAGGTGGGATGAGTCCAGAAGCTGGGTGACAGAGAAAGAATGAGGCTTGGCAGGGCTGGCTCCTGCCATACCAAGGCAAAAAGATCTGAGTCATCAATTGAGTACTCTGGCCAGCCTGGTTCCTGCCCTAGGGAGGGAACAGAGAAGGATGGGAGGGGATTTGCAAGGGGAATAGAGATGTGCCCCTGTGCTAGGGGTGGGGTGACTTCTAGGTAGCCTAAGAAAGAAAAGGGAACCCATCATTCATTTCCATATCCCTTAGAGGGAAAAAAGCTAAAGTAGCCATGGTAGATTTCAGTGAAACTAGAAGAGGGAGTTAGCCTTGAGTAAGGGAGTGGTGGAATGATAGCTTAATCTAATTTGGAAAATGTCAGACAGAGCACTCCTCCCTTGAGGCCTCCTCTTCTTCCCGCCTCAGATCTCTCCTTCCAGGCCTTGAATAACAGATTTCTTTCATAGGGACCCCTTTCCGCATCTGAGTCCTCTCTTTCCACCCAGTTTATAATTTCCTCAGCCCAAGCCTGGGATTTCTGGAGAATTGACTGGGTTGTCTCTCCTAAAGGCTGTCCCTACCATTGATATGGGACATGCTATCAACTTGGCAGCTTGGTGGTACAGTGGATAGAGTGCCAGGCCTTGAGTCAAGAAGACCCATTGTCCTTAATTCAAATCTCACCTCAAACACTTACTGTGTGTGACCTTGGGTGATGCTGGGTAAGTCACTTAACCCTGTTTGCCTCAGTTTCCTCATCTGTAAAATGAGCTGGAGAAGGAAAAGTAAATTACTTCAATATCTTTGTCAAGAAAACCCCAAGTGAGGTCACAAGTCAGATGTGAGTGAACAACAACAAAAATCATCCTTCTGGGATGAAGCATTTGGCTAGCAGGTTGTCAAGACTCCTTCCCCAGCCAATTCTGTTGTCATGCTTCAAAATTTTCTGTCCCCTAGGGTCATGAAGTTTCTCCCAAGGAATCAGTGCTTGGGTCCCATGTTGGGGGCAGAAGCTTAAGGGAGATAAATCCCTGTATTGGCAGTGGAGTGGTCAGATGCCTGGATCTAAGCTAACTTCATTTTCAACTCCTTACAGGGAAGACAGTATTAGATGAAAACCTCCCCATCCTGTTGACCCATCGTCAGGAAGAGCTTAGAGCCAAACAAGACTTCTATCGGTGAGAACATCATGGAGACTTAAGAGGGACCTGTGGGGGAGGAGGGGTAGGTAAGCCCCATGATTCCTTCCCTTATGATCAAGCTGACTCATAATGGTAAAATTCAGGCATTCTAGCCCCCAGGTTTCTCTTCTCTTTTTAGCTGGAGAGTCTTTGTTCCTGGACTTCCAAACTATGTGCACATCCCCAGTTATCATCCCCCTGTGCGGCATCACAACCCTGATCGGCCAGAGTAAGGACCAGCATATATATACATATACATACATATGTATATATATACACACACACACACACACACACACACACACATACATATACATATATATATATATGTATATATATATGTATAGCCCTTATCCCAACTCTGTCATCCTTGGAAGCCCTGTTCTCTGCCCCACTCAGCCCATAGGCCTTTCTCTACCTCTAATCTATGCATTTGGCCCCAAATTCCATGTTCCATTCCAATTTACCCTGGCTCCTACCAGCCCTTTACCTATTTGCTTGGTTCCTACCCCCATTCCAGAAACCCAGAAATCTTGCCCTTCAGTCCTTGGCTCTCCTTTCTCTCCGTAGATGGAATGGCTACATCCCAGGATTCCCAATTCTCATCAATATCAAAGCCACCAAGTTCCTGAACTCAAATCTAAGATTTTCTGTTATCAAGACAGCTTCATTTTTTCTCCGCTTGGGGCCTGCGTGAGTGGGGAAAGAGAAGCAAGGAGAGGAAAAGGCTGGGTTGGGGAAAGGATGGGAACCTCCAGAGGGAATCATCTCAAGTCCCCTCTCTTGTTTTGTCATCTTAGCTCTCTTCTTGACCTTCTAACACAGAAACAGCTTTAAGGAAACTCAAAGACAGGGAAAGAGAGAAAATTAGATATAGATACTGGGTCATGGAAACTGGGGGAGGTGGAGAAGGACAGGGAGAGAGAGAGAGAGAGAGAGAGAGAGAGAGAGAGAGAGAGAGAGAGAGAGAGAGAGAGAGAGAAAGAGAGGGGCGGGGAGAGGGAGAGGGAGAGGGAGAGAAAAATTGTATTTGATGAGTTGGTTGCTGGACTGATGAAAACCTTCTGGTTAAAGAGAAGAACCAATGTCTCCTTCAACTTCTCCATTCCTTCTCCCAGGTCCCTGGGCATGAAACTCCGGGGATTATTGGATAAGAGGAGGTCATGGAAAAGGCTAAAGGAAATCCGCAAGATCTTCCCTGCCACCAGGACTGCCATCTCTGGTATGGAAAGAATAAAAAGACTGAAACAAGGAGATAAGAAGAAAAGAAAAGCAGACAGAGATAGATAATGAGTAATATGTTGGAAGGGCTATAAGCAGGGAGGGAGTTGTGCCCTCAAAAATCTCAACAGTCTTGGGGTTTGACAGAAGAAGAAATCAGATGGAGCCACATCCTGGGGGCATTAATTAGATGCAGGAATCCCTCACTCAGCTACAGTAGAAGAGGGTCCAGAGCTCTTGGTCAGAGGGCTGCCTCTGCAGCCTGTAAGTCCTATAAGTCCTCTGTCCCTCTATCTCTTTTCCTGTTTCATTCGCTTAGCCCTTGTATTATGTCTCTACATCCCTCTGTCTCTCCCTGCTGGTTATCCTTTTTCTCTTTGTCTCATGTCCCTGACTGTCTCTATGCCACTAGCTGCCTCTGGATCCCTTCTTCTGAGCACTCTCTTGTTCCCCCAGAGTATGTATATAATCACTGGAAGGAGGATCAATTCTTCGGCTACCAGTACCTCAATGGCATAAATCCTGGCCTGCTGAAACGCTGTCTCTGCCTCCCAGAGAAATTCCCTGTGACTGATGAGATGGTGGCCCCATCCCTGGGTGAAGGCACTTGCCTGCAGGCTGAGTTGGAGGTGATCACTTCTCCTTCACCCTATTCCTTCATATCCCGTTAGGAAGTTACCTCCCCTCTTGTCTCACTTTCCTTCCTTCTGGTGATGCAGCTTTGGTCACTCCCCTCTTCTTAGAATCCCTCTCCCCCATCTCTCCTCCTGTTCCCTAATTCAAGAATCACCAGCATGGAAGGTAGAGAAACTCTCCTACTTCTCCATTTAGATTTCTATCTCTAGAACCCTGTCTATCTTGCCTCAAGGTCCTTGGGCTCCACCCCGAACCCTGGATTCTCTTTGGATGCCTCTAATCTAATTCTCTTCTTCCCTCCCTCTCCTCCCAGAAGGGAAACATCTACCTAGCAGATTACAGAATCCTGGAGGGCATCCCCACCGTACAGCTGAATGGAAAGCAGCAATATCACTGTGCTCCACTCTGTCTATTGCACTGTGGGCCACAAGGGGACATGATGCCAATTGCTATTCAGGTGCTTGATGGGATGGGGAGAAAACACAACTGTGGGAGGGAAGGGTTGGTGTGGGGAATAGGAAGAATATGTGGTAGACGTCTCAGCTTTGTCTGTTTCTTTCTCTCTCTCCTCTCTTTGTCTCTCTCTGTCTCTCTGTGTCTCTGTTTCTCTCTTTCTATGTCTCTGTTTCTCTCTCTGTCTCTATGTCTCCATCTCTGTCTCTCTGCCTCAACCTTTCTGGCCATCCCTAATGTGCCCTTCTCATTCCTACTCCCCAGCTCAGCCAGACCCCTGGCCCTGACAGCCCCATATTTCTGCCCACTGACCCGGAATGGGATTGGCTCCTTGCCAAGACCTGGGTGCGTTATGCTGAGTTCTACTGCCATGAAGCCATTGCTCACCTACTGGAGACTCATCTGGTAGGAGAAGCCTTCAGCCTCGCCACCATTCGGCAACTGCCCATGTGCCACCCACTTTACAAGGTCAGGAAATGAAGAAATCTCAATGTTCTTTCTGCTCATTAGAGAACGATTGGCTTTCATGACAACTTTACTAGCTTATTTATTCATTAATTCAAGCAAATATTTATCAATCAATCAATATTTTTTACATGCCTACTATGTGCCAGACACAGAGACAAATGTTAGGTGTACACAGACAAAAACAAAACAGACCTTGCCCTTGGGGGCTTTACATTGTATCAGGGGAGACAAGATGCACATATGTATGTATGTTCAGATCATATACAAAATAGGGGCAAGGTGGTTTGAGAGGGAGGGCACTGGTGACTGGGAACACTGGGAAATGTTCCATGCAGAACATGCTGAGCTGAGCTGAAATTTGAAAGAAGTAAAGAATGCTAAGAATAGGGAATCCATTCCAGACATGGGGATTGGCTAGTGTGAAAACACAAAGATATTAGGTGGAATATCATGTGTGAGGAACTTTAAGAAAGCAGATTTGCTTGGGCCATGGAGTAATGTATGCTGAGACTGGAAATGTAGGTTGGGGCCAACCAGAGGAGTTTATATTTTATACTAGAGGCATTCGGGGTCATATGTAAATTATTGAATAGGGGAATTACATGGTGAGACCTGAACTAAAGGACCATCACTTTGGTATTTGGGTTAAGGATGGAAGGGGAAAACTTGAGCCAGGGAGACCAATTAGGATACTATTACAACAGCCCAGGTGAGAGGTCTGAGAGAACTGACCTAGGAGAGTGACTGTGTGAGTGATAAGAACAGGTTGGATTAGAGGGATGTGGTTGGAGGTAGAAATGACCAGATTTGGATGACAACTCATTGACTATGTGGGGTGAGGTAGAATGAGTCACTCAATCAACAAACACTAAGTTCCTACTATGTGCCAGTCGCTGTGGATATCACTGCAAAATTCAAATAATTCCTCCCACAAGGAGCTTGTGTTCTCCCTAGGGAGAGAACAAATGCACATCAAGTCTATATAGAATGGATACAAATTAAAGTGGTATAGGGAGGGAGAAGGCGTTTGGGCAGATCAGTCAGTAAATCTCCAAGTATTTATTAAGTACCTAACACATGCCTGGAACTCTACTACATTACAAAGACAGGCAAAAACATAGTCCTTGCTCTGACGGAGCTTAAGTTCTAAAGAGAGACAACATATTTGGCCCATGCTAAGATAAAAAAGGCAGGTGATTCTGTATGGTAAAGGATGTGGAGGGGAGACTGGAAAAATAGGAAGGGGAAGGCTTTGAAGGTTTTAAATGCCAAATAGAGGATTTTATATTTGATCCTGGAGCTGTTAGGGAAACACCAAAGTGTGGTTATTGAGTGCATTGGGACAGTGATGACATGGTCAGATCTGAACTTTAGGAAAAGCACTTCGGCAGTTAATAAGAAAATGGACTGGAATAGGGAGAGACTCAGGGCAGAGAGACCAACCAAAAGGCAGTTGCAATGGTCTAGGTGCAGGCTGATGAGGACCTGTACTAGAGGGTATAAGGTCACTAAGAGAAAGTTTGAAAGAGAGAAGAGGGCCCAGGACAGAATACTGGGAAAAACTCATAGTTAAGGAAATGATGAACCAGCAACAGAGTCTGAGAAGGTTTAATCAGACAGGTACTTAAACTGTAGAGTTGCAAACCAAGAGAGAGTAGTCACAAAAGCCCAGAGAAGAATAGGAGAAAGTGACCAATAGCATCCAATGCTGCAGAAAGGTCAAGAACAATGAGGACCAGGAGAAGACTGTTTTAGATTCAGCAATAAAGATCTCTGGCAACTTTGGAGAGAGTAGTTTCAGTTGAGTGATAAAGATGGAAACCAGATGGCAAAGGGCTGAGGAATAAGTAAGAGGAGAGAAAGTGGGGGCCATGAATATAGGCAGATCTTTCTAATAGTTTAACTGAGAAAGGAATGAGACATATAGGACAATAGTATGAGGGGATGTTAGAACCTAGTGAAGATATTTTTTTTAAGGACGGAGGAAATTTGGGCATGTTTAAAGACAGTAGAGATATAACCAGAAGCTAGAGATTGTGGATTAGAGAGAAAAGGGGGCAATCTGCTGGAGATTGGAGGGGATGGAATCAAGAACACATGAAGAGGAAGGGTTGATCTTGGCAGAAGAAAAGTCATTTCATCATTAGAGACACGAGGAAAGGAGAGAATGGGTGATGATGTAAAGGAGTTTTAAGGTGAAGAGAAGGAGCTCACAATTAGTAACCTCAATTTTTCAGTGAAGTAATAGTTGATACCTTCAGAGAAGGCAGGGGGATTAGGGAGACATAGGGGAATTGGAGCGAGAAGAGATAAATTGAAATAGTTTCTGTTGGGAGTGAGGATCATACCAAAATTGTGAATCTGTGACCTGGAAGGATGGTGTTAGCCTGGACAGAAATTTGGAAGTTCTGAAGAGGGTTGGGTTTGAAGGATAAATATAATGAGCTGGGTATTGTTAACATGTTTATGGGATATCCAATTTGAAATATTCAATAGGTAGCTGAGAGGATTAGAACTAGGAGAGACACTGAGACAGAATATATAGCTCTGGAACTCATACTCCATTAATATCTTTCTCTGACAACTCATCATGACATAGAGGTGTCCCTAGATTCACACAGGTTATGCCAAAAGAGAGCAGGTGAGCATTGGCCCAGTTTCGGCATTACCTAGGTAACAGTTTGCCATACAAAGACCAGCCTAGAGAGTCTCATCACTGAAAGACTGGCCGTTGGATGATACATTTTTTAGCATAGGAAGGGGGGGGGGAGAGGAAGAGAAGGAGGGAGAGAGGAGGGGGAAGAGAGGAAGGGGAGAGAAAGGGAAAGAGAGAGAGAGAGAGAGAGAGAGAGAGAGAGAGAGAGAGAGAGGAGTTGGAGTTTCTGGGTACGGCTTTCTAATGCTCTGCAATGGAGACACCAACAATGGAGTCATTCCTGCCTGGATGAGATGAATAATTCTGAATGGCTCATCTCCCAGTGCTTCTTCTGGTGCCATCAGCTCCATTCTGTCTCTCCTCAGCTCATCATCCCCCATACTCGATACACCATCCAGATCAACAGCATTGGTCGTGCTCTCCTCCTGAATGAAGGTGGCCTGTCTGACAGAGTAAGAGGGAATTGCCTACTCAGACCTTCCTAAATTTCCCCCTACTTTTCTTCTACTCAGTCCCCCAAACCATGCTGGGTCAGATAGCTTTCTTTTGCTCCTGAGTCCCCAAACCCAATGCCTGCAATAGTTGAAGACACTAAAGTTAGATTGATGGAAAGACTTTTCACCTCTTTTGTGGAAGGGATGATGGGCTGCTCAGAGGGGAGAAGGTTCTGAATCTAGAACTAGAGAGAAAACAGAGGAATGGGTAAGATTGTGAGCAGGATCTGGAGAAGAACAGGGATGAGGAGTTTAATGGTGGGGGGGCGTAATGGTGGGGATTTCTTGACTGAGGGTGAGTCCTGAGTTGAGGTTGCATGTCCATTTTTCCATAGGGGAAGGGGTATATTGGGGAGGTTCCCTCCCCACTATTTTCAGTTGTCTGTTTCCCTGGGGAGGAGTGTGTGGGTATAATGGGAGGGATTGTTGTGTGTGTATCAGATTCCCATATCTAACTCCTTGTCCCCAGGCGATGTCTCTAGGCCTAGGAGGTTTTGCTGAGGTGATGTGCCGAGCTCTAGCTGAGACAAAATATGAGGATCTCTACCTTCCCAATGACTTCATCCGCCGTGGGGTACAGGACTTGCCTCGATACTATTACCGAGATGACTGTCTAGCCGTGTGGGGGGCTCTTGAGACGTGAGTGGATGGAGAACTGAGGGGGAAGGAATAAAGTTGGAAAGGAGTTGAAAGGATGAAGAAACAGAAGAGGATGGGGAGTGTGGGTAGCGGGGATGTTGGAGACAGCAGGAGTATGAGGGGGATTACAGTTACATAAAAGGAGCTTGAATGTGGGTTTTATTTTAAATGAAGACCGATTTATTTTGCCAGAATGTAATAGAAATGAAAAGTCAATTGAATGATATTGCATATCATCACACATAAATTTATATACATTGGGCCCTATTCTAGTGGAGCTGTGGTAGAACAGAAAGAGCACCAGACTATAATTCCTGCTACTGCGGATGTTGAGGCTGGGCACTAAGTCCAACACAGTTATGATAAGCCTCCAGGAGGTGGAGGGAAGGGGGGATAGTTACCAGGCTGTCTAAGGTCAGAAATAGAGCAGTGGAAGCTCTGAGGCCTGTCAATATTGAGGATTGGGCTTATCAATGACTCCTGCACTTCTAAGCCTGGGTGAGATAGAGACTCAGTCTCAAAAGAAAGAATAGTATTGGACTAGAAGCCAGGAGTATTAGTTGCTTGTCTGTTACTAACTTCTTGTGCGACTTTGGACAAAGCCCTTTTCCTCTCTGGGCTTCCTATCCCACATCTGTAAATGATGGAGTTGGATTAGATGATCTTTGAGGGCTTCTTCCAGTTCCAAAGTTCTAGGTGTCAACCTGTTTGCGCCAGTTTGCATTGTGAGCACCTTTTGCTCAGTAGTGTTCTTGGACAGTCCTCCCAACCTGTTCCAACAAAGTTCCTTGGTCCACCTCTACTATATGCACATTCATCTCAAAAGCCTTGGTCTTTCAGAGCCAGAAAGCCTCAGGAGATTTTGAACCTCTAAAAGGGTCTATAGTTCTTTTAGTCTACTGATAGTTCAAACCCCTCATCTCATAGAGCAGGAAACTGAGACCCAGAGAAGTTAACTGTTTCGCTCAAGGTCACAGAGATAGCAAACGTTGGAGTGGGGAACTGGTGGGTCCTTTGGACCCAAACCTCTTCCCCCGTTGTGGTGGCCTAGTCAGAATCACCACTGCAGAGCAAATTAAGTGGCTACCAAGGCACCCCACAGTCGGACCGATGCGAAAGGGGCACTTTTTGGCACACATATATTTTTAATAAAGACACTTTTTTTTCATCCTAGGAAATTCCCTTCTCCCTGGAGGTTTATTTCTTGCAGCCAAGTCTCCAAGATGCGGGACTGGGAAGAGCTTCATGCCTCCCCCTAGTGGACAGTGACATTCATTTTTCAAACCTTGTCTGGAATTTGGAAACAACTTTCTTTGACTGTTAGTCCTAGGAATAGTTAGAGAAGCAGCCCCTGGAGAAATGAGGGTGCTACTGACGGGCAGAGGGGAGGAGGGAGGGATGGACCCTAAGATGGAGACAGCGAAGGGACTTTGCTTCCAGGATTCAGTTGCTGCCTGTCATATAGGTATGTATCTGAGATCATCAATTACTACTACCGGAATGATGCTGCTGTGGAAGGGGACACCGAACTACAAGCCTGGGTGCGGGAGATATTTACTGAGTGCTTCCTGGGTCGGGAGAGCTCAGGTACTAGAATCTACTCCCAACTTTCTCCTCCCCAACTCAAGCCCTCTACTCTTATCTGGGCCCCAGAGTGCAAACACCCTTGGATGGACATTCAAAGGGCTCCTCTGCACTTCGATTTATTTATTCATCTCTTGTCTGGGGTGCCGCTTGGCTAGGCCCCCGAGGAGATACAGGAGGTGCAGATAAGCTAAGCTCCAGCTGGAGGCAGTGGAGCGTGCTGGTGTCCGAGTCAGGCAGGCTCTGAATCTTGCCTGGGACACACACTGTGTGGCCCATCTGAAACCCACTGCTTCTCCGAGCATCCGGCCCCTCCTCCATAAAGTAGGGGTGATGACACCTGTATGAGGTGATATACGTAGAGTACTTTGCAAACCCTAAAGCTCTGCATTAATTACTGTTATTACTCTTGTTATTTTATTATTTCTACAGTCTGGTAGTGAAATGACATCAATAGTGAATGAATAGAGAAGTTCAGAACAAAGTACTGCAGGAGTTCTGTGGTGAAAGATAGTTACTCATAGGGGAAGTCTTCCTGAAAAAGGAGACATTTAAATTGGGTTTTTTTAAAAAAAATTTTTTTGGCAAGACAGTTAGGGTTAAGTGACTTGCCCAAGGCCACACTGTTAAGCATCTGAGGTCACATTTGAACTCAGGTCCTCCTGACCAGGACCAGGTACAGGATTCACTGCACCACCTAGTCACCCCTAAATTGGGTTTTAAAAGATAGTATTCCAGGCATAAGGAACCTAAACCCAGATGAGAGACAGAGAGTAGTCCAGATGGAGCACCATATAAAAGGCACAGAGGGGGAGAAGTATGAAATAAGGTTCAGAATGTAAGGTAGCATCAGATTGTGAAGATTTATGGAAATGACCTTGCATCTTTTCCAACCCCCAGGATTCCCTACCTGCCTAAGGACAGTGCCTGAGCTTATCCGTTATGTCACCATTGTCATCTACACTTGCTCAGCCAAGCATGCTGCTGTCAACACAGGACAGGTATTGGAGAGGGAACCCCAAAATTTGTCTACTCCTTCATAGCTTTATTTGTGCTCCCAATCCCATGACCCTGATTGGGGACAATGCTAGGGGTTACTCTGGCACTGGGATAGGCAAATGGGTCATCTGGAGACTAGGCTTTCATTTTGACACCAGATCCCCTTCTCTTCCCTATATCTCCAGCTAGAATACACATCCTGGATGCCCAATTTCCCATCATCCATGAGGTGCCCACCTATGCAGGAGAAGGGGCTGACCACTGAAGAGAGTTTTTTGGAATCACTGCCTGATGTTAAAACCTCATGCATTGTGCTCCTTGTGCTCTGGACTCTTAGTAAGGAACCTGATGACAAGGTACCAGAGGATGGAGGCTGAGTGGGGGAATGTTGGGGGGAAAGTGATGTATAGATTCATGGGGCTTTCAGGAGTTAAATTGGACCTAGAAGAGGGTAGCCAGGACTAGCAAGTTGAAGGAAGCTAGAAATTTGGGAGGGGGGTTGGGGAGAAAGGAGGGAAGGAGCCCGCTACAGAGAATATTTTTAGAATGGACAAATGGAAGAAGTAAAAGGAGGGAGCTAGGTGGGTGGCACCAAAGGGACCTATAGGTTACAGTGTATGTGTAGAGCATACTAGAATCCAGGTTGATTTTAAAATTGTGTCCTTGTGTTACCATCTGCCTGGTTTTTACTTTAGTATAATAGACCAACTGACTATATGAAATAAGGTCATGGGGAAGATTGTCCAGGATTTTTAAAAAATGCATTTATAAAATGTCATAGGTTTTTTTTTCTTGCTTTCTGGAGGGGAGAAGGCAAAGCAACTGGGATTAAGTGACTTGCTTAAGGACACATGGCTAGCAAGTGTTAAGTGTCTGAGGCCAGATTTGAACTCAAGTCTTCCTGACTCCAGGGCCAATGCTCTATTCACTACACCACCTGGCCACCCTAAGAAGTCACATCTTTAGGTGTCACTGTCTAGGTGACTGCCTACCTTGTCTGCCTCCCAACCTGTCTCTGCACAAGGGTGTAGGGTTAAGGGGCTTTGTAGAGCGCAGACCAGGTCTAGCCCAACCCAGAGTTAGGAGACTGGATCTTTAGACCCCATAACTTCCTTCTACTTTTCTCAACCCACAGAGGCCACTGGGTCACTTTCCCGACATTCACTTTGTAGAGGAAACACCATGGAAGTACATTCAGAATTTCAAAGAGCGTTTGGCTCAAATTTCCTGCAACATCAGAGAGCGGAACAAGACCCTCCCCATTGGCTACTACTATCTAGATCCTGCTTTAATTGAGAACAGCATTTCCATCTAGATGTCTTCTCCTGGTCCCCTACTGTAATGCATACATATGTATGTACACGAACATATATCCCACTCAGGGCCCCAAACAAATGTGTCCCCGGCCCTGATTCCTCTTGAGGAGCTAGGAAACCCTTCTTCCTACCCTCATTGACCTAGCCCTTAGAGGGAGAAACTATTTACTGTTCTGTGGATTCCTGCTTCCTACCACCCAGCACACCTTGAACTCTGTTCTTAAAACAACAAAAACAACAGCCAACCCCTCCCCCCCACACACACAAACAGCTCAAATACCTTCTAGTTGTATCAACGTGTATTATTTAGGGGTGAGGGAAGTTTGAGTTGGACAAAGCACACTGGGACAGGCCTAGGCCTTGCCATCATCTACTGGTATCGCCCGCATTTCTTTGAAGGGTGGGGGAGGTGGATTCTTGGGGTTCTAGGACTGAGAGAGAAGAAAGTGATGAGGGCTTAGAATTTTTAGATCCAAGCCTGGAATGCTAAGGGTCCAAGGTTAGACTGGAAGTAGGGGCCAGAATTTCTGGATTTTCTGGCTCATCATACTATTACAATGCTCGACAAGCTGATGTTTTCTCGTGGCTGGGAGTGGAGAGAAGACTCTGTTATATGGCAACGCTGTTTTCCATACAGAGAGCATCAGCGTAGGTGTAAGGCAGTTCTAGGCCCTTATTCTGCTCCTGGATGTCCCTGGAGATCTGGACCAGGTGACTCTGGAAGGCAGCTATACTTTGCCTGGGGGTTTCCTCCGTGAAGTGCACATCTGGGTAGATACCCAGGAGCCTCTGAGGACAGGGGAGAAGCAGGTAGGACCAGGCATCTAAGATGTTCCCTTCTCCCCCAGCCTTGAACTCCCAACTCTCCCACACTCTGGCCTCACCCATCTGGAAATCAGGTCAGGACCAAGCCTCTTAGTCTTGCCCTTGAATCTGAAATCCCTCTGATCAGGTCCTAGACCCAGCCCTGCTGCATGGCTCACCGTGTCTCTGTCCTGGTCACTGACACCCTAGAAGAGTATCAGGGCATGGCAAGCTGTGGTGACACCCCTGAGGGATCCCAGAAGGTCTGCAGTGCCCTTGGTTACGGGTGGGGGCAGCCTCATGGAAGTGGGAACATTGTGTACCCAGGCACTAAAATCAAACTGACAACCCCGCCCCATCCACAGATAGTTAAGTCAGGACGGGTGGCTTCCAGCTCCCCTCAGGGGACCTAGGGAGCCTCCTTCCCCAGCTCCAAGTCACCAATCTTCTCCCCCTCCCACCTCCCTCCTAGCCTTGACTTCTTGGAAGGCCAGGGCCTTCCTTACTCACTCCTAGGTCAACACCCCTACTGTTCCAAGATCTGAGCTCACAGGAACTCATAGTCCTCAGCTGAAGCCCAAGTAGGCCCTCTCTGGGATGCAAAGAGAGGAAGAAGTTTATGGGTCAGCTCACCTGACTGCTGTTGACTGCAGCATGCTGGGCAGAATAGTTGAAAATAATCATAGTGAGATACTGAACCAGGGCCTGCAGGATCTCCAGGAAAGTGGGGACATCTGGAGGGGTAGAGCAAAGAGGGAACTGGGAACTAAGAGCGTGCATATCTATTCCAGAGAGGAACCAGTTCTGCGGGGAGATGGGAGAACAGAGTTACTAGGAGTAGAAACCTATACCTGAGCTTTCTTGGCCCAAAAAGCCCTCCATGAAGATCTCTTAGACTCAGGCCTGGAGTTCTGAGGACAGATCTGTTCTCTGGGGAGTAGATGCCAATGATATCTGAGACAAATCTGAAACAGTCAATAAATATTTACTACACACCAACACACTTGCTGTATACCCAGTACAGGAAGAGGGTTGGTCAATTAATTAGTGAGCAAGCCAGTGCTGAGAAGTTATCTAGCCTAGCCCTTATTCTCTAGATGAGGAAATAGAGGCAAAATGACTTGCCCAAGGACACTTGCTCCATTGTTATGAGGGAAAAGCATTATAAGAAAGGCTTAGAGTTAATAACACTAATGTGTGGTGAATGAGGAGTATGGTCTTGCTGGATTGGAGTACAGGATGTGTATTGGGTAGTAATGGGAAAGCTGGTTGGAAAGAAAGGTAGGATGAGTCGATTAATCAACATTTATTAAGAGCCCACTGTGTCCTGTGTACTACTATGACAATCTTTGCACTCAATGCGCTTGCAATCTAATAGGGGAGACAATATGCAAACAAATCCATACTAGGCAAGCTATATACAGAATAAATAGGAAGTAATTAACATATTTAAAGAATTAAGAAGGGTTGGGGAAAACTTCCTGTAGATGGTGGGATTTTAGTTGGGACCACATTACAGAGGGACTTGAAAAATCAAAGAAATGATGTTTTGGACTGGATGTGATAGGAAACTGGGGGCCATTATAGGCTCTTGAGCAGTGACATGAAAATAGTGCTTCAGAGAGATTAATCCAAGTGCTACGTATAAGAGGGACTGGAGAAAGAGGGAAACTGACAGGAGGGAAATCAGTTATGAAGCTATTACAGCAGGCTAGGTGAGAGGGGATGGGAATCTGAACTAGGGGGGCTAGCAGCAAAAAGTAGAAAGGAGGAAACTCTCATGAGAGGCATTTTGAAGGAAAAATCAACAGAATTAGGTATCTTACGGGATGTAGGGAAGTGAGGGAGAAGGAAAAATCAAAAGATAACTGATATCCCAAGCCTGAGTGAGTGGAAGCATAGTTCCACCAATAGAAATAAAGACATTAAAAGCAAATCAAAGAAGAGAATAGAACATATGATGAGTTTAAACTGTAGAAAAAGGTGCCAAAGTCTAGATCTCTAAGTGGAATTAAAGGTTATAGAGTATAAAGGGCTGGATGAGGGCTAGTGCAGAGAGGCATCTGGCGGGTCTCGGACCCACGGGTCTTTATCCTCACCTTTTCGCGGCATCCCGGATCTGCAGTCCATCATTGAGATAGTGACAATGGGCAAGACCTTGGACCTCTCGATCAGCTAGTGGGGCAAGCAGAGAGAACAGTAGTTGAGGACTTTCATCCCTCTGGCTATCAACTCAAGACAGACCAGGTGTCCTAGACTTCTAGACTACAGTGAAACAGAGACATCATCCCCATCTGGATGCAGAAGGCACCTATATCCCTTGCTTCTTCCTCCTATTCCCTCAAGGCTCTAACACCCTCATTCCCTACCTTTGCCTCCCTGCCCCCCATTCATTCTACAAACATTCATTCGGAGTACCAAGCTAGAAATTAAAAAGAATACAAAGATGCCCTCAAAGAAATGACAGTCTAGTAGAGGAGATAAGACAGGGACACATAACTGTTTAGGAGAGAAAGAAATTTGGTGTTGAAAGTACAAAAAGTACCAGCCCCACCCTTCCCTTTGAGTTTTGCTAAGTTAAGTTACCCAAGGGAGATTTTCATGGGGTGGCTGCGAATAGGATTGGAACATTTCCTTGTGTATCTGATCTTTATCAGAGAAACTTGTTGCAAAGATGCTTTTTTTCTCTGTTAACTGATTCCCTTATAATTTTAACTACATTGATTTCGAACACGCAAAACCTCTTCAATTTTATGTGATCAAGATTGTTCATTTTATCTTCTAAGATCTTCTCTATCCTGTATCTCCATTACATATAGTGAGTGGATGGGGGTCTAAATCTTAAAAGACCTGAGATACCTTTTAGGTCTGTGAGCTCAAAGAAAGGACAAGCGACTCTAATGGCAGCTGGAGAACAGTTCAGCCCAGGCACCAGCAGATGGCAGCGTAGCAGAGAGAATAGGCCGGCAGAGGACTTCCCCTCCCCCCACCCCCAAACTCCTTTGGAAGCAGAGAGATCTTTATTTAGTGGGGATGTCACCCTGAGAGGTCCTGGCCGTATGTCTCCTTCTCCCACTGGTGGGAGATTGTACTCCTCTGTATGAAGGAAACATTACCTTGAGCCTGTTGTTGCTTTCAGGAGGGGGCCATGACTAGAAAGTGTGTGATGGGCAGTGATTTGCTGGGTATCGCTATGGGTGTTTCAGAGAATAGAGGCGGCTGCTGGAGTTGGGATGCAGTGACGGGAGGTCTGGACCACCCAAACTCCAGGCTTCTCTCCTGGCGTTCATTGACAGATTCCTAGAGCGAGTCACCTATGTCTTTTCTTGTTTCCTTTCCTGTCACTCACTATTTGAAACTTCATTACCCTAGCTTCGGACATCACCATTCAACTGAAACTGATTTCTCTAAGATGACATGGATTTTGGAGTTGCAAAATCCCGCTAGCTTTTTCTCAGTTTCTCTTCCTCTTTGCAGCCTTTGACACTGTTGGCCACCCTCTTGCCTACTCTTCCTTCTTGTCTAATCACTGCTTTCCAGTCCCTTTTCCTGGATATATCTTCCCTCCTCCCATCTGCCCAAACCCAACCCTCCTCTAAAACTCCCTCTCTGTTGAAGACAAGTTCCATCCTTTCAATCACCAAAGTTCCATCTGCTCTTCCTTGCCCTCTCCCTTCCCATATACAATCAGTTCTCAAATCTTGTATAATCTTCTAAGTATCTCTCAGGTTTTTCTCCTCTACACTCATGCAAACACCACCCTGTTTCAGGTCCTCATCACATATATTCCCCGACTATTCCAACATCATCTTCATTAAACTTCCAGATTCCAGAGCTGATTGTTAAATTTTCAGTGAACTTTACACCTTGGATATGGGCAGATGCTACAGATCAAGACTTTATTGTTTTGTTGATTGTCTAGACTTAAGAAAGTGACAGAGAAAATGTTAATAATGTAAATTAAACTCTGAAATGCATTTTGTGGACTTTTTTTTTGAGAGCCAGTTGTTAAAATTTATCAGCACAGACCTATCTAATATCAAAATTCAGTTCATGTGCCACTCCCTTGAAAAATTCTTTCATGTTCCTATTAATTGTTAGTCTTTTCTACTTCCCCAAATGATTACGCATGTGCTTCTCTGCATAAATGTAACCACCAAAGAGAATAGAATGTAAGCTCCTTACGGGGAGAGACTGTTTCACTTTTGTCTTTGTATCTCTCCCCAGCACATGAAAGGTAGCATGGGGCAGAGAGGTGAGAACTGGAAAACCTGATCTCAGTATCTGAGTGTAACACACAGGACTCTGGCAAATCGTGGGTCCAGACAAAACAATACTAACGATAATCCCGGGTGCTTAGGAAGGCACTTAGTAAGTGTATGTTGTACCAAATTAAATTGTAAGCTACCAGGTGATTTACAAGGGTGCACTCCTTCCGAACCGTGTGTCCTAGGAATGATTTCTCTCTTCCCTCCCTACTCTGCTCCACCTCAGGCCTGAGGGTGTGGCTTTCTCATCCCTTGGGTACTAACGTCCTAGTTAGAGTACTGCTGATTGGTGCTGTGAGAGAGATTTCTACAAAGTTCTCTGAAGAAAGAGGCAGAAACTATCATTCTAGTCTCTGGATCTACTGCAATCTGTACTCCAATTGACAATATTCTCAGTTTCCTTATTTCCAGAGTCAGACGGCCCCACTTCCAACTTTCTCTCCAGGAAGGCCTCTAATTCTTAGATATACCTCCATTCCCCTTTTCCTTAAAATCCATGATTCTCTCTTATTCTTGAACCCTGCCCTAGCTTCCTCCACTCCACTCCATTCTATATTCTGGATCTTTAGTCACTCTTAGTCGCCTGATTTGTACCCCCTTCTGATGTCTCCAGCTTCTTCATTGTCACCACAGCCTAGGCCCAGATTCCAAAGATCCCCTACTCCCCTCTCCCCATCCCAGTCCCTACCATTTCCCTTTCTCTGACCTTATCCATGAGGTCCCCAGGTTTAAAGAGGTCCGTGTGTCCTATAATACTGATGTGAAATGTAGAGTGAAAATGAGGGATGAGCAGCTGTGGGAAGGAAAAGTGAGAGATGGGGATGCCTTTCTACCTTAGGTCCCAATCATGTGATACAGTAGAAGGTATATCGGATTTGGAATCAAAGGACTAGGATTCACATCTTGGTTTATCCACTTTCTATCTGAGTGAACTTGAACAAATTGCTTAACCTCTCTGGGACTCAGTTTTCTCATCTGGAAAATGAAGGGCTTGGACTAGATGATTTCAGAGGTCCCTTCTAGTTCTAAATCTATGATCCTTTGAACCCTCATGAAGGTCCCTGATATTTTGGGGAGGTCAGATGGCTGGGGCTTGGAGGGAATGTGGAAAGATCTGTTGTAATCCTGACCTTGAAGATTGGATGGACACGGGCAGCTGACACATGGTGGCTATGGCAAAAACCTCAGAAATGAAGTGGGTGCAGAGCAGGTGAGTGAGCATCTCATGGATGAGGAACTCTGAATTTCAGACCCAGGTCTTAGCCAGGAGCCAGTCTTCTTCTGAATCACTTGGCAAGTAGATGAGGTTGTCAGGGCCTGGAGTCTGGTTGAGCTAAAGAGCAAAGGGGATGCCAGAGAGACAAAGACAGATGAAAGAAATGTTTTCTGAGCCTTTGATCATCACAAGAGGTCAACAAAGACATTTCCCGAGTCATAAATCCACATGATATTCAGAACTGGGAGCAATTTCAAAGCTCCTCTAATCCAACCCATTCATGAAACAGAGGGTAGAGATCAGGGAAGGGGAAGTGATTAGTGGCAAAGTCAGGAGTAGGATTCAGGCCTTCTGACTTCCAGTTCAGTACTCCATAAAATGCCAAAAAAAAATGTCATCACCATCTTCTTTCTTTTAAAAACATTTCAAAAGTAACTTTTCAATGAAACATTCACTTCCAAATATATCCCTCCCAATATTTCCCCAGGAAAGTCACTCTTAGCAGCAAGAACTCCAAAAGATAGTAAAAGGATTTTGATCTTTCAAAAGATCTGTGATTTCATCTGTGGGCATTTCCATTACGATGCAGACTGCAACTTCTCAGTGCCTTAGGAAGCAGTTTTTAAAGAGTTTCTGTGCACTTCCCACTCCCACCCCTGAACTGTTACCTGATGGTCCCTGGTACTAAGCCTATTCAAGCTTAGCTAGCCTAGAATAGACATACCACCTGTATAGTCTTTGAGATTTCAAGGTCAAACCCATACCTTACAAGGATTTCAGTGGTAGATATTACTGAAACACATTTATATAATGCATTTACATGCATCATCTTCCCCCACTCCATCCCATGACACATCTCCTCTCCTCCATGACCCCTCTCACCTGGATGGCAAGGGGCAGGAGCAGTCCACCATCTGGTCTCTGGTGTAGCAGAGTCACTGGGGGTAGCCACAAATTGGAGTCTTCCATCAATGTGACCAGGAGAGAGGCCTAAAGAAAAGGCTATGATCCATCAGGTATAGAGAACCCTTCTAAAAGGAAGAGAAGGACTAAAGATAGATCTTCCAGCCAATTCCAAAAGACTCAGAAGGAAGGGGGAAGTATAACTTGGAACAAAGAGAGGCAGTAGACCTGGAGTCAGGAAGAACTGAGTTCAAATCAGACCTCAGACACTTAATGTGACAAGTCACTTAACCCCTTTGTCTCAGTTTTCTCATCTGTAAAATGGGGATAATAATAGCACCTCCCTCCCAGAGTTATAAAATATGAGATAATCGATGAGATAATAATTGTAAAGCACTTAGAGCAGTACCTGGAACATAGTAAATACTATATAAATGTTTGCTATTATTATCATGAGGTATGTAGATGGTTTAGTGGATAGAACACTAGGCAAGGAGTCAGGAGGACCTGAGTTCAAATCCAGTGTTAGACACTTATTAGCTGGGCAAGCTAGTTAACTTCTGTCTTCTTTAATCCACAGAAGAAGAAATGGCAAACCACTTTAATACCTTTGCCAAGAAAATCCCGTGGTCCACAGGGTCACAAAGAGTCAGACACAACTGCACAACGACAGTTATTATTAATATTATTAAAATCATCTTAGTCATAGATTTAGGTCGTAGTGGGGCAGAGCTAGAAGGGACCTTTGGGATGATTCTCATTTTATGGAGGAAGAAATGAGTTCAGCACGGACTAGGAAGGACCTGCCTGAAGTCGTATATCTGATGAGAGTCAAGATAAGAGACCAGTTCTACTACATTTCCCACAAACTAAGCAGCCTGTGGTGAACTTTTAGAGGGCTACTCCCAGGCTATGTCAATAGATGTATATGTAGAGCCAGGTGTAGAGATCTCTCCATGGATGCAGATCCACAATTGGTAACTGATACTACAGAGTTGCCTGGAGGCACTAAGGTGTAAGTGACTGGGCTATGGCCACATAGCTAATACGGATGAGGAACAGGATTTGAGCTCTAAACTTCTTAATTCCAAGGCTAACGATCTCTTCATTCGACCATTCATGCTGCCTTTCATAGGACCCCCAAATCAGCTTTCTATCCTATTGCAAATTGCTCAAACAAGCCATTTGTTAGGCTAGCTCTGGACATCAAGAAAGCTCTCTCCTGCTCAAGACCGATGACAAATTGCTAAGGCCCCTTGAATGAGTTTGTGAACTGATTCATCATCACAATTTTTTTAAAGGGTCATTCTCAGGAGAAAAATAGGCACTTCACAAATTGTCTAAAGGGGTATTATATATGAACTCCTGGCCAACCTGGTTCTGTTTGCTCTGCTTTTGGCATCACAGATTAAATATACCCATCAGGTGGAGGGAGATATTCTCTGTGAGAAGAGAATTGACAAATTTAGCTGAGGACTAGATGCCCATATTCTTAGAGAGTTGTGGCTGGAGGCAGGGGTAAGAGCCAACAGTAAGGGATCCAAGGATCTGAGTCCCTCACTTCCAGCTCCTCCTGCAGGCTGGTACCTGGTCCTAAGGTGGTGGCCACATTGGTGACAAGGAAGTTGTTTGGGAGGCTGCGGCAGTTTGGATCAAGACAGGATTGAGGCCATTCAGGAACTGGGAGGCAAAAAAGTCATTTTCTTGCCAGTGGTCAGCTATGTACTCTGGGAGGTAGAAGACATCAGGGTTACTATCCAACCTTCCTAGGTACCCAAGTTCCTGGCTTCCCAGAATAGGACAAGAGAACAAGATTTCTTCCGCCCATAACTGATTTGTTAGCTTAATAGGGTGCTGAATTTCCTGCCCCTGTGCTCACCCAAAATGGGAAAAATGAAGAGTCTTCTGATTCTGTTCTAAGGAACTCAGTCTCCATCTGTTTTTCTGGAATCCAGGCATCCCTAGCTTTCCTAAGAGAATAAAAGCTGCTTGAGGCATGGACTGTTTCATTTTTGTCTTTTAATCTCCATCACTTGGTTCAGCACGTGGTAGGTTCTTAATAAATGTTTGCTAATTGATTGATCCATGATGTAAACTGATGTAAACACAGTCCTATTGAGTAGCAGGTTAAATTAGGATGAGGAGGTGAGAAGAGGTGTGGGTGTTTAGAGACCCAGGCTCCCCTCCTGACTCTGCCACTCATTGGTTCTATGAACTTGAGCACATGATTTCCCTTCTTCAGTGCCTAAGTTTGAGTCTCTGCAATTCACTGCTCCTGATTCAGAGTTTGATGTTGATTCCACATAACAACCTTTCAAATTCCTGAAGACAAGTATCAGGTCCCCTCCCTAAATCTTCTCTTTTCTGAGCCAAACATACAAATTTCTTTCAGTTAATGAACTATTTGAGTGATTTGTCTTTCTGCTTTTGGTCAATGGGCACTAGTGAATCCTTTAATTTTTGGTGGTCTGTGACATGGGAGACACTGGCACAGGACAGCTCAGCATGACGAGCCTACATCAGAGAAAGTGCTGTGTTCTATGAGCAGAGCAGAATTGAAGTAGCTCAAAAGAAATGTAAAATGCGCAAATTTAGAGAATCCACCCCAAATATTCACTTAGACTATTTGTGCCTGACCTATGGTAGAACATTCCAAGTTTACTCATATTGGTCTGATCAGTCACAACAGACACACCGTAACTGGACTCTAGGATAGTGATGTCATTTTGGTCTTCTTCAAGTATAAAGGACAACAACCAAACCATTTTTGGTAGCAGTGAAATAAAGGCTATCTTCTATTTGATACCCATATTTTGCATTATCTACACGTTATCTATTTACACATTATCCCTTGGTTGTCTCATAAACTTTCATGATTTGATATCACACTTATGTAAACAACTCATAAACCCTGGTCCTTATATTTCCCTTGAACTTTAGTCTGAAGGCTAGATATCTCTTCTTGGATAACTTAGTATCACTTCAAACTTAGCATATGATTCTGTCCTTGGGCACATCATGTAACTTCTCTAGGTCCTAGTTTCCTCCAGTAAAATTGATCCCTTCCAGTTCTGACATTCTATCATCCAATTTATAAAACTGTACTTATTATTGTGTCCTCAAACCTGCTCTTCCTCCTAACTACTCTGGCTCTGTGAATGGCACCACTATTCCCAGAGTCACCTAGGCTCGAAACCTCCAAGTTATCTTCCCTTTCCCTCACCCTGTATAATAAGTTGCCAGTTCTATCAGTTTTACCTTTACAACATTTCATCCATCTGTTCTCTCTAGTTTTGTGGTTACTAACCTCTCAGGCCCCCATTACTTGTTCTCTATGGCAATAGCCTGCAGGCCTCTTAATTGCCCTTCTTGACTCTTTTCTCTTCCCTCCCCAATAGATCCCCTACAGAGATAATCTTTCTAATGTATGTCTGATCACACCATTCTCACTGCTTCAAAACCTTCAAGGGCTCCTCCTTACCCACTGAATAAAGTCCAGACTCCTGAAAGCTTAGCATGTAAGACCCCACCCAATCTAGTTCCAATCCACTTTTCCATTTCTACTTCACGCTGCTGTCCTTTGGACATAGAACACACCAACCAAACTGGAATACTCAGCTATTCTCTCTATTAACCTCATGTTTTCCTGCCCCTGTGCTCACTCAAATCTTCTATACCTGGAATAAGCTGCTGCCACTATCTCCCCACCCCTACTTCCTAGTCTCTAACATCTCTAATCTCTAACATCTGCCTGTTGGAGGCTTATCCTTCTTTCAAGGCCCAGATCCCATGCTATGCATTCTTCTCTATGCTCACAGTCCAAAGAGGTCTTTCCCTGCTCAGGTCAGTTTCAACACTTTGCGCCTTTTTAGTGCATTTGTATTACACTAATTTGTATTGCAGAATTTTTGCCAGAAATTTCAATTAATAGGCCTATGGGAGATGGGGGCTGGGGTGAGGGGGTGAGGAAGAAGGAACAAGACTGTCTTTCTATACCCCTCAGAAGACAACTGATAGTGGAAAATAGACCAAAGGGGGAACTTTGGAATTTATGTTGTACAGAAAGTAAGTCAAAGCCAACTGGAAATGCTCTTGATCACATCAGGAAATAAACTTGTACAAGACAAGAAGAGTGACATATACAGTTCAGGAAACTAGCCCAGAGGGGGAGGATGGTAAATGTGGGCAGCAGAAAGTGAGTTTATGTTGGACAGGAAGTAAGCCACTGAATGATTTCCTTTGGGACGGAAAACAGAAGATTTGTAGGCTGGCCATGGCTGTTGGAGGCCATAGCTGGTGCGCTAGGTCTATGGGGCTGAGGCTTTGCTCCATCAATATGTCCTGCTCCCTTCCCCCATATTCAAGGTGACAGACTCGAAACTTTTGATTTCAAGAACATGAAGATTTCATGGATTTCATCCAGATTCTTCCAGGAACCTTTGCAATCCATCATCCCCTTCATTTTCAATGCCATTTGTCTGCAGAAAGAAAAAGAAAGAAAGAAAGGAAGAAAGAAAGAAAGAAAAGGAAGGAAGGAAGGAAGGAAGGAAGGAAGGAAGGAAGGAAAGAAGAAAGAAAGAAAGAAAGAAAGAAACAAAGAAAGAAAGAAATGAGGAAAGAAAGAAAGAAAGCCAGAGGAGGGGGAGAACTGGATGGGGCATGGCAATGGGGATGGGGATGGGAAAGCAGTCTCACAGGTGCATGGTGCGAAGCTTGAGGACCACATCCTTGCTAATGAAGGATCGAAGATTTGAGTCTAGCTCCTTCATATTATCAGCATCCATACAGTGAGGCAACCCTGGGAAATACTCACTCCACCTGGAGACAGGGGAGATGGAATTGGGAGAGAAGACAACTGGTCCATTCCAGGTTCCATATTGTGATAGACATAGAGATGAAAGGCAGTATGGCAGGGACAGAAGTGAGATGATGTGTATGATGTAATGAGCATTTGGGACAGGAAGAGGACGACAGGTAGAAATATTATGACAATATTTTTCAAAACAAAAGTCAGGAACAGGGTCTGATATTCCTTTGCATAGCTTTGCTAAAAATATACTCTTTTTGAAATTGGGTAAGTCCAATATGCATGATTTATCTATGATCTAGGTGGCTCGGTGGATAAAGTGCTGAAGCTGGAATCAGGAAGACCTGAGTTCAAATGTGGCCTCAGATACTTACTGGCCATGTGACCCTGGGCAAGTCACTTCACCTCTGTTTGCCTTAATCCACTGGAGAAAAAAATGGCAAATCAGTCTAGTATCTTTGCCAAGAAAACCACACAGACAGTATAGAGTTATGAAGAGTTGGACATGACTGAACATAGTCTGATCATAGTCTTTCTTCCTGTACTCTCATTTCAATCTACCTTAGCCCTGTCCCTCCACAGTCTTCAGACTTTTTATTCCATTGTGCCCTTTGGAACCCTTGCTCTATTATTAACTTTCATTTAACCCAGATTTCTTCACTTCATGTTCTTTCTGTCATCTTGGGTAATCAAAAACATGGGTCTGCCCAAGAGGTACCAAATTCCTGACCACTTTCTCATGCATATGATGCTCCTTTCATCCTCAAGGAAGAAGAGGTAAACATAATTTTGATTTCTCATTTCACTTTCAGACTGTCTCTTTACCATTCTCACTCAGCATCCTCCTCTTTGATGTTTATGCCATACACTTATAGCATTATAGCATCTGGCCTAACTCCTTGTAACAGGCATGTATCAATCTCCACAACTTTCTCTTTCCTTTCTCAAGGAATTCAGTACTTGATTTACAGTCTTCCTCCCTTCAAGTTTAGGGACTTTAACAAACATTGTGATATTTCTTAAATACTATGGTCTCCCAGTTTATCATCCTCAGCTCCTATGACTTTTATGTTTACTCCACCTCAGGCACACACAGGATTGATCACACCTTTAATCCCATCACCCCAAATTTTTTTACCTCCATTGTCTAGAATCCTGAAATTCTTTTACTTGAGTATAATGTTCTATCCTTCCATCTCTTCCTCTCCTAAATATGCTCTTTGCCTTTACCTCAAAATCAGGCCCCTCTATTCCTCCCTGTTCTCCCACTCCATTACCTTTGTTCTGACTTTCCTCCTCCCCCTTCATAGTCATGATTCTGTGGTACATCAGTGTACCCTATGGCTGAACCATAGATTATCAGCTACCTTGGAATCCCTTGCCCCCTTGTCCTATCATCAGCCTTGTTTTGCTAAATGCCAACCCTGGGTTATTACCACCATCTACCTTCTCTGTTCTGGAGAATGGCTTCTTCACTCCTACCTAAAAACATGCCCAAATCTCCCCTATTCTTAAAAAAAAACCCACACATTTACTTGACCTTGCTATTCCCTCACTCTGTCATCCTAGATCTCTTTTCCCCTTCCACCAAACTCCTAGATATAGTATTTTACTAATTACCTCCATTTCCTTACTTCCCACTTATTTCTCAAGGCTTCTTAATTCTAGTTTGCTGAAACTTCTCTCTCCCAAGTTACCAGTTGTCTTTTAGTTGCTAAGCCCAATGAGTTTTTTTTTCTCAGACTTTATTCATCTATACCTTTCTGAAGCTTTATAATCTCTCTTCCTTGGCTTCTGTGACATTGCTCTTGCTTCAATGTCCTTCTCCCATCTATCTACTCATTCTCAATCTCCTTTGCTGGATCATGGTCTGTGTCTGACCCTTTTATCATGGGTGTCCTCCAAAGCCCCAAAGGCCCTCTTCTCTTCCATATCTCCTTTCTCTCCCTTTGTGTTCATATCATCTTCCATAGGTTCAATTACCATCACTGTGCCGATGACCTACAAATCTCTACATCCATTCCTATTCTCTCTCCTGAATTCCATCTGGTTCTGTTCCTGTACTACTAACTGCCTACTGGGGCAGAGAGGTAAGACTGAAGGACAGAGAGAAGGGAAACTCAGGGAATAAATAGGGAGATGGTGGAGAGAGGAAGTAAAAACTAAAGCATCTGGGAAAATGCATATGGAAAAGGAATAAGGGCAAAAGAAAGGTAGTGGAGGGGGAAGCTGAAAGGTCAAATACATCCCCTTTACTGCTTTATGCCCTTTCAATACTCTCCGACATTCTCCATGACTATGGAGGGTTCACAGCTCTCTATTGAGGCCCCCAAAGGACCCATGGGCCTGCACACACAGGCACATATAGGAGCCCCAGACACCTCTCCAGTAGTGGAGTTCTTGTTCTGTTTGTTTGCTTTTGGACTAGGCCTGTGATTTCATTGGTACAAGGAATCCCTGAGGAGGAAACTTCTTATACCAAGGCAAATGGCAGTTGTTTGTGATTTGTAGTCTTACAGAGTTACCTGAGGCACCAAGAGGTTAAGTAACTGGCCCTGAGTCATACAGTCAATGCGTGTTCCTCTAGGAAATACTAAGTCTCCTTCTCTACAAACAGGGCTCTGACCCCCAAATTCCAGAGCTGTGGGTGTGTCTAGTAGTGAATCAGAGAAGTCTGAGCACAGAAATTTGTGACTTTACCCAGTTAATAGATCTGGGAGGGCACTAAATCCACAGGGGTCAGCCCAACCTCCAGGTCAGCAGGAAAGGTAATATTTAACCACAGTACCTCCAGACTCCCAATTCTCACCTGTACTTCTGTTATCTTTCTATGAGCTTCAAATGGTGCTGCTCGAGGAGGATTGGGGAAGAGTCATCCCAGATCACTTTGGCTAAAGGAGAATAGAGGAAAATGAGCAGTGAGAGGAGAAAAGAAACCTTCCCTCCACCTCTAAACCTGACCCTAATATCATACCTAATCTTGACCCCAAATCTTACCTTAATACCCCTAATATCAGTCCCACAGTGACCTTAACTGAAAGCTAATCCTGACTCAAAACCTCAACCTGAATCAGAAATCTAAGAATGTCCAAACTGAAAGAACACTTAAATTCCTTCTAAAATATGATTCCATTGAAGGAAACCTCAATGCCACTGTCTGACCCTAACCTATCCCTGAGCCCAGGGATCCTCAACCAATTGTTCTTGACACTGAATATGGGGTCTTTCCTTACCTGAGAATGCCCATTTCTGTCTCTCAACATTTTTGCCTTCTGTTTATCTGGCATTGTGCTATGTGTCTGTGCTACTTGTCTGTCTCTCTGTCTCCCTCCTAAACATTAGGTGCACAGATTTCTGACTTCCCAGTCTCATTGTGGGGAGGGGTATCCTCACCTGCTCCATCTTGAAGCACCAGGCTCTCTGTGCCCTCCAGCCACTAGTAACAGGGGAAACAGAGGGAAGGGCCTTTAGGGGAAATGAGGTGAAGCTACTGGCAAAACCAGGCATCAGGATCCAAAGAGGGCAAGGACTTGGGCTGTTCTGGGGATGCCTTGTGAAGTTGCAGCAGCAATTCAGAACCCATATCCTGGAGGATCTTCACTTCAAAATCCTCTTCCTGGTGGCAGAGAACACAAGGATTTGTTAGGGGTAGATGGAGTGAGAGGGGACTGGGAGCAAGATAGGAATTTTAGGATTAAGAGTTAGGAGGAGTAAGATCAGAATCAGGCTTTTGTTACTTACCACCTCTTGGTTGAAATCTTTCCCAAAGTTGACCAACTGCATGGGAAGGCTTTCTCCTGTGGTCCTCACCAAACTGATTGAGATGTTGTCCCAGGACACTATTCTCAGAAAAGAGCCTGTGGCTACTCTAACAGCGTACACCCCCATGTGATAATGGGAATAAGGACAGGGAGGAAAGCAAAGGAAAGCAGGGGCCAAGGAATTAGGGTAAGGGGACTATTTGAGATGGTGTTGAAATGACTATATTTGAGATCAAATGAGAATGTGGACAAGGTTAAGACTGGAGTATGCATGTGAAGGCTAGTCTAGAGCTGGGGTCAGAATATGGGTACGGTTGGAAGTTTTAAGGGTCCTCTTAGGCCTTCTCTGCCTCTGCCTCAGTATAATGCCTCCTGTTTCATTTATGAAGAAAGTAGATGGGCTGGCACTTAGTCCCATCCCCAAAGTCTCTCTGATCTTAGCTAACCCTCCCAGGAGAGATCACAAACTAAGAAGGTCAAGGTGTTGAGGAAGAATTGTGGTGTAACCCAGGGCTCAAGCATGTATCATTTGCTTAAGACTTTAATCATTGTCGAAGAGAAGAATGATTCAATACCACATGACTGTGGGAGTGGGGAGGATAGTTGGGACCAGAGCTTGGGAGAAGAGAGAATCTTCCCTTCTGCTTCTAGAGAAAAATCATATGTGGTTCCAGATCCTCTTCTGGGAGAGACCTTGTGAGAAAGAAAACTGACTTTAGAAAACAGACATGTAGGGGAAATTCTGCTCCCCAACTGAAGGGGCAAGGTAAGCCCCTCTGTAAGTGACGAGGTGCTTCTGTATCATTTTGGTGGGGCTTTTGTACCCCAGTTTGTAAAAATCTCACTTGTGGTTGGGTAACTATGTATGTCATGTCAGTTTGTAACAAGCCTGTGCCATTAAGCTGTAAAAGTCACACTTTCCTTCAGTCATAAAAGCATTCACTCCACTTCTCCCCCTGCCCCCAGCTTCAAAGTCTTTTCCCAAAGTCTGCTAGATAGTTTCCCATGAATCAATCACTCAAGTATTCTTAGAGAAATACATAATGCCTTTGTTCTTAGGCCAGCTGCGCTTTAGAAACCTTGAGCAACTTTATCAAGGAGATGACTCCCTCCTGAGATGGTCTCTAATCAGTCTAGCTTCCAAACTTGGCACCTCCTGAAACAATCAAGCCTATACTCCCAGCAGCTATGTTGCACCTATGTCATTCATCCTTGACCAAAAAGTTACCTAGTGACATGTCAAGGCAAAAAACACCCCTACCTCCCCAACCCGTTGGAATTTCTAAATGAATTATGGGCAATTCGCCTGCGCAGTTGATATTAAAAATGTATGGCCCTTTAAGCACTTAACCACTCTCAGACTCCTCCCTAATCCCACCTTTTCCCACCTAGTTAGTATAATGAGCCTCTGACTGATAGTTTTATACCGTTAAAATGACACCTCTATCCCCCAGCACCTTGCAGGTCTTTTTTCTATCTTCCCCCCCTGCCTGCTTTGCTGAAAAGCATAACTCTGTCTTAAATCCCTTTCAGTTTTCAGCCCTTGCCTCAGTGAAACAATAAACTTTTATGACTCTACCAAAGGACAGCTGAGTCCAGTAAATTCTTTTTCTGACAACGAACCTAGAACGGATTTCATTAGAAATCCCACACCCCTTCTCCCTCTTCATAAGGAATAAGATTATACAAACCAAGGCCCTAACTCAATAAGACCTTTCTATTACCCTGAGTTGTTTTGGAACAGAAAATCCTGGGAACATGAGGGCTGCACTTCTCCTGGGACTCTGGCCAGGACATTGAGAAGAGATATGGTTAACTGCCCAACTCCTGGAACTAGCCACTCCAAGGAAACATTGTTCTTGGGGGGGGGGGCCTTGGAGGGATTGGCCTCCTTCCCCAGCCTCACACAAGATGATGCTTGCTAAAAAACACCTGGCAGTATGCCTTCTTTGTTCTCAGTACTACTTAAACTGTAAGAGTCAGACCCCAAATTGGAATCTCACCCATGGAGGAGACGTCCTGCCTGGGACCCTCCTGAGTGGAACCCTGATGGCTTAACCCCAGGATTCCCCAGCCACTGGGACAAGAGTTGGTGCTCCCCCAATTGGTGATGTTTTCTCTCTCCTCTTTCTCTAGCCTTTTTGTAGCAACATTAGTATTGAA
>CM053584.1:186965217-186985764 GCA_028627135.1 Pseudochirops cupreus | reverse complement strand
CCTGCCCCCCGTCATCCCACCTCTCATCCCATCCCCTCTACTCCACTGTGTGGCAAGATACCCAGTTTAGAGTTTATGTCATTCCTTCCCTAAGCCAAATTCAATGAGAGCAAGATTGACCTTTTCCCTTTTGCCTTCCTGTTCTTCCCCTCCATTGAATGTACCTCATTTTATCCATCATATTCTGTTAGGGGTAAGCTGCATTCTTCATCATTGCTTTTCTGGAATCCTAATTGATCATTGTGTTGATCAGTTAAGTGTTTCAAATTTGTTTCTACAGTGTTAATGTTATAATGTAAGTTTCTCTGAAATTATCCCTTTCTTAATTTCTTATAGAACAATAATATTCCATTACATTTATATGTCTTAATTTGTTTAGTCACTCTCCAGTTGATGGGCACCCCTTCTTCCTTAGTTTCTAGTTCTTTGCACTATAGAAAGAGCTGCTTTGAGCATGTAGATCCTTTTCTTCTTTCTTTGATATCCTTGGAGGATAGGCCTAATAGTGGTATTGTTGGGTCAAAGTATGTACCCAGTTTAGAATGGCTGTACTCATTTGCAGCTCTACCAACAGTGCATCAATATGCCTACTTTCTCAAATTGGCTAATTTTATTTTTATTTTTATTTTTGCTTTTTGGAGGGGGGAAGGCAGGGCAATTGAGGTTAAGTGACTTGCCCAGGATCACATGGCTAGTAAGTGTTAAGTATCTGAGGCCGGATTTGAACTCAGGTCCTCCTGACTCGAGAGCCAGTGCTCTATTCACTGTCCCTCATAGCCACCCCTAAATTAGCTAATTTTAGAAGGGGACCATCTTTCTCCTTTGAAAGAAGAATAATTTGATTTTATCTTTTGAAAGGCAATTAATTCACAGACTGGTAGGAGGAAGGGGATGTCTTCTTGTTCCTTGATTGAAAGAAGCTCTTTGTTTTTCTCCCTTTTGCTTGTGAATGGTGTGTGTGTGTGTGTGTGTGTGTGTGTGTGTGTGTGTGTGTGTGTGTGAGTGAGTGTGAGTGAGAGAGAGATATTAGGCAGATTTGTTGTGTGTTCTGCCTTTAGCCTCTTTAAACCTTAATCAGGCCCGGTTTGAAGCCCAGCGAGTACAGATGGAGTCAGAGCTTGCTATTTTGCTAGAACAGAGAGTAACTGAGCGACTAGCCCAGGTGCAAGAGAGCAGCCTTCGACAAGTGAACAGTCTTCGGGAGCAACACAGGTACCTGTCATGATGCAGTTTTTCCCTTTCCCAGTTGTCTCCTTACTTCTGCCTTGTCATGGGCAGGCCTAGCTTTTGTTTTTCTGACCCCGTTTCCCCTTGTCTTGTTTTCCCTTTTCATCCCCAAACTCAGACCTCTCCTCATCTCTGGCCCCTACCTACTGAGGAACCTTTGTGAAATTTAAATTGCTCTATGAAAGTTGTTTTTATTACTAATGAATCTAATTGTTATTAGGAAGCAGTTACAGGACTTGACTGAGCAGCATCAGCAGGAACTGTCCAGTCAGTTGGATCAGTTCCAGGTAGAGTTATCAGAGAGGGAAGATCGGCATCAGCAGGTGGCTCAAGACTATGAACTCAGGTGCTGATGTCTGGAATCTCTTCAAACTTCTCTTCTGGGTTTGGGCGACCCAAGATTCTGATTCTCTCATCACCAACTTAAGAGTCTAGCGAGCCCCTCTAAATCCCTTTTCCCTCATTTTCCCAGATTGGCTCATGAGCAAGCCAGAATACAGGCATTACGGATGGTACACCGGCAGCTAGAAGAGCAGTGGGTAGAGCTGGTAGAGAGATTCCAGGCCATGCTTCGGGCCCACTGGGATGAAGCACACCAACTGCTCAGCAGCACAGTCCCTTCTCAGGTAAGCCTTGTCCTTTGGATATGCACAGTGAGCTGAGAGATGAGTCAAAACCCAGTGAGAAATGCTAAGGCTCACAAGTTTTTAAAAGCTGTTTTGGGGGAAGATAGATCAAAGAAGGAACAGAACTCGGTAGTCAGAGTAGAGAAGATTGTAACTGATGTCAGAGAAAAGGCAAAACTGCTCATCTTTTATTTTTGTTTTGTTTTTTTCTTGCAAGGAGAGCGGTTTTACTATTGAGAAGTACAGAACAAAAATGACTAATAGGGAGTTAATATCCAAGATCAAGAAAGATATTTAAAGAATACTCACGTGCCCCATATATAAATTCTGGTCACTTGGCCCCAGTGACCTACATCTTTAGGGTACTAAAAAAAACAAACAACTGCTGGATGTGATTACCGAGTGAGTCATTGTCAGTGATCTTTGGCAGTAGACAAAGTACCACAGAATTGGAGATGGGCAAATGCAGTCCTGATTTTCAGAAAGGGAAGAGAATGTAATGTAATTCAACTTTGTGCCAATGAGCTTTGCTTGAATTTTTGGCAAAATTCTAGTACTCATTATTAAAAATATGTTTAGTAGACATCTAGAAAAAGAAGTAGTGATCACAGAGAGTAGGACTTTATCAAGAACAGACCATGCCAAGTGGTGTTGTTCAGTCATTCATTTATGTCCAGCTCTTCCTGAGCCCAGGCCCTTCTGTCCTCCACTGTCTCCCAAAGTCTGTCCAAGTTCATGTTCATTGATTCTATGACACTATCCATTTCATCTTTTGCTGTTGCCTTTTTGTTTGCCTTCAGTCTTTTCCAACATCTCAGTCTTTCCCAGTGAGTCTTGTCTTCTCGTTATGTGGCCAAAGTATTTAAGCTTCAGTTTCAGTATCTGACCTTCCAGTGAATAGCCTGAATTAATTTCTTTAAATACTGATTGATTTGACCCCCTTGCTGTCCAAGAGACTCTCAGAAGTCTTCTTTAGCACCGTAATTTGAACTATATTTCCGTTTTTGATAGGGTTTTGAAACTGGTAGATATGGGGATTTCTGTAGATAGTTAATATAGATTTTAGCAAGATATTTGATAGTATCAGTCATGCTATACTTGTTTAAGAAATATGTATTTGATTAATGAGATTAAAAATTACCTAGGGGTCCATTGATTAGTTACTGCTGTCAATCATTGAAAGGATAGTTAACTGCAATTTTGTAGTGTAGTCTTTTGCAGTATAGTCTTCACTATACACAAAGTTCATGAACACAGAGCATCAGTTTCGGTAACCATATATAGAATGTGAGTACATAAGCTGGATGAATACAGTGGAATTTTAGGAAGCAAGAGGGGAAATTAAGGATCCATACATCAAGGAACAAGAAACAGAGGAGGAAGATAAGGATTTCTGCATCGGGAAGGTCAGGGAACTAGTTGATCAAAATTGAAGCTGAAGATAATGTCCCAGCCTTGATTTTTTTTAATGTTGATTTTAAATCTGAAAAAAGGAAAATGTCTGAGGTCCAAAACCGAGGTCAACTATTACCAATGAAATCAGATAATTTGACACCTTAGAAGTCAGAGACAAAGGAGTGATTTACAGGGTTTATTTATATAGGAAAAGAGAAATTAAAAATTGCAGCAATCTTAGGAAACTTGTTTTGAACATAATTCAGTTGGACAAGCAGGTCATCTGACTTGCAGTCAGGGTAGGTACATCCTGAAGCACTTTGGATGCAACCTGATATTATTGCCAGGCTTTGGAGCATGGGCCTGTCAGGGATGAACACGTCCCAAGAAAGTTTGTTTCCTTCTGTAGTCTTGGGTCCTTCACCTCTGTGTCAGCAGAGGGGGCGTGTTTCATTACTCGCTCTCTGAGATTGTGTTTGGTTATGACGCTGATAAGAGTTCCTGATTCTTTCAGAGTTGTTTGTCTTGACCATGTCGTTGTCATTCTGTAAATTATTCTTTTGATTCTGTTCTCTTCATTCCCTTTCAGTTCGTATAAAACATCCCAGATTTCTCTGAAACCTCCATCATCTTTTACATACAAATTCCATCATACGTACATATCATAATTTGTTTATCCATACCCCAGTTAATAGACATTACTTCAGATTCTTATTCTTTCTTCCTCAAAAGAACTATAAATATTTTTTTACTTTTTCAAATTTTATTTTATTTTTAATTTATGGAATAAAGCAGTGGTTCTCAATCTTCCTAATGCCGTGACCCTTTAATACTCGTATGCAGGTGTATCTGCATGTGGGCGGACACGCCTGGAGACGGAGAGAGGAGCGATGTCTCGTTCATAAGACCATTGGAAATATGTGTTTTCCGATGGTCTTAGGCAACCCCTGTGACCCCTGTGAAAGGGTTGTTCAACCCCCAAAGGGATCGTGACCCACAGGTTGAGAACTGCTGGAATAAAGCAAAGCTATAAATATTTTTGTACATTCTTAGAGTTTTTCTTAGGACTGTACCCCCTCTTAGTCTACTTTCTCTCTAATTCTCCTACCTCCTCTCTAATTCCCTGTCTCCCTTGTCCCTTTCTCTCCTATTTACATTTTCAGGGAAATGTGTTTCTTATTTCTTCCTTTAAGTAGGTCACATGGTAGGGAGGTTGAAGTGATAGGTGCTCCCCCAGACCCTTGTATAGATGTTTTCTCGTGCATTCTTATCATGTGAGATATTTTCCCCTAACCTTCCTTTCCTTTATCACCAATGTATTCCTCTTTCACTCTTTCCATTCTTCTCTTAATATCATCAAGATATAATAGAACCACCCACAGGCCTTTCTAATTAGAAGACTACTTCTGTGACCCTAGAAGATGTTAGAGTTTGGAACAGACACATGTATCATCTCCCCATATTTGAATTAAGTAGTTTATCCTTGTTTAGTCCCATATCATTGTTCATTTATGTTTACCTTCTTATGTTTCTTAACTCTTGTCTTTCAACTTCAGAGTTTCTATGCAGCTCAGATCTTTGCATTAAGAATGCTTGAAAATGGGGCAGCTAGGTGGTGCAGTGAATAGAGCACCAGCCCTGGAGTCAGGAGGACCTGAGTTCAAATTCAGCCTCAGACACTTAACGCTTACTAGCTGTGTGACCTTGGGCAAGTCACTTAACCCCAACTGCCCTGCATTCCCCCTCCAAAAAAAAAAAGAATGCTTGAAAGTCCTCTGTTTCTTTAAACATCCATTTTTTCTCCTGTGGCATTATACCTAGTTTTATTGAGTAAGTTATTCTTGGCTGTAAGTCTGTGTCCTTTGCCTTCTGGAATATTGTATTCCAAGTTCTCTTCTCCTTTACAGTGGTGGATGCTAAATTGTGTGTAATCCTAACTATGGCTCTTTGGTGCTTGAATTCTTTCTGGCTGCATGAATTTTTTTCTTTGACTTGGAAGCTCAGGATTTTAGCTGTGATATTCCTGGGAGCTTTCATTTTGGGCTTTCAGGAGGTAGTAGATTCTTTCTATTTTTACCTTGATGTCTAGTTCTAAGAGATCTGGACAATTTTCTTTTTAATGTTTCTTGAAATAACTTAAAATAACAAGTAACTTGAAATAACATCAACTCTAAGCTCTTATTTTGGTAATGGCAGTTATTTTTTTTTGGTAAATTTTTAAAGTTTTAAATTTAAATACAAAATGAGAAAAGAAAAAAAAAAACGCTGCCATGTACACTGGCAGACCATAAGAGAGAATTCAATATAAAACAGTAAATATATGTAGCCCCTTCTATTCACTCAGATAAATTTATCTTCTAGGTTTCTCTTGACTCTGTTTGCATTTTAAAATTCTTACTCAGCTCTTATCTTATCAGAAATATCTGAAAGTCTTTTATTACCTTAAAGATCCATTTTTTGTTTTTTACCTGTAGGATTATACTCACTTAGTTTTTGCAGAATAAATTGTTCTTAATAGTAAACCTATGTCTTTTGGAGTATTATATTCCAAGATTGCCTGTCATTAATAATAGAGGGTTCCAAGTCTTGTCCATGTCCTTCTGTGGTACTTGAGCTCGCTCTTTCTGGTTGCCTGCAATATTTTTCATTTGACTTAGAAGCTTTGGATTTTAGTCCTGACATTCCTGAGATACTTCCTCTTGAGATTTCTTTCAGTAGATGATAGTGGGTTCTTTTTGTCTTCAAATTTCATTCTGGCTTTAATTAGATCTGGGAAATTTTCATTTATGATTTCTTGAAATATAATATCCATGCTTTTAAAAAAAATTATAGTTTTAAGGACTCTAAATGGTTTTTACATTGTTTCTCCTTGACCTATTTTTGGTCAACAGTTGGTTAACTATTTTTGTTATTAGCTATCTCACATTTTCATACATTTTTCTAATCTTTATTTCTTTTAGATTTTTCTTAGTGTTTCATGGAGTTTGTGTTGGTCTGTTCTAATTTTCAGGCATTCTTTTACTTAGGCAAGATTTACTACTTTCTCTTCTAACCCATTTGTTCTCCTTCCAGTGCCTTCCTCTAGTTTTTATTTCATTTTTTACCTTCTGCTTAATTTCTTAAGTAGGTGTTCATGAAGTTCTTGTGGAAATTCTTTTTTTTCTGTGAGTCTCTCGTTACAGTTGTAACAGAGTTACCTGCTCCATCATGTTGGGCACTTCCAGAACTATAATTTTTTATATTGATTGGTGTTGTCTTTGGTTTTTATGCATCCCTCCAACTTTCGTTCCTGAATTGAGGGGCCTGGCTCTGCTTCATGCTATGCTTTTGGCTGCATTGGTTGCCTTACTTTGTCATGCCCTGGGTTAGTTGGCTTCCTGGGATGACCTCTACCTCCCAGTATTACCCTCACCCCCAGATTCTTGAAATTCAGAGTGCTGTATCTTTAGTGCCTTCTCCAACATCTCAGAGCAGACTGTTAGGGACCTCAGAATCCCTCTTTTGAATGTTCCCATGCCACTCTGGTCAGATCTGATTAGAGCGTCATTGTTAAGTGATGACAAAGAGCTTTTACTAAGAGTAGAAGCATCAGCTCTGCCATTTTTCTTGTTTGCTTGTGCTTGCATTATTAGTATTATCTTCAGTCTGTAGTTTCTCTGTAAGAATCTTTTTAAGCCGCTGGTCTAGTTTGTGGTGGTTAAAGATAGATAATGTAATCCATAAATCCACTTAACATCACAATACACTGAAACTAGTGAGGGATTCACTGTCAGTTCTCCCTCTTCTCTCAGGATACTTTGACAACAATTGGGACATTTGAGAACAATAGATCACTTGAGAATGCCAGCAAAGATAATAAATGTTATTTGAGACTGATTTCTTTTTTATATATAAATAAGAGTTCTAATCTTTTCCTCCTGCACCACAGTGAATTATCTTGCATAGATCATTGTCTTAGGGTAAGATCCATGCTGGATGCATATTGCGTAGAAAAATCACAAATTATGGCTTAAGGAAGGAATAACATACCCACTCAATTGGATATCTTACTCTACAAGAAAGTAGGGAGAAGGGGATAAGAGGGGGGATGATAGAAGGGAGGGTAAATTGGGGGAGAGGGTAGTTATAAGCAAACACTTTTGAAAGGGGACAGGGTCAAAGGAGAAAATAGAATAAATAGGGGGTAGGATAGGATGAAGGGAAATATAGTTAGTCTTTCAAAATGTGAGTACTATGGAAATGTTTTGCATAACTACACATGTATAACCTATATTGAACTGCATGTCTGCCTGGGGGGGTGGGAGAGGGTGAGGAGGGCAGAAGGGAGAGAATCTGGAACTCCAAGTTTTGAAAACAAATGTTAAAAAATTGTTGTTATATGCAACCAGGAAATAAGATATGCACGCAGTAGGGTTTAGAAATCCATCTTGCCCTACAAGAAAGTAAGGGGGAAGGGGAGAAGGGAAGGATTGGGGGGGATATTAAGAGAGGGCAGACTGGGGAAAGGAGTAATCAATATGCTTGCCATCTTGGGGTGGGGGGTATGGGAGAGATGGAGAGAAAATTTGGAACTCAAAATCTTATGAAATCAATGTTGAAAACTAAAAATAAATAAATAAATTCCGGGGGAAAGAAATCCAAAACAAAAAAGAAAGAAAATTACAAATTAACATTATGTTTTGTTGTATTTTTATCTATTTTGTGAAACATTTCCATGTTACATTTTAATATGGTTCTGTGATACCTCTGCCTCTGAGAGTTGCCTGGGACGCAGAGAGATTAAATGACTTGGATCGGGGGGAGAAGAACGTGGGCAATCACACGTGTAGTTTGTGCAAGAGGCAGGGTTTGAACCCAGAAGTGTATCCCCAACTCCCTATCCACTGTGCCATGTGCTATCTCCTATTATTTCTTACTATGTAATAATGTTCCATTCTGTAATGTGCCTCCGTGTTTTTCAGCCATTCCCTGATTATTTGTTATCAGCTCTTTGCTGTGCCACAAAGAGTGCTGCTGCTTTGGACTGGACCTTGTTTCTGCCCTTGGCTTCCTCGGAATAGGTGCTAATAATGAGATTTTTTTTGGCCAAAGAGTATAAATAGTTCAGTTAATTTTCTAGTATAATTCCAAATTAACGTCCAGAACAGCTGGATCAGTGCACCCCTCTTTCCACAGCCCGCCCAGCATTGGCTGTTCCTTTTTGGCCGTCTTCGCACATTTACCAGGCGCGAGGCGAGACGCTGGTAGCTTTCAGTTTGTATTTCTCTTTAGTATTAACGGCTGGGAGCGCGCCTTCAGATCATCATTTACAGTTTGCAATTCATCTTTTGAAAGCTGTCCTTTTGATATGTGATGAAAACTGCTATCTCTCTCCAGAGAAAGAACTGATAGAGTCTGAATGCAGATTAGAACATACTTTTTCTTTACTTCCTTCATTTTTCTTGCGTTTTTTTGGGTTGGTTGCTTTTTTGTCTGTGTTTTCTTTCACAACAAGACTAATGTAGAAATGTGTTTTACGTGATTGCACATGTATAACATATATCAAATTGCTTGCCTTCTCAATGAGGGGGGAAGGAAGGGAGGGAGGGAATTTGGAACTTAAAAAAAAAGAACATTTAAAAAAAAGAAAACTCTGTCCTTTGACCACTTATCTCATGGGAAATTATTCCTCTTGTTATTATTCCATTTGGTTTGTTTTTCCTTTCTTTTTTCCCCTTTCCCTTCAAGCTTGGGACAATTGTTGATTGCACAAAAGTCTAAGAAATTGCTACCTTCTGGTTTTAGAACAGTATAGATTTCTACCCTGTAGAAAGTATGACCCTGGATCACTTTCATAAAGGTTCTCACCTTCATTGATTCTTCTCTAGCCTCCTCTTCCCTTGGCTCTGATCTTTACTTCTCTTCTTCTCTTTCCCCTTCTCCCCATTTCTTCACAGGTCCCTCCTCCTGGTATCCCCAGCTCCTTGACCTCCGGTCCCAGAGAACCAGAGAAAGGGGAGAGGAAGGCTTGGAGTATGCCACCTGCAGCAGTGGCCCTGAAACCAGTATTGCAACAGAACAGGGAGCCAAGGGAGGTGCTGCCTGGAGGCCTCTCCCACCCTTGTACCCCTTCACCTGATCTCAGCCTTCTGCTAGGCCCTAATTTCCAGAACCACCATAACTTTCAGCCTTTGGAGCCTAAACCTGATGTTACTCCACCTTCAGGTAACTAGGAATGACCATCACTGGAGTTCCTTCTGTGTTAATTCTCTAGTCTCTTTTCTTTGACTTTTGTTCTTTCCTCCTAGAATCTGAATATTTGCTTTTCTAGCCCTGGGCTAGTCTCCCTTGTAAACAAACCTCCTCTAAACTCTTCCTATCCTCTCTCCTTACCCTCACTTTTATCTCTAGACTTTGTCATCTAGTCTCCTCATCTTTTCTGGTATCTGGTCTCTAGTAGTCCACATGTGTCCTGCATTCCAGTCCTCAGCCTTCTCTTTCAAATTCTCTTCCACACCTCCCAAGATTTAGCCTTTCTGTCTTTAGCTTTGACCTTTACTGCTGTGGGTGGTGTGGCCGTTCTTCTGAGTGGATGGCATTTGTGACCCCTGCTACTAGCTCATTTTTTTCCTCTCAGCAGCTGGAGGCTTTCCTCCTG
This sequence comes from Pseudochirops cupreus, assembly GCA_028627135.1. Taxonomy (NCBI): domain Eukaryota; kingdom Metazoa; phylum Chordata; class Mammalia; order Diprotodontia; family Pseudocheiridae; genus Pseudochirops; species Pseudochirops cupreus. The sequence goes on along the minus strand of CM053584.1, from coordinate 186,975,879 downwards.
AGCACCAAGCAGAACGGCCGTTCCCTGAGGTTCTTGGCGCTAGAGGAGAAGGGCTTGTAGAACAAGGTTTGCCCCCTCCACAGTTGGAAGAGTTGAAGCACTATATGCACCAGGTATGGGACTTCCTGAATTATCTCAGGGCTCCAGGCATCATTGCTCCCTTTCCAGGTCCCAGTTTCCCCTTGTTTCTAGCTCTCTTTACAGGTACATTCTTGGAGACACTCCCAGGCTTTAGGTTACTCAACCCCATCTGATATTTCCATTCCCTTCCCCAGACTACAACCCTTGCAGAGACCAAGAAACCCAACCCCCTGTCTCTTCTAGGGTCCTCTGCCATTTTCTCTCCACAGTTCTTGGAACCAGTGCCCCAGAGCTGTGTGAGCCCCACCACTGATCTGCTGCCCCCTAAACCTGGTAAGTCCAGTTCTTCTTAGGCCATAGAGCCCAAGAAGGGCTAAGGTACACAGTGAGGGAGGTGCTCAGCAAAGTTACAGAGTTTCCTACTGGAGAATGAAACCTCTGATGATTTTTCCTAATTAGGAAAGTTTTAACCCTTGTCCAGGTCTCCTGATGGTCCCCCCTTGGGAGGAAGCCCCTCCACTACCACAGCCCCCACCCCCTGTCCACAAAACTAAGGTGCCACTGGCCAAAGCATCCTGTCTTTTCCGGGTACCTGAGCCCCCTCCAACTCCTCCACAAAGCTGCAGCCATGAAAGCTGCTCCCCAGAGAGAGGTGAGTGGTGCAGGGGGAGAGGAGGTGAAGAAGTTGAGTGTGGGGAGATAGAAGTTGGGAGAGGAAGAGACCTTCTTCAGACAGAGATATGATGGGGGGCAGTGAGAAAACTTGGGGACTAAGGGGAAGAAGGACAAGGTACAGGAATTATTGGAATAATGATCATGTTTTCCAAAGGTGGAGAGGGGAGACCAGTATCCCCCCGGCAACTGGCAGAGCTGTCCCGGCTGCTTCGACAGTATCAGGCCCGAGGCAATGGGGGCCCATCTACTGAGGATCTTTTACTGTACTTAAGGGGGTCAGAGCATAGTGGGTAAAAGGACTGGATGGGGGAAGGAGGGATAAGAATGTGGGTGACTAGGGAGGGATGAGAAATAGTGGGGCTTTGCCATCTCACTTCCTGGGTGGTTTGGTCTATCCAAGGTGGAAAAGCAAGGAGGCAGGCCTGTAAGTTTTTTCCACTGCCCTTCTATATTCCTTCTTATTTTCTACCCTTTCTCCCTCTTCCCTCCTTTCTTGAAAATCTCCCCACTCCATAGCTCCTCCTACTCAAGGCTATGTCATCCTGACTGCTCAGTTCCCATCATTTCTTTACTCCGTTGTCCTCTCCCTCCTGTAATCATGCCTTCCTGCTTACCTCTTGGGGTAACAAGATGTTACTACCTCTGTTCTGAGCTGCTGGTAGGCATTCCTCCCTGGGCTGGGGCAATATTGAATGTCCTACTGCCTTGCTTCTCAATTTGTGTGACAGAGTTGAAGGTCGAGGGGATGGCCTCCCCAGAAGGAATGCAGACACACGGTTGGGAGACATTTTCCGGAAAGAGGTGAGAGAAGAATAGGGACCTTGAGAGGGCTTCTGCTAGCTCAACCTTATTGCTTGGGTGCCATGGCACATCACTCTGTCCTTTTCTATTTAACCATGACTCCTCCTTCCCCCACATCTCCCTTGACTTTCAGTGGCAATTGGGAGATCAAAAGTGTGTAAAATGCCTAAAACTGACATTTTTCTTTCTCTTTCATGGCTTCCTTCTCAGGCCTCATCCCGTCGCTCCACCAGTACTCATAAGGCTGAGAAACCAATGGGCAAGAAGAAAAGTGGCCATCCTGCACCAGGCAGTGGTAGGAGTCGAACTGGAATCTGGAGATAGCCCCTGTGTTCTACCCTCAGCCTCTTAATATTTTTAAAAGAAATATTTTATTTAATAAAAACTGGTTGGTTATATCTGAATCTTTGGGGAACTGGGAAAGTGGGTAGATTAAATATAATTCTGTGAAAAGGATCACAGACCCTATATAAGAGAGCTGTCTTTGTCAGTGTTGGTCTGGGACCCTGTCTCAGGTTTGATGTTGCAAGAAAATGAGACATGTAGGTCAGTCGGTAGTTAACAAAAGGTTTACTTAGGCATAACGTTGAAGGGATCTTCAAGGATACTCCAGCACTTAGCTTGTTTAGAATGAGTCTGCCTTGCCCTGCCTCATCTACAGCTGGAAAGGAATCTGGTCAGCCAGGCAAGATGGAGATTTCTCCACCTTAAGTATAGGGTCCCATCTTCTTGTGGGTGGGCCTTAGGTGATATGACCTGAGGCTACTAGGAAGCTGTACTGAAGGAGATGTAGGTTAAGCTTTTTACCCCCTGGGCCAGTTGGGTCCCAGGCATAGCTTCACAGCCTATCAGGTCTTGAAATGACAAGAGTGGAGTTAGGACATTGTTCCCACACAGAAAACAGGTTTTAAAGAGTTTCAGTGGAGCTTCAGGCTTAGTTAGCATTCAGAGCATTTTGTATTCAGTTCAGACTTAATGGAAAAGGAGGTTTTCTCTTTCAGCAGGGAAAAGTTATTTCTGATTTTAAACAAAAGGATCTTAAATATTCAGTGTAGCATCTGTAACTAGTATGGAGGTAACTAGGGCTTAGTACCAGGGTGACAGAATCGAGACAGTGTTAACAGCACTTACTTTTATGCAACTTGGAATTGAGTTTAGCACCCAACTTGCTGGCAGCCTAAAATGTCTAGAGTGTGGCGCTTAGTACTAGGAACACCTGATTTTAAATTCCATTCCGATCCTTATTCTGTGACCATGGGCAAGTCAATTACTTAATCTTTCATTCTCAGGGTCCTCAGTAAAATGGGGAATAATACCTGTAGTGCCTCTCTTGAGTAGTTGTGAGGCCCAAATAAGCTAAAGTACTTTGCAAATCAGAAAGTGCCATCTAATTGAGTGGTTAAAATTAAGACTGTGCCAAATAGTACTTTTCCTTCTTTACTTCTTGAGAGCAAGGTATCTTTTGTAATACTCTGTACTAGCACTTAGCACTGGGCCTGGAATATAGTAGGTGTTTTAGAAATGCTGAGTATAACTACCTCCTGAATCACTCCTCAGCCTGCTCAGTCAATGCCCCCATCACAATCAGCAGCCCTGAGGCTCCTTTCTTTGCCCATTTTCCTTGAATGCCAAAGTTGTCAGTTATAGCTCTGTTAATTGATACTCACATGGCATTTAAAAGTTTTTAAAATGTGGTATGCACATTATACACAGAGCTATGACCTTTCTGGTTTTTATTCTTCAATATCATGACCTTAAGCCCCAAGGATTGTTGTTTGTTCATCCTTTGTTCTTGAAGAAGACCAAAGACCTCAGTGATGTCTCAACTTGGATGTGAATTGGATTTAAGTGAGTCAGAGCTGTACAAAGTTATTTGCCTCACTCCTCCAGGCATCTGAGTCCAGTGGCAAGATATGGGTCATGACTACTCCAGATGGCCCAGGATGCAGTGAAAGACCTTTGCCTTGTTAGCCAAAGTCTTTTACAGATCTCAGTTTGAGACAAGACCCATTCAGTAGTTTTAAAAAGCCACAGGGAGAATGGAAAAGGTGAAGGGAACTGGTCCATAAACCTTAATCGGCACTAATTAAGCATATACTAATTACTAGGCATCGTTCTAGACACAAAGGAGACTCACAAAACAAGTGCCATTAAAGAACTTTCTGGCTGGAGACCTAAGTGTGCCAAGCAGATACAAGGTAATAGGGGTGAAGGGTGGGGGAAGGCACTAGTAATTGGAGGATGGGGAAGGCAGGAGTTAAGGGGAGGTGTACAAGTCCAGAGGTCATTTGAAATAGTTGAAAGAAATCCAATGAAAAACTACAGCGATTTCTTCTACCAATAGAATTGCAATAATGAGGGAGAAAAGGGGTCTGAAAGGATAGGCTCTTGGAATAGTTGGGAAGATAACTGACAGCTGAGAAAACAGAGCAACTTCATTCTAATTTTGGAAATGACAACTGTTCAAGATCAGAAAGGAGGTAGCAGCTAGTTGCCTTTGACTAGTAGCAGGCATCCCACAGTTTTGAGTGCCTTTGTGGGAAAGCCACAGTCCACCTGAATCTGAGAGAAAGTGGCAGGATGGGGAGATGGCCAGGGAGTAAGGAAGCATTTCAAAGTTGGACACACCCTTCTTCCCCTTCAGCACAGCATGTGAAATAGAATGTCTCTTTTGGCTTCTCTTTCTCATAAGTACCAAATCAAATTTTAAAAAAAGTCATCAAAGTCTTAAAAATTTGTGACCGACAATTTGTAGAGTCTGACATCTCTCTGGCAGTGTCCTCCAGCCCAGCAGTTAAATGTTCATACACAGAAATGTTTTAGGGAAATCAGGGCATACCTGAAATTTGCAACTATACAACACGAATATCGAAAGAAACATCACTTTAAAATAACAAAGGTGAGTGCCATGCCTCGTTTTCATTCTTTTAGATTCAGTTTATCATTGTGTTGATCGAAGTTCTGAAAACTTTGAAAATGTTTTCTTTGTAATGTTACCATTGTATAGATTGTTCTAGTTCTGCTCATTTCACTCTGCATCATTTCATATAGGTCTTTTCCGTTTTCTTAACTGTTTCACCATTTCTTTTTTGTTTTCCTTTTAAATTTATTTATTTTTAGTCTACAACATTAAGTTCCACAGGTTTTTGAGTTCAAAATTTTCTCCCTCTCCTCCTCCCCTCCCCCAAGACAGCATATAATCCCATACAGGTTCTATATATACCTTCACATTAAACATTTTCACAGTAGTTGTTTCACCATTTCTTATAAGCACAATAATATTTTGTTACGTTCACATACTTTAATTTGTTTAGCAATTGTCCAATAGAAAGACAGACCATTAGTTTTCAATTTTTGACTACCATGAAAAGAGTGGCTGAATATTTTGTGTGTATAGATCCTTTTCCTCTTTTATTTCTTTGGGAGTATGGACCTAGTCATAGCCTGCTTAACATGTTAACTTTCACAGTTTCTGCCTTGGTCATGAAGAACTGCCAAGGAAGTTATATGCAATGCAAAGAAATATTTGACCCACAACATCTTGGCAACTCTAAAAGCTTTCTTATCTAGTCCCTGTGCCTCTTGGTTGAAGTGCTTACCACAAAAATGTTGCTTATGTTTTTCCTTTCTTATCCAAGATAAAAGAAACCTATAGACAAACTCCAATGACTTGCTGGTATGACTTTTCTGTCACAGCTTTGAATCTAACTTGGTTAGGGAAGAGTCCTTGGAAATGGAAGCCTTCGAAGTGTGAATTGAGCTAAGTTATTTCTAAGTACCACAAACTGGGGAGTAGCTAACCAGAACACTTTGTTAAGGGGTCAAGGATGCTGTATGCAGATGCACAATTGGCCCAAAGAAGGGAAGAGTAGTTTGCCCTGGGATCAAATCAATCAATCAATTGATCCACAAGTATTTACTAAGCATGTGCCAGATACTGAGATGGGCACTGAGGAAATGAAGTAGTCTCTGGAGATGTTTACACATAAGTATATGTGCATGTGATTACAGAAGAAGCATTACTTTCAGTGCTCACTGTGCAGTGACCTAAGGATGTGGGACCTAATCATCCAACTTGGAGCTAAAACCTTTCATATGTGTTGTCTCCCCCATTACAACAGGAACTGTCTTTCTGTATGCTCAGGGCTTTGGACATAGTAAATGCTTTATTCATTCAAGTATATCAAAAATATATAAAAATGAATATAGCATATTGAGGGGATAGGGAGGCACTAACCATCAAGAGTTTTAAAGGAAGTGAACCTTGGGTTAAGCTTTGAAGGACACTTGAGATTCTAAGAGGGGACATGAGATGATGTCAGTTTTGCTGGCCTGGGGAGTGTGTGATATAATAAGGTGAGAAAGGAAGGTTAGAGCTAGGGAGGAAAAAGCTTTAAATGGCAAAAAGAGGAGTTGGTATCTGATCCCAGAGGGAGTTGGGAGCCACTGGACCTGTTGGAGCCAGCTATTGATATGGTCAGACCTACGCTTTAGGAATAACACTTTAGTGATAATGTGGAAGATTGACTGGAGTGGGTAGAACCTTAAGGCAGGGAGACCAATCAGGAGGCTAATTAGTCTAATAGTCTAGGGGAGAGGCAATGAGCTTCTGAGCTGATGCTGGATACCTTCAACTATCATCATTTCCCACTTATGTGCCTTTGCAGAGCTCATGCATCCTCCAAACATTCTCTCTCCACCTCCACCTTTTAGAATCCTTAGCTTCTTTTAGCTGATCAACTCAGGTGACACTTCCTTCGGGAACCCTTTCTTTTTTTTTTTTTTTTAATTTTTTTTATTTACTCATTTACTTTTAATTTACAAGATTCTGTTCCACAATCACTTGAGTTTCAGGAACCCTTTCTTGATCCATTAGTGCTCTCTCCCTCCTAGAGTCATCCTGTATTTTTTCCACTTATTTACAGTTAAGTGACTTCCCAAGCATCACACAACTAGTAAGGCAGGATTTGAACTCGGGTGTTACTGTTTTCAGGCCCACTTCTTTATCTACTGTGCCACCTACCTGCCCAGAGGGTGAGTAGAGTTGGAGGAAAAAAAAGGTTTTGAAAGCCACCCAATATGCTTTTTGTATACACAGCATGGCTGTGGGCCTAAAATTGGCGGGACAAAAATCATAGAAGAATAACGTTTCGGTGGAAGACGAATCTTCTGGCCCTCCCTCCTCTTTTCAACTCATCACCAGCAGGGGGCGGTAGCAGCTTGGTCCAGAAACTGCCATTATCAGTTTCCTAGCCTGAGGAGCAGCCGCTGTGGAGGCAGGGGAAGGAGGGACTGGGAAGGGGAGGGGAGCAGCATCAAGGCCAGTGGCTAAAACAGAAGAGTTATAAAGAAATATTTTCAATGGAGAAGTCCTAGGAATAGGAGTTCTCTAGGGCAGCAGTTTCCAACCTGTGGGTTATGCTCAATTTAAATACATCCCGCATATCAGATATTTACATTACGATTCATAACAGCACCAAATTACAGTTGTGAAGTAGCAAAGAAAATAGTTTTATGGTTGAGGGTCACCACAACATGAGGAGCTGTATTAAGGGGTCGGGCATTAGGAAGGCTGAGAACCACTGCTCTAGGGAGTGTTCACTTTCTCATAGTTTGTGTGTTGGGTCAGTTCAGTAAGCGATTGTACAGGGTGATATTTCCCCCTTTTAACTTGCTTTGTTAATCTATCACAATTAAATTTGATTTCTCGTTGCTCTTCTCTTGGGAGAGAGTTGCAGTGCTTGGGGCTTGAGCCGTAACTATGTAACGGGTCTGACCAATAAGCCTAGTCCTTGGGAGACTGTGCATAGTGCTGGGCTGATAGGATTCCCATGAGGACTTTGGAGCACACGTTCTGCTGGACACATGGTAAAGAGGGACCTTTTGGATTGGCTGTAGTTAAATATAGTTGCAGCTAGGTGATTCAGTAGATAACAGCACTGGGCTTGGAACCAGGAAGACTCATCTTGCCTTAAGTTCGAATCCAGCCTCAGACCCTTACTAGCTCTGTGACCCTGGGCAAGTCACTTGATCCTGTTTGCCTCAGATTCCTCATTTGTAAAATGAGTTGGAAAAGGAAATGGCAAACCACTCCAGTATCTTTGCAGAGATAACCCCAAATGAGGTCATGAAGAGTCGAAAGCAACTGAAAACGACTGAACAACAGAAATGGCTACATAAGCAGAACTAGGATGCTTTAAAAAGGCACTAGTCAAGCAGAACCTGGTCCTTCCTTTGGCCTTAGTCCTTCTGGCCTGGTGGTGTTCTAATAGGAGAAGAGACATAGCGCTTTGAGGTTATTCAACAGTTAACAAAAGGAGATTTATTAGCTATAGCAGGATAACAATATTCAATAGGGTTAGGCATTAAGGACATACGAAGTTGATTCAGCTCCTTTGTCTGGGTTGTTCATCCTTTTCCACCAGCCAAAGCATCAGAGAACGAGCCTAGAGCATCTTGGGTCTGTTTTGTCGCCAGGCAACCAGAAAACGATATCAACAGTCTGAGCTTTCAGTCCCCTGAGCCAGCCAAGTCTTGGGAATGGTCACAACGCCTTTTAAAGAAAAAGTAGCCTAAGTTACACGGGGCAGGGCTTAGGGTATTGATCCTATTAAACCCGATCGAACGTCGTAATTTTTCTTGTGTCATCCAAGGTGGTAGGGCCAATTCACAGCTCCGCCACCAGGGCGGCCTGGCTGTCCGTGTCTCCCTCTCTTCCCTCCCCCCTCCTCCCCCTTTCCCCCCACCACTGAATTTTAAGATATTTTATTCTCAACCGTGTGGGTGTGAAGCGACATCTCACTACGTCTTCATGCGCATTCCCCATTATTAGCAATTTCAGGCACTTTTAAGGCGATTGTTGATAGATTTAATTTCCTCTTTTGAGAACCATTCCCTCCCCCCCACCCCAAAAATCCTTCTTTTGGGAATGACTCTTTAATTTCACAAATTTATGTAAATTTTCCCTAGATTTTTAATGTTAGACTTTTTCGGAGATGTTTTATTCAAAGAACAAATATGCATCTCAAGCTCCAACTTTTCTTCTCTGTTCCCGACCTTCGTTTCTAATACCTACATCTCCATTTGGATATCCCATCTAGGTATCCCATCTGTACCTAGAACTCAATATATCTAAACCTAAACATATTTTTTGGGGAGTCAGATTTGTGATTTCAGTATTGTCTAGACTCTAGTTTAGATGATAGAGTAGGCTCTAGACTCTAGAGCTTCCATCCTACAAATTCTGTCCATGGATTCAGACCAGCAACTTTTCTGTAACTTCTAGCATTACTGAGTTGCCTGTAGCCCTTGAAAACTTAAGTAATGTGTTGAAAATTCCACAAATATTATGTGTCAAAAGCAAAACTTGATCCCAGGCCTTCTTGATTTCAAGGCCAACTTATTTGCTACTTTGCCAGGCTACTTCAGGAAACTATCATCTTACTCCGAAAACCCCTCTCCTAAACCTCCATATTTCTGTTCATGGCTATCCATTAAGTATTGAATCAAATAGTCAATTGTCACTACTTGACAAAGTTTCTGGAAAAAAAAACAAACTCTAGACTGCCAGAAAAAAAAGAAAAAGAAAAACTAGATAGCGGTCTGACATAAATCATTGGAGGAGTCCACACGTCCCTTTGTGGGTTCCTGGGTTGGGTGAGTGAATCTGGTGGTGATTCTTTCTGTCTTTCAGCAGCGACTCATCTCTACTAAGCCCCAAGCGAGTGTTTGGGAGAGATCTGGCCAGAGTCATAGCTCATCACCATCTCCCCACAATTCACACAAGTTGTTTGTTATGCTTGAAATGTCCTCTATTTCTCCATCTCCACTTGTTAATATCCTTCTCATCCTTAAGGCCTAGTTCCAATCCACATCCTTCATAGAGCCTTTTTCTGTCTCTGCAATCAAGTGTTTAGTAAGCACCTTCTATGTATATGCCAGGCATTGCGCTAGGCACTGGAAATACAAGATAGGGATGAAATTGCCCCTGACCTCAGGAGAGACAATAGGGAGATAAATATGTATGTGTATATGTATATGTATATGTATATGTATATATGTATATGTATATGTATATGTATATATGTATATGTATATGTATATATGTATATGTATATGTATATATGTATATGTATATGTATATGTATATGTATAAACATAAATATATGCATGTGTGTATATATATATGTGTGTATATTTGTATGATATATCTATATCGATCTATAATCTCCAATTTTCAATCAAGTTTATTTCTGTATTGTTTCCCTTTATTAGAGTGGGAGCTCCTTGTGAGCAGAAAATGTCTCATTTTCATGAGACAAAATGTCTCATTTTCTATTTGTATACCCAGCACTTAGTATAGTACTTGGCACATAGTAAACATTTAAGAGATTTTCCAATAAAAATATTTTCTGTTAAATACATTTAACAGAATTTGTTTAACCATTTCCCAATGGATAATCTAATTTATTTATAGTTCTTTAGTATTGTAATGGGAATCCAGTCCTCAGAGCATGCATAGAGGTCTCTGCCTATTGCTAACCTACTTGAGGAGTTTGGAAAAGAAGTATGTGATGTGTGATGGAGGGTTCCTGCTTTATTCAGAGCATGTACAGGTATCCTGTGACTTTCTAGTTTGCTTACTCGATTGTAAAGAAATGCTATTTATACAAGTCATTCCCCAATTGATAAATGGTCAAAAGATATGAACAGGCAATTTTCAGAGGTAGAAATTAAAGATATCTATAAGCATTTGAAAAAATGCTCTAAATCACTATTGATTTGAGAAATGCAAATCAAAACAACTTTGAGGTACCACATCTCAGTAGTCAGATTGGTTAAGATGACAAAACAGGATAATGACAAATGCTGGAGAGGATGTGGAAAAATTGGAACAATAATGCATTGTTGGTGGAGCTGTGAACTGATTCAACCATTCTGGAGAGCAATCTGGAACTATGCCCAAAGGGCTATAAATAATTGCATACCCTTCGATCCAGTGATACCACTTCTGGGGTTGTATCCCAAAGAGATCATAGAAGTGGGAAAAGGATCCATATGTACAAAAATATTTATTGCAGCTCTCTTTGTGATGGCAAAAAACTG
>CM053584.1:186940543-186964717 GCA_028627135.1 Pseudochirops cupreus | reverse complement strand
CCAACCTTGATAAACTGGACTCTTCTAAGCAACGCACAGGTATAAGACAACTCTACAAGTCTCAGGATGGAAAGAGATGTCTTCATTCAGAGAAAGATCTAGAAAGACCAGAGTTTAAATGGAGACTGAAGCAGTCTACATGGTATCATTCTTTTCCATGTTTGGTTTTGTTTCTTCTTTCCCACTGTTCACTCCATCGGTTACAACCCTTCTCTACAACCAGACTGTTGTACAATGTGAAAGTATATGCAGATCCTGTGCTTGGTTGCACGCCGCCATGGGGGGGGGAGGGGAGAAAATGTGAAACTCAAGGGCTTGTGGAACTGAATCTTGTAAACTGAAAGTAAATAAACAAGTCAATTTAAAAAAAAGAAATGCTCTTTAAATGACTGGCGAGTTGGAACTGAGTATATACAAAAGGCTCTGATGGAGAAATTTCATCTTTCTCTTTCCTAGTAGAGCTCAAGGCAAATTATACTCTAAACTTCTAGGTCGGGAGAGAGGCCTTGGGTCCTTATGTATCCTGTGAACCCTTGGCTTGCTGTTTCTTCTGCCCTTGTTGTGTTTATATTTTCTTGATCTAAGATGGAATGTGGAGATCCAATGTTCCTTCAATCTAGTGAACTTTGAAGAGCTGAAAGAAACCAACCATGAGGAGTGACCTGTTTGACCTAATCCAGCCTGGATCATCTCAGCAACCAAGACACTGTGGCCTGTAAACAAGGGAATAACTCCATTGGCTGTGCTGCACCTGGCAGTAAATTTGGTGGTGGGAGGGATATTTGCAGGAGCTTTCTTTAAGTTCGAATCCACTCTCCCCAGGGTGAAATTAGGGGAGGATATGCCCCCAGTTCATACTTTGTTTTTATCTTCTGTTCTAAGCTGAGCCTGACTCAACCCTGGTATTTTGAGTTCAATATTGGAACAAAATAAAACAACGGCACATGGTGGGCACTTAATGAATGTTTATTGCCTGACATTGCAGCCACTCAGCTATTAGGAGGAGGTTTACTTAGCCATAGCAAGAGAAGGATATTCAATGAAGAAGGCATCGAGAACCCCTTGAGTTGATTCAGCTGAGGGAAGTTCCCCTGCCTGCATCAGCAATTGTGATCCAATAACCAAGCCTCTGAGCATCCCTGGGGTGCCTCATGCTATTTCACAACCAGACAACTAGCAAATGAGGTTGAAAGTCTGAGCCCTTAAGTCTCCTGAACCAACCAAGTCTAGAGGAGTGTCTCAATGCCATTTAAGGAAAAATTAACCCAGCCTGCAATGGGGGATTAAGATATTGCTCCTACTCTATTTTCTTTTTTGGAGGGGGGGAGAGGGGAAGGCAAGACAATTGGAGTTAAGTGACTTGCCCAATATCACACAGCTAAGTAAGCATGTCAAGTGTCTGATGCTGTATTTGAACTCAGGTCATCCTGACTCCAGGACTGGTGCTCTATTCACTGTGCCACCTAGCTGCCCTCTCCTACTCTATTTTCTCAGTAAATAATCCTTTTAATTTATATTAGCTGGTTATCAATTATATTGAAAAGATATCAACATATTAAATGATATTGAGGTGCTAATCACTAGTGATGATAGTGGGAGGAACACACTGGATGGAGACTTGAGCCAATAGCATTAGAAGATCCTACTATCCTTGTTACCCTTTGTACTCTGAGGGGGAAATGTAGTCAGATACACTATAGAGATCCAACTTGCCAGTGCACATATGGTTTGGGAGCAGAATCTTACTACATTACCAGGAGGAATATTTTAAAGCTGAGCTCTTACTACATATCCAAACCTCTTCCTACTGCATCATGAGGCCTTTATCACTCAAAGCTTAAAGATCACATAAGGTCTTTCTCCTGGTTGATCTGAAGAATACAGGAATCCCAGATCTGATGCAATTTTCTTAGGGTTATGTGCTTTGCTGGGAAGAGCTGTAACACTTAGGGTACCTAGAGATACTACTGTGTGTCCCTAAGTGACTAGCAGAGGATGCTTAGGGGGGAATATATTCTGTGAGAGACAGTCAACTGATGATTGGCCTCTTCTACAAGTTACTTCCCTCAATTTTCCTCAACTTTGGCAAATGAGTCAATATGTGGGGTGAGGGAGAGTGAGGAACTGAAGATAACTGTAAACCTGAGGAGGGTGGTGGAGGCCTTAATGGAAATAGAGATTTTTGGAAGAGAGTTGGATTTGCATGGAAAAATAATAAGTTCTCTTTTGGACATGTTGATTTTGAGATAACTGCAGAGCATCTTCTGGAGCTAGGTAGCACAACAAACAGAGTGACAAGCCTGGAGTTAGGAAGATCCATCTTTGTGAGTTCAAATCTGACTTCAGACACTTACTAGCTGGGTGACCCTGGGCAAGTCACATGCCCTGTTTGCCTCAGTTTCTTCATCTGTAAGCTAGAAAAGGAAATGGCAAACCATTTTGCCAAGAAAATTCCAGATGGGGTCACAAACACACAACTGAAAAATGACCAAACAACACCGCAGGGCATCCAGTGAGAAATGTTCGCTGGGTTGCTGGTGATATAAAACGGGAGCTCAGGAGAGGGACTTGGGCCTAGAAGATATTGCAATGGGAGCCATCCACATTGAGATGATAATGGAATCCACACGATGATCTCACAGAGAGGGCAGAGAGGTAGAATAGAAGATCCTTGTTAGTGAAAGGAGACTGGGGAAGAAGCAGCTGGACAGTTAAGAGAAAAGTCAGTAGGGAATGATATGGCACAAAAACCAAAGAAAAGAGAGTCTTTAGGATGCGTCAAATGGTGCAGAGGAGTAAAAAAAAAAAAGATGAGAACACCGAATTTGGCAATTAAGAGATCATTGATAACTTTGGAAAGGAAGGTTTCAGTTAAGTGGTGAGGTAGGGGGACAGATGGCAAGATATCAAGAAGTGAGAGCAAATGGAGTGAAAGCAATAAGTATATACTTTTTTTTTTAGAAGTTTGGCTGTGAAAGGAAGGGCAGAAGGATGACAGCTTGAGAGGACGATCATGTCAAGTGAAGGAAGACTTCTTAAGTGGGGGCAGCTGCACGTTAAAGAAGGAACCATTAGATAGAGAGAACTTGGCAGTTACAGAGACAGTGGGAATGATACTGGGTACTTACCTCCAGAGGAGGCAGGAAGGGATGGGATTGACTGACAAAGGGTTATGAGGTATAGAATACGGAAGAAGAACGAGTTCATGGCACCTCTGTTCTCAATATGAGGAAAGTTCCTCTGCTGAAAGGGAGAGGACAGGAGATGATAAGAAGGCTTGAGGAGACAACAAAAGGGAAAATAATTCAAAAATAGAAGACAATGTCAGTTGAACCCAGGAATTAGGGTCAGAGCAAGAAGAAGGTTCAAGGGAGTGGAAAGCAAGAGATAGAAGGATTCAGCACGAGTGATGAAAATGAACAAACGCTAGAGGGTTCTTACTATTTTTATCTATAATAGCCTAATTTGTTAATGGTATATAACCCTATTATCTTCCTACCTAACAGTTAAGTCCTTACTGTGATCCCCGGGAAATCACACAGTCTGCAATGAGTTGCTTTTGGGATGACTTACCATGGGGAGGAAGGTGCCCCAGGAGTGGCTGCCCTCCTGAGCTACCCCAAGCCCTTGCTTGGGTTGTGGCTGCCAGATCAAGGACCTCACAGTCATCTGGCTGTCTCACTGTTTCAGCTCTCAGCTAATCTCTTGTCCCTTCTCCCTCTGGGGGCCCCACAGCTGCTAATCAGTTTATGAGTGTATATGTGGGAGATTATGGAAATAGCACCCAGGGGCTCTGTGCTATCTGTATCCTTTCTTCCCTAATTTGGGGGCCACTTGGTAGAAGAGAGAGGCAAGGACCTGAAGGGGAACTCAAGGCTATAATCTCCATCCCCATAGCCCCCAGGAAGGGGCTAAATCCTTGGGAGCCACTGGTGAGTGGGAAAGTTCCCATAGAAAGAACTAGGAAGAAGTTAGAGTCATGCTGAGGTCAGATTCTAGCCTGGGATAAATCCTTATTTATTTTAGACTGGGGGCAAGGTAGCTGTTATTAGATAGGAATTGGCTTTCCAAGAAAAGTGCTAGGTGGGGTAGGGGTTACGAACAGAGAAGAAGAAAGGTTATAAAGGGTATGGTAACAGGGTGGTGGATGGGTGGGTAGGGGAGGGGAAAATGTTGCTGGACATTATCTGTTCTCACCTTGCTCCTCAATCTTGTCTTCAGATTCCTTGTTGGGTATATGTATGTGGTGGCAGGGGAGTGGGGGGGAAGGTTGTGGTGATGAACTTCCGTAGGGGTGACAAAGTACTAGGTTGGCCTTGAAACACCAAGGGATTAAGGGAAGTAAGGGGATGGGAGAGTTGGGGAGGAGGTATCATAGTGGCAGAGAATGGTTTGGGCTGAAAAAGGTCCAAACGGGATCTTTTGTGATGGTTTTGTCCCTTCCTTTTTCTCTCCTACTGCATAACCCTTTTCCTTTGACCTTTATGTTTTCTGTCTGTCTCCCAAGTTGTCCCACCATGGCTCCCTCTCTATCTTCTCCCTTGTCTCTTTGACCCGACTCCCCTTTTGTCCCATCATGCTGGTCCCTCCCATAAATGGTCTCTCCTATCAGCCACCACGGTGCTTTCCTCCTCTCCCTCTTCCACTTTTCTTTTTATTTTTCCTCTTCCTCCCTGCACCAATCTTCCCTGCCACCTTCACAGTAGGTGTACTGGGCCCCTGGACCTGTGACCCTATTTTTTCCCGGGCCCACCCAGACCTGGCTGCCCGCCTGGCTTCCACCCGCCTGAACCATGACAAAGCCCTGGAAGGTGGTCCCTGGTTTGAGGTCATCCTGCTCCCAGAGCCATGCCACACCTCAGGTTCCCTGGGGGCCCTATCCCCTTCATTAGGCCGTGTCTCTGGCCTTGTGGGCCCTGTGAACCCAGCTGCATGCCACCCTGCTGAACTGCTGGCCCAAGAAGCTGGGGTCCCCCTGGTGCCCTGGGGTTGTCCCCAGGGGGAAGCTCGGACCACAGCCCCTGCCCTTCCCCTAGCCCCTGATGCCCTCTATACCCTGTTGCGGGCATTCCGCTGGGCCAAGGTAGCGCTCGTCACTGCCCCACAGGATCTGTGGGTGGAGGCTGGCCAGGCCCTCGCTGGGGTGCTCCGTAGCAGGGGCCTGCCTGTAACCATGGTGACCTCTTTGGAGACTACAGACCTGGAAAGTGCCAAGAATGCCCTAAAAAGGGTCAGAGATGGTCCCAGGGTGAAAGGTATGGACAGCTGCAAGTAAGAATTCTTGTAAGTGAGGACAATTCTTGGCCTTGGGGAAGCTTGAATAACTTTGTACAGGCATCATCTCACTGGCAAAGGGAGATGGCCTGTCCCCCCAAGGAATCTATGCAGAACCTATGCATCATGGCAAACACTCCTTGAACTCCTAACCCCTGAGAAGAGGTGGGGGTGGGAGTAGGTGGTAGAGAGAGAAGACAGGCAAGCCCTAGCAAAGAAATAATATAGCCATAGGGCCATGGAGGTGATAGACTGGGGGTGGTGAGGGAGCCTTGTAGTTTGTTCCTTGTGATGAGGGATGACAGAGCATCTTAAGGCATGGGAATGGTGGACCTCCCTCAGTGGGCTCTGGGTATGGTTATCTAGGAAGGGAAGGTAGTTGAGAAGACGAAGTTGAGCCAGGAGCCTAGAATGGGGGAACTCCTGAGTCAAATAGGAAGAAGTCTGGTTTTGATGCCTGAGCCCCTCTCCACCCTGATCTGTCCTACCTCTGCAGTGGTGATCATGGTGATGCATTCAGTTCTGCTGGGTGGGGAAGAACAGCGGCTGCTGTTGGAGGCTGCTGAGGAACTGGGCCTGGTAGAAGGCACAATGGTGTTCCTTCCCTTCGATACCCTACATTATGCCCTTCCCCCTGGCCCCGAGGCCCTAAGGCCCATCTCGAACAGTTCCAGACTCCTAAAAGCTCATGATGCTGTGCTCACTCTAACCCGCTACTGCCCTAAGGGGAGTGTGTCAGCTAGCTTACGCCAGGCCCAGGAGTACCGGGAGCTACCACGGGACCTTAAACTCCAGCAGGTGAGGAGAGACATGGGGACTCAGAGCATATAGACAAGATAGAGGGCCAGGTGGGATCCCTGATCAGGAAGAGAGGGTCCTGGGACAATGGGTGGAGGAGATGGGGTAGATGTAGGAGTCAAGATCTGAGAGGTGATGGGATGAGAGAGCAGTAGTATAAGGAGGTGAAGAAAGCTGAGAATGGATATCTAGTGATCAACAGGAAGATAGGATTAAGCTGATGTAAATGTTTCCCCTTTGGGGCAGCTAGGTGGCACAGTGAATAGAGCACAGGCCCTGAAGTCAAGAGGACCTGAGGTCAAATCCTGCCTCAGACACTTGACACTTAACTAGCTGTGTGACCTTGGACAAGTCACTTAACCCCAATTGCCTTGCCTCCCTCCCTCAAAAAAAAAGTTTCCTCTTAGCCAGGGGGACTTGAAGAGTGAGGCGATAGGGAAGATTCCTGGCTAGTGAGACAGGCCTGGCTCTGGCCCAGTCTCTCTTCCCTCCTACCCTTCCATCAATGACTTATCCAAAGGCATGTTTATCAAATTTCTGGATGACACATACTTAGAAAGTGGGATGTCCTCCAATTTGTCAATGTCCTTCTTCAAATGTGGTAGCCAGACCTGAAGACAGCACTCCAGGTGTCAGATTAGAGTAGAATCCCTCATTTGGAGCATTAGGTCTGGTTTCAAGGCTAGGTAATACTTTGGATGATAGCACTGAAATCTAAAAGGACATTGATGGATTTGGACAATGGGCCATAGCTAACAAAATGGAATGGAATATGGAGAAAAGTGTCATGTCCTGAACTTTACAAAAACCAAAACAGTTACATAAAGACAAGGGGGAGGGGATGGGGCGTGACTGGCAAGCATCTCATGTGAAAAGAACCCTCAGGTTTTAGCGCACCCAAAGCTTAAAATGAGTTTAACCTATGACATGGCTGAGAAAAAAAATAAAACAACAACAAAAAACACTTAAAGGCTAAGTATAGCATCTACAAGGAAGGAGTTCATAGTCTTGCTGTGTTCTGCTTTGGTCAGACTCGTGTTTATCTGGAGTGTTTTAAGAAGGGCACTGGTGAAGTGGTAGGCATGCAAAGGAAGGTTATTGGAATAGGGAGGGACATAACTGACCACATTTGAAGGATTAGATGTAGATGAGGAATTAGGCTTGTTCCTTTCTGTCTCAGAGAACAGAACTAGGAATATTAAATGGAAATAAGATACAAAGAAAAATGTCCTGATGATTAGAGCTGTCTCAGAAGGGACATGGGTTACCTTGAGGTCTTGAAACAGATGGGGTGGCTACTTGTTAGGGACTGTGCAAAGGCTTGGACTAGATGGCCTTTAATTCTGTCGTTCTTCAGGTATCTCCGCTCTTTGGCACGATATATGATGCTATCTATCTGCTGGCAAGGGCCGTGGCAGGAGCACAAGCAGCTGGGGGTGGTGGATGGGTCTCTGGGGCAGCAGTGGCCCACCACATCCCCAAATCTGAGGTGCCTGGCTTCTGTGGACACCTGGGAGGGACAAAGGAGCCTCCTTTTGTGCTACTGGATACAGATGGAGTGGGGGACCAGCTACTCCCCACTTATACCTTGGATCCAGCCCAGGGTGTCCTCAGTTATGCTGGTAATCCCATCCACTTTCCTCATGGTGGCCGGGGGCCTGGTCTTGACCCTCCGTGCTGGTTTGACCCCAACGTGATCTGCAGTGGAGGTGAGGTTCTTTCCCATTCTACCTCCCTAAGACTACATATGTCCTACGTAATTCTTCCCGGGATTCGTCTTAGTGACTCTCCCACTCCCTCACTTCAGGATCTCTCTCTGGACTCCCTTTCAGACCTCCTAGAAACCCCAAATATCTCTCTCCTAGAAACCTACTGGAACCACCTGATTCACTTCATGACTATCTTAAAAGTTCCCTCCCAGTCCTACCTGGGCTCTGCCCTTCGAATTTATTTCTTCCATTTGATCATCATGTTTCAAAATTCTCTTTCCCTCTCTGCCTCCCACATTCCAATAAATGTTGCCACCCTGAATTCCTCTCCATTTTCCTCTTGCCCTCAGGAGTAGAGCCCAGCTTCATCCTTCTTGTCATCCTCATCATCGCTGCTGTGGGGCTGGTGGTTGCCACACTGGCCTATTACGTTCGGTAAGCTGAGGGTTGGGAAGGAGGAGAAACTGGATGGGAAAGGAAAGCAGGATTTTCAGGAAGGAGTTGGGGGTAGTTCTAGAAACGGATATTGGGGGTTGATAGATGAGCCAAGTCTCTTCTCTGTGCCTGACTCTGGGAACCATGTGTTTGGATAGCCTGGATAGCCTGCCCTAACTCAGGCTGTAGAGCAAAGAAATTGTTCACCAGACTAAGGAGAGTGGGTGGGTGTTAGGGTTATTGTCAGTCCCCAAGTCAAGTTGTGTGGCCTTGGTAGAAGAGGTGCTAGAAGGAATTGGGGGCTCGCCCACCATCACCCCCTTTTACCACAGGGATAAAACTCTCTCATTTCCTATTCCGTACCTGGGGTGGTCCTCTCCTCCTCCCCATCACTCTCTCCCCAAGTTCCCCTTTCCAAAATTACTCCTCTGCTTCTGCGCTCCCAGACGCCAGCTCCTCCACGCCCAAATGATCTCTGGTCCCAATAAGATGATCCTGACTCTGGAGGACATCACTTTCCTCCCTCGACAGGGCAGCAGCTCTCGAAAGGTAGGGGAGTCTAGGTGTCTGTGGGGAGGGGGAGAGATTTGGGTAGCAGTCTAGTCCTAAGAGACCGGGAAAAGAGGTGAGAGACTCTGGAAGATTTTTTTGGGTATCATTTCAGCCTCTGGTTGCCTGCCCTGATTCCCCTGTCTCTGTACCACAGTCTACCTTCCCCACATTGTTTTCTGAGAAGTAGCATGGTGTCATGGTCCCTGGATCCCTGGAGACCTGGGATCCCATGTGATAACTGCTACTGAATTACAGTGTGACTTTACAGGAAACGCACTTTATCACTTTGGGCTTCAGTTTCCTCCTCTGTAAAGTGGGGATAACAATATTATTACCTGAGGACTAATTATCTCAAAGCAGAAAGGATGCAAAAGGGTTTTGCCCCATAAATAACCACACACATGGAAGAGGTGATCGTTTTCTCCCTGGATACCTGGCCCCTGCCCTCTTCCTTCCCAGTTCCTTAATTTTCAATCACAGCCCAAAATTGCTGCTTCCTTCCCCCGATTACTCCTCCATCATCTTACATTTCCTTTGACTCTCTCCCTACCCAGATAACAGAGGGAAGCCGGTCAAGCCTGGCTGCCCACAGCATATCTGACATGCGCAGCATACCTAGCCAGCCCCAAGACAGCTCCAACATCGGCATGTATGAAGTGAGTACCTTGTCAGGATCCTTCCTCATAAAGCTAATCTTTCCTTTAACTATAGATGCCTGTTGAAAAAATAATATCAACTAAACAATGGAATGAGGGAGGAGTAGATGAAAATTCTGTTTTATCTGTCAATTATATTAAACTGTGTTTTGGATGATCTAGAATGATATAGTGTCAGACTCTAAATAGAAATGGGGGCCACTGAACCATACTTAGAGGCAGCTAGGTGGTACAGTGGATAGAGTGCCAGGCCCTGGAATCAGGAATTCAAATCTGACCTCAGACACTTAGTAGCTGTGTGACCCTGGCTAAGTCACTTAACCCTGTTTACCTCAGATCCTCACCTGTAAAATGAGCTGGCAAAGTAAATGGCAGTGTCTTTGCAAAGAAAATCCCAAATGGAGTCAGAAAGAATTGGAAACAACTGAGCAACAGCAACAAACCATACATAAGAATACCTGAAGGTTACATATTGACTTAGTTGTAAATGGAATGTTATCTATGTTTTATTGTATATTTATTTCGGTAAACATTTAATCTGGTTCTGGCACACTATGGAGCATTTTTGACACCTCTGATCTAGAATGTGGCTCTAAGAAAAGGATGCCTTTTCTTATTATCGTGAAAAGAAATTTCTCCAGCAAATCAATCATGAGTGACTCAAGGGTCCTGAAGCTGAATTTAGCAGATTACCTGTCCAACAACCTCAGTCAGACATTGCTGTCTGTCCTTGCATCTATAATGATTGTAAGCCCATGTGAAAAAGAAAGAATAGATCCACTTTCTGGTTTTTTGTTTTGTTTTTATGGGGGGGGGAGGGAAGGCAGGGGAGTTGGAGTTAAATGACTTGCCCAAGGTCACACAATTAGTACGTGCTAGATTTGAACTCAGGTCCTCCTGACTCGAGGGTCAGGGCTCTATTCACTGTACCACCTAGCTGCCTCTAGATTGACTTTCTGAAAAAGGCTGAATACCTTGATGCAAAATGTGGTTTACCTGGCTTGTTGTCAGTGATGAAAAATGTGGGCTATCTGGAATCCTGCGCAAGTGCAAATATACAGCGCAAATATACCTCCCAGGGGACTGACATGGGTTGTGCAGGATGTGAGGTTTCTATGTCAGGTAGTCCCCTGGGCAGTAATTTTAACTTACGCCAGCAAAATGGCAATTGTAGATCCTGGTTCAGGGTTTGTGTATGTTGTTGGGCAGGTGTTCTCTGCGGTATGCCTTTATGGAAGATAACAGGGCATGGTGGAGTGCTGGATTTGGAGTCACGGAACCTGGGTTTCTAAAGGGGCTCCAACACTCAATGCCTGTGTTTAAATAAATTACTTCATCTTTCTGAGCCCTCATCTCTGTGACCACTAAGGCCCTTTATGTGACTACTAGGACTGCTGTGGAGTAATGACTACAGTTCAATCAAATTTTAATCCCCATGGGCCACACTGAATATCAGCTGTGCTTTGGGGAATCTCTCAGACTCTCAGAAAACTGGCCACCTCTTTCCCTTGTCTTCAGCTTCTGTTCGAAGAGACAATGCTAATTATTCAGGCAATAAGGATTTGTTTTATTTGTTTTAATCAGCCAACCTTCTTATTCTCCCAACCCTTACCTGAGAGCATGAGAAAAACATGTATAGTCAATCAAAATAAATTTCTACTGGCCAAAATTTCTTTTCAAAAGAAAATGTGTCTCATCCTGCATTGTGAGTCCTCTCTCTGTCAGGAGGTAGGTAGCAAATTTCATCACTAGTGTCTGGAATCATTACATTGATTCAAATTGAGCACCACAGCATTCTATCACATTTATATAACATATATTCATTCTGCAATATGTGGGCTCCTCTTCAATTCCTATTCTTTGCCACCTCAAAAAGAGTTACAAATATTTTTGTACATCCTTAGAGATTATTTTGCTTAAGACTAATCCCTCCCTTAATCTACCCTTTCACTAATTCCCCCTCCCCACTTCTCCCCTTTCTCTCCTGTTTTCTTATGGAGTAAAACAAGTTGAGTAAAAAGTTGGGTACTTTTCAGTTCAGTTTAGATGAGAGTAAGGCTCAGATGTCAGCTGCTCCCCAGCCCCTTGTTTAAATAAATATCCACTTGCGCACTTTGAATATGTGCGATAATTTCCTCTAACCTTCCTTTTCCTTCTTCTTTTCCTCTCAACCAGTGTATTCTTCTTCCTTTCTCTTTCCATTCTTTTTTTTAAGATCATGTAGACAGTATTCCAAAGAGATCAAAGAAAAAGCAAAAGAACCATATGAAAAATATGTACAAAACTATTTATAGCGACTCTTTTTGTGATGACAAAGAACTGGAAATTGAGAGGATGTCTTTCAATTGGTGAATAATTAAAGAAGCTGTGATATATGATTGTGCTATAAGAAATGACAAGCAGGATGGTTTCAGAAAAAGCTGGAAAGACATATGAGCTGCTGAAAAGTGAACTAAAAAGAACCAGGAGAACATTGTACACAGTAAATAGCAATATTTTATGATGATTGACTGTGAATGAGTTAGCTAAATTAATCAATACAATGATCCAAGACAGTTCCAAAGGATTTATGATGAAAATTGCTGTCCACCAGCAGAGAGTGAAGTAATGAAATAAGAACAGTTGGAGGCATATTTTTTTTCACTTTTTTTTTCAGCATAGTTAATATGGAAATATGTTTGGCATGATTTCGCTTGTATAATTGAAATCCCATTTCTTACCTTCTCAATGGGGTGGGACCAGAAGGAAAGAGAGAATTCAGAACTCAAAAAAAAAATTCTTAAATGAATGTTAAAAATAAATAATAAATTTATTTTTAAAAAAAGATAATGAAGGCATAACAGAACCACTCCCAGGCCTTGTCTAAATTAGACTCCCTCTATGAACTCTGATGATGATGATAGGGTTCAGAGAGATCACATAGATCATCTCTATAGCCTCATTTAGTCCTTTGTCATTATTCATTTATGTTTGCCCTTTTATGCTTCTCTTTACTGCTATGTTTGGACTTCAACATTTCCCTGTAGCTCTGGTCTTTTTATTAGGAATGTTTGGAAGACCTCTATTTCACTAAAGATCTGATTTTCACTTGTAGTATTATACTCCATTTTACTGGTTAGCTGTTCTTGGCTGTAAGCCATTGTTTGCTTTCTGGAACATTGTATTCCAAGATCTCCGCTGCTTTATAGTGACAGCTGCTAAATCATGTGTGTCCCTAACTGTAGCTCCTAGGTATTTGAATTCTTTCTTTCTGGCTGCTTGCAATATTTTTTTCTTTGACCTGACAGCTCTGGATTTTGGCTGTGATGTTTGTGGGAGCTTTTCATTTTGGAATTTCTTCCAGGAGGTGACCAGTGAATTCTTTCTACTTCTATTTTGCCCTCTGATTCTAAGAGATTTGGGCAGTTTTCTTTTAAAATTTCTTGAAATAGCAAGAACTCTTCTTTTTTTTTTAGTCATGTGTTCAGTTAGTCCAATGATTCTTAATTTTTTTTTCATTTCTTTTCCAGGTAAGTTGTTTTTGCTATGAGATAATTTACATTTTCTTCCATTTTTCAACCCTTTAACTTTGTTTTTTTAAATATTTCTTATCACCTCATGAAGTCATTGGATTCTATTTGGTCCACTCAAATTTTCAGGGAGTTTTGTAGCAAGCTGTTAATTCTCTTTCCAATTCTTCCCCCCCTCCCACATAGTTATCTTTTTTTACCCCTTAAAACCTCTCTTCCCATTTATAAAAACATTTTAACTCCTTTTTTTCAAACTCATGCTTCATCTCTCCCAAAAATTTTGATAGAGTTTGTGCTCAAGCTATTTTTCTCAGAGACATTGCTGTCAATCAGCATTAATTAAGCCTCCTATGTGTCAGGCACTGTATATTGGGAATAAAAGAAAGGCAAAAAAAACCCATTCCCTGCTTTCAAGGAGTTTATAGTTTAACGGGGGAAACAGCATATAAACAACTTTGTATGTTTAAGTTAAATACATAATAAATTGGGGATAATCAACAGAAAGAAGGCACTAATATTAGGGGGATCAAGAAAGACTTTCTATAGAAGGTAGGATTTTAGCTGAACTTCAAGGAAATCAGGGAAGTCAGGAGGCTGAAATGAAGACGAAGAATATTTTAAGCCAGTGAAAATGCCTGGGGTTGAGAAGTGTTTTATTCAAGTAATAGCATTATCACTGGACTACAGAGTATGTGAGAGGAAGACAGAGGGAGGAAAGTATAACATGAATGAAATCATGGAAGTGGGCCAGATTATGAAGCCATTAAATGCTAAACAAAATGTTTTATATTTGATCCTGAAAATGAAAGGGAACCACTGGAGTTTATTGAATGGGGTTGGGGGGGTGGTGGTGACACGGACAGATCCACACTTAAGAACATCAATCTAATGAGGCTACTGGAGTGGGGAGACCCTTGAGGCAAGGAAACCAACTAGAAGTCTATGGTAATAGTTAGTCCAGGCTTGAGGTGATAAAGACCTTTACCAGAGAGGTGGCAGTATCAGAGGAGAGAAGGAAGACATTTACAGGAGATAGTGTAGAGGTAGAAATGACAAAACTTGACCACTGATTGGATATGGAGGAATGAGAGACAGTGAGGAGTTGAGGATGACATTTATACTGTGAGGCTGAGTGGGAGGTCTGGTGGTACCCTCATTAGTAATAGGAAAATTAAGAATTGAGGGGAGGGTTGGTGGGAATGCTAGTAAGTTTATTTTAAGACATCTTGAGTTTCCCATGATTTATGGGACATCCAATTCAAGATACCCAAAAGGTAATTGGAGTTCTGAAAAAGGGGGTCAAGAGAGAGGTTAGGTCCAGATAAGTAGATCTAAGAATCATGGGAGTTGGTGAGACCACCAAGCAAATGACATAGTAAGAGAAGGAAAGAGGGTCCAGGATAGAACTTTGGGAGACAATCACAGTTAATGGCCTGGATGCAGATCCAGCACAGGAGACTAAGGAGAGGTCCGCTAGGTAGGAGGAGAACAAAGAGAGAGCAGTGTCACAAAAACCTAGAGAAAAGAGAGTATCAAGGAGAAAAGGGTGATCAACAGTGGTAAAAGCTGTGAAGAGGTTAAAAGGGATTAAGGTTGAGAAAAGATCATTAAATTTGGTAATCAAGTGATCATTGGTAACTTTACAGAGAGAAGTTTCCCTTGAATGATGAGGTGGAAAACCAGACTTCAAAAAGTTAAGAAGAGAGGGAGAAGAATGGAAAGGGAAGTATCTGTTCAAGGATTTCAACCACAAAAAGGAGAGATATAAAATGATAGCTAGTGGGGTGGATGGATCAAGTGAGAATATTTTGAGGATGGAATCTCGAACATGTTTGTAGGCAGTAGGGAAGCAACCAGTAGACAGCAAGTGATTGAAAAGCAGTGAGAGAGTAGGGATAACAAAGGGGATAATCTGTTAGGGAAGACAGGAGAGGATGGGATCACTTGTGCATGTAAAAGGGTGAAGAGAGGGGCCACCTCATCATGGGAGATTGGGGTGAAAGAGGAGAGTAGCAGAAATTATCTGAGTGACAGGAGACAAGAGAGGAATAAATCAATGGTCTCTGGTGGCCTCAGTTTTTTCAATGAAAAATGAGGCAAAGTTCTCAGCTGAGAGAGTGGGAAAAGGGAAAGCCTTGGGAAGTTTGAGGAAGGATGAAAAGATTAGAAAAAGCTGTTATGGTGAATAGGATAGTGAATTGATTAGGAAGGTGTAGGTGGATTGCCTAGCAGCAGTGAGGACCCAGTTGAAATTATGGAACATAATTACATGTAGTGGACCTAGTCAGCATGGCTTTCTAATTTTCTACTGCTTAATTCGGTATCATGTGAGTAGGATCAAGGGCAGCGGATGGTGGGCAATCCAAGGTTAAAGTTTGGCGGGATAAGATTGATGAGAGGAGAACAGCCAATGAACTTGAGAGAAGATGGCAGTGTAGAATTGAAATGGTTCCCTAAGGAGTCAAGATGGGGAAGGGAGAAGAATGTAGCCAGTGCTTAGATAATAGTAATTTGGGAAAGAACTGATGGGGGTGGAGGGATTGGAGATTTCAGTGAGGAAGAGCAGGGTTTGGAAGAACAAGGCTGAGGGAGAAGTGAAATGACAACAGATTACGACTAGATAAGGGAATTTCAGAGTCAATGAACATGGAAATAGAACAATGGTGAGAGATGGTAAGATCAAAGGATGACCATCTCTGTATGTAGATATAGTGGGAGTTAGGGAGTAGTCTAAGGGTTTGTGTGGATTTATTTAATCAGATTTTTTTTTTTTTGCTTTTTGGAGGGGGGAAGGCAGGGCAATTGGGGTTAAGTGACTTGTCCAAGGTCACATGGCTAGTAAGTGTTAAGTGTCTGAGGCTGCATTTGAACTCAGGTCCTCCTGAGTCCAGGGCCAGGGCTCTATTCACTTAGCCGCCCCTCAATCAGATTTCTTATGGCTCCAGCTGCCATACCACTAGGAAAAAAAATACCCTTTTCATTTCCTAGTTTAGATGTAACTTATTCAAGTCTAACTATTATTGTAAGAAGCATTTAATCTGTGAACAGCAAAGGAATATCAAAACAGAGGCATTGATCAGTATGGAACAAAGACAAGGATTATATATTCCATTTGATCTCTGGATCACAACTCCTCCCAAAGTAGAAATGTGTTGGGGCAGAAATCTATCTTCTCTTCTCTCCCATTGTCTAAGGGTAAGGGCTAACCTGGGATAAGTGCTAACCTGGAAGCTGAGTTCTTAATTGCTCCCAATTGGCAGCTGAGAGACAAGAGTTTTCCACTTGTACATTTGGTATCAGGAGTGAGACTTACTATTGGTGGAAGACAGAAACTTAGAGCCTCCTGAGAGTCTCTTAGCCCAGCTTGAGAAAGCAGGGTGGTACCACAGTTACCTGAGCAGTCACTAAGCCCTCCTTCTGGTGACTCTATCCCCATTCCTAATTTCATAAGACCAGCTGACATCTTCTAGGCTTCTCTAAGTGACTGGAGAGGAAAAATTGGAGTCCTCCTCTTAGCTAGTTATAATTTCCCCCAAGTCTCTCACTATGTTCAATTCCTCTTTTTAAAATCAGCTGCCCTTCAACTTTTTCCATCATCTTCCATATGTAGAGCCTTTGTGTGTGGAAGGAGAAGTAACACAACACAGCTGGAAAGAGATTTTGGCCAGGTTTTGTAGGAGGCTGTTGTAATAATCTAGGTACAAAGTGATAGGACATGATAGAATATCGTAGCTGTGTGAGTGGAGAGAAGGGGTCAGCTGCAAAGGATGTTGTTAAGGTAGAAATGTCAAGAATTGGCAACTAGGGGCAGCTAGGTGGTGCAGTAGAAAAAGCACTAGTCCTAGAGTCAGGAGGACCTGAGTTCAAATGTGCCCTCAGACTAGCTCTGTGATCCTGGACAAGTCACTTAAACCTGATTGCCTTCCACCCCGCCTACCCCTCCCCCCAAAAAAAGAATTGACAACTGACTCGATATGTAGGGTAAAGGAAAATGAGTAGTCTAGAAGAATACCAGTTTTACAAATCTGAGACACAAAAAGGATGGTGGTATTTTTAACAAAGGATAGGGAAGTTTGGAAAGGGGGGGCTACTTAAGAGTAAAGACAATGAGTTTAGTTTTAGACACATTGAGTTTAAGATGTCTCTAGGGCAGCAGTTCTCAACCTGTGGGGTTATGTTCAGTTTGTAACAATGAAAATACATCCTGCATATCAGATATTTACATTACAATTCATAACAGTAGCAAAATTACAGTTATGAAGTAGCAATGAAAATAATTTTATGATTGGGGGTCACCACAACATGAGGAACTGTATTAAAGGGTCGTGGCATTAGGAAGGTTGAGAACCACTGGTTCTAGGGTATCCAGTTTCAAATACCTGATGAGCAATTTGTGATTCAGGACTGAAGTTCAAGGGGAGAAATTGGGCCTAGATATATGGATCAGGAGATAATCTGAATAGAGATGATAGTAAGTACATAGGGACTAATAAGGAGAGAGAGAGAAAGAGGACAGGAGAAGAGAAGAAAAGGAAGAGGGAGGGAGAAGAGGGAGAGAAGAAAAGAGAGAGGCAGAGAGAGGGGATGGAGAGAGAGAATAGAGGGAGAAGAGGGTCCAGTGCAGAACATTGTCAAGCATTCACAGTTAGGTGATGGTGAGGTACATGGTGTGCCAGCAAAGGAGACTGAGAAAAGGAGCAGTAAGACAGTTAGGAGGCAGAGAGTAGCATCATTAAAACTTAGGGAGGAGAGAGTATACAGGAAGACAGGGTGGTCAGCAGTGTCAAATGCAGCAGACAGGCTGAGAAAATATCATTAGGGGGCAGCTAGGTGGCACAGTGAATAGAGCACCAGCCCTGGAGTCAGGAGGACCTGCGTTCAAATGCGACCTCAGACACTTAACACTTACTAGCCGTGTGACCTTGGGCAAGTCACGTAACCCCAACTGCCCTGCCTTCTCCCCCCCTCCAAAAAAGCAAAAAAAGAAAAAAGGTCATTAGATTTGGCAATTAGAGCATCAGTAACTTTGGAGAGAGCAGTTTCAGTTGTGATGAGTTAGGAAGCAAGTCTGTAAAGGGTTGAGAGTGAGTGAAAGGGAAGGAAATGAAGACTGAGTGGAAGACAATGAAGTGTAGAGAACTTTTTGAAGGAATTTGGCTGAGGAAGGGAGGAGAGATATAGAACAATATGTTGAGGGGATGGTAGGGTCTAAGGAAGTTTTTTTTAATTTGTAGTGATTTGTGCATGTTTAAAGGATATAAGGAAAGAACTAGGTAATAGGGAGAGGTTAAAGAGTCAAGAGATTAAGGGTGCAATCGGCTGAAGAAGACAAGAGGGGATGAGATCAAGTGCCCAAATAAAGGGTCCTCTTTGCCAAAGACTGAGAGAAAGGAGGAGAGAGTGGGAGATGATGTCAAGGGGTCTTGAGATGGAAAGAATGGGAGAAGAGGTTACTCCAGTTGAATGGTCTTAATTTTTTAGGTTAAATAAGAGGAGAAGTCCTCAACTGGAAGAGAGGTGGGGAGAAGGTGTTGAGGAAGGAAGAAAAGGTTGTAGCTTCTGTTGGGCTTGAGATGCGAATCAACCAAAAGGACCTAAAAAGAATTAAAAGGACTGTCTTGCTGTAGTGAGGACCCCATTGAACTTGGATAACATGAATTTGTAATGGGTATAGGGGCAGGGAACCTGTGCCACATGTGGCCTTAAGGATTCAGGTTCTTCACCTCTGTACAGTTGTAGGTTTTCCTCCAGCTTCATTCAGCTGGTCATTAGTAAACTGAGGAGGAGGAAAGTGAGAATGATGGGACTGAACATGGTGATGCTATCACCCTGTAATATGTGAAGCCATTAATGACTTCAAAGCATTATATAAATGCTAGTTATTATTATGATTAGTCCCAAAATGCATTTTTGTGTTACCTTATTATACTGAGGGCATCACATTACATTATATGGGCATTATAGTCCACTAAAATCCACAAATCATCCAACAATTCTGAGTCAGTCTAATTGTATTCTCATCTAATCATATTTCTATATCTTTTTCACAAGAATGGTATGAGATATTTTATGAAAAACTTTGCTAAAATATAGGTAAATCAACTCTACAGCTCTCTGTTTAATTACTGGTTTAGTAATTCTGTCCAGAAAAAGAAATGAGCTTAGTATGAGATTGCCTATTCTTGATGAAGCAAATGTTGGCTCTTTGTAATCAAAATGGTTCAACAACCAAGTTGGTTCCTCTCTTTAATTACCAGTTATAGAATTATCACTGTGATTTACCACTTCATCACCATTGGTGATTCGCCAGTCAAGTCGGACCCATTATATAATTTTTCTGGTAACTAAAATGAGACTTATTGGCCTATAGTTTGTAGACACTTTTCTTTTCTTTTTTTTTTTAATGAGGGCAATGTTTGCCAGTCTCCCATCTGGTTAGTACCTCTTCCATTTTCCACTATCTTTCAAGTATCATTGACAGTGGCTCAGCAATCACACCTGAAAATTCTCAGTACCTGAGAATACAATTTATCTGGGAAAGGTAACTTTCCTCTGATGAGAATGGGTGATCAGGACTCTGGTATCAGGTATTAACTCTCTATTTTGTTTTTCAAACCTTAAAGTGCCATACAAACATTCACAATTATTATTAGCCATTGTTGTTCTCTCATATCCAGCCCAAATGTCATTCTCTTTGGTGGGGAAAAATGGAAGCAAAATAACAATCAAGCAGTTCTGCCTTCTCTCTGTTGTCAGTTATCTACCCCAAGCACCCTATTCTTTGATTCTCTCTTTTCTCCCGGGATAGATTTTTTAAAAAAGACCTTTTTTGGTTGTCTTTAGATTCCCTCTACCCACCTGAGTTTTAACATATCTAACATTATATGAATGTACTACATTTTTATATTCAAGGTCACAAATGGCAACCCCTTTCTTCACCCTCTCTCTCCACCCCAACCTGGGGAGTTGATAGAAAGGAGCAGACCATGTCCTATTGCTATTAAAGGGTCCTCTTCTCTTTCCCATTTCATGGGCTCTGAGCATGAAGGAGAGAGAAGCTGAAAATTGTAGAAGGATAGTCCAACCCTCATTCTCTCTCCTTCACCCTCCTTATTTCCTCCCACCCCAAATCCTTCCCCTCTAAGACACTGGAAAAATCAGAGTAGCTCTTCATGAGGAAAAGGTGGAGGTTCCTACCTAAGATTCCCTCTCTCCCTTGACCCTGCACTTGCAATTCCACCATCACGGATTTTCTGTTTTTGGCTATTCTCTCCCCTCCATTTTGTCTCTTTCTTCCCCATTCATTTCCTTCTCTTGATGACACACATTCTCTAGCTCTTTCCAGCTTCATTTTGTAGCTATCATTCATCCCTCTAGTTCAGTTAAGTTCCCTCTCACCTCCTCAACCTACTTATACAATTCTCTTTTACAATAACAGTGTTTCCTCTTTTCGCAACACAGTGCAAAGCCAGGAAGGATTTGACAGTGATGAGTTGGAACTAGCTCAAACAGGTTTGGGAGCTGATCGATAAATTTTCAGTGTAAGAATTTATACCTTAGAAATCAGCAAATGATACAAATCAAGGCTTGATTTATTATTTCACTCATTGTCTAAATTGTTAATAATGCAGATAAAACTTAAAAGTATATGTGTATACATTCTCCCCTTCCCCATTAAACATTTCACAGTTCATTCTTGTGTTGCTCTATAAACATTTCTTAACCTCGGTAGGGCAGGAGAAGGCTCAGGGAATGAAGTCATCACCAGATTGGAGGCCTAATGATGATGATGATGATGAGTTTGCGGATTACTTTAGATCCATTTGAGCTTTATATCACCCCTGGTTCACTTTACAGAATAGGAAACTGAGGCTCAAACTTTGAAACTTTAGGGGCAGAAGTTATACAGGAGATCTGATAAATCTGATAAATCCTAAAGGAAGTCATTTTTATGGCAAAATGGCAAAAATGCTAAACCATGTGTAAAATGAGGAGAGAGACCCTGCATGGATTGTTGACCCTTTGTGGTTACAAGGAGCTGTCTAATGCCTGACAAGCAGCTAATGCCAATTAGATACAACTGCGCTACCCCCCCACACCTCTCCACAGGCTTGTTTCCTTGTTAAGTCCTTCTCCAGGTTCAAAAAGGCAGTCTATGATATATACTATAACATTACTAAAACTGTAGAAACTCTGTCTCTTTCTCCAGTCACATTATCCTCACCGTGGGGGGAACTAGGGAAAATCTCTACCTTTTGGTTCACTTCCTCTCTCTTAATCATAGTTAAATAGCCATACTTTAATAGAATCATCATATATTATGAGAACACAGATATGCATTAAATGAGGCTACAGTATGATAGGCTCCATTCATTCTTCCACTCAGGCTGGATGTGGAAATGGGAAAAAAGGAGTGGTCAGATTCAGCAGTCCAAGGACATAAGGCAGGAGAGGTGGCCAACAAATGAGCTTGAATTTCGCTCTCAACAACCACTGTAACTTCTGCTCCTGGTCTTTCCATGGTCTGGTCAGGCCTTCCTTCTGCTGTACTTACTTTTGGTGTCAGGAGTGCTGGTAGGTTGTCTCTAACTCCCTAATAGGCTTGGCAAGATAAGGTATCCCCTGGCAGGACCATCCTTCCTCCTCCAAGATGCCATCTGATTTTTCTCCAAAAGGAAGCACCATCAAGGTAAAAATCAAACCAAATCCATAACTGAGGGAACTCTGGGTGATGTCTGGCCACCAGCAGGCCTGCATTCCTACAAACCAGGTTTCCATGGCAATGTCTGTAGAGGAGGTTCAATCTCCCACAGGGAACTTGGACTCTACAGAATCTAAGAATTGTAAAGGACCTCCGAGATTGACTCAAATACCTGGATTTTTTATGAATTCTAGTTCTACCATTTATTAGCTATCTGATACTTGAATAATCCCTTCTCTATTTTGGGATTTAGTTTTCTCATTTGTGAGATGAGACTAGATGGTGCCTACAGCTTCTTCCAGCTATTAACTTGTAAATCAGAAGCATTAAACAAGCATTTGGAAGCCAGTCCTCCCTAAGGGGAGGAGCTCTAACTTTTACTCGGTTAGAAAAAGGACAAACCTGGAGGAAGGGGGTATGATGGGCAGGCCTATGCTTAGGCTAAATTGATTACAGATCCTTGAAGAAGGGAAATGATTTCCATTGCCCTTAAAATTCCCAGGAACAGGCTTCTAGAATTTAAACAGGCCAGTCTCAATGATCATCCCTGAAGAAATACAGGACAAGTCTGCCAGAAACAATTTTTTATTAATTTAACATTTTTCCAAATCCAAGTAATTTCTAGCTTAGAGAGAAATGTTCAGACTGACACAGACCCCTCTCCCTCTGACCTTGCTACTGTGATTTGCACACGCCTCTCTACCCCAAATGTGGTTTGAGGTAACATTTAAAGTAATCTTTAACAAGGACAATGTCATAATGTATTAAAAATACACTTTGGGATTAATATTCTACTCCAACAAATAGAATGCTATTCACTTAATAGCCATTCAAGTCCTTCCTTGACCACTGCCATAAAGGATGGAAAGGGTCTCCTTCCCTGTGACCTCATCCAGAATTCTTTCTGAATAAGAAATAGGCTACTGCCCTCTGAATGGAGAAGAGGGCACTTATTTTAAGTAGGCAGCAAGACAGTCATTCCAGGGGCTGGGGAAGGCAATGAATCTAACAAGATAAGGTTCGTTCAAGGTTTGGTTTCTAACCTTCAGAGTTTCACCCTGACCTTTTACTTTGTCTTTGGTGTTTATGGGTTGAGAAGTCTGGAAACTGCCACAGCTGTTAGTGATTCACTCTCCTGAAGTCTGCCTGGCCACAGCTGGTCAGGGCCACTCTGGGGCCAGAACTGCACAGCTCATGAGGGACTGTGCTCAACTCCCACCTCAATGTGATTGACCCTTCCTGTGGGCCTGCCAGGTTGCCTTTAGTGGGAGATTTGTTTCTTTCTGTCACTTTGTGGGTTCTGTAGCTCTAAAGTTTGTTTAGAGTCATTTTTTTTACATGTATTGGAAGTGATTAGAGTGGGAGCTCATGCCAAGTTTGTGCTTCTACTCCGCCATCTTGGCTCCACCTCCCTGGTTTTAACCTTAATCCATTTCCCTAAGGAAAAGTATTCTGTTCTTAGGGAAAAGTCTGAAAAGTTTTTAGACTAGAGAAATATTAATTTCTAGATTAATTTCTAGATTTTAGACTAGAGAAATTCAAAAGGAAGTTTTTCATGTGTTTTACCAGAACCTTTGAATCTACCTTAGGGGCCCTCTAGTCTAGTCCAACCTCCTTATTTTACAGATGAAGCCTAGGGAAAGTAAATGCCCAAGGTCATGCTAGTATTAAATGGCAGAATACAGATTTGAACTTGAACCCCAAATCCAATTCCCCTGTATCATGGTAATGTGGAAGTCATGGATCAATCCTTCTTTTCCCTTATTATCTCAAAGTGTCTAAAGCAAGTATATTTTCAGAAAAACTTTAAGGATGGATAGAGTATGATTTCAGGAGTCTTCTGCTTGATGATCATGGAAATTCTTTAAAGAGAGATATTCCTGCAATTAGGGATATCTGTGAAGAAAGTGATATGTTGTGGGAAACTCAAACACACTTAAGTGTAGTCAGTGGTGGAGTATAAATGATAGAAATAGAGACTGGGTCTGTGATTTTCGTGGTATAGTGGTAACCATGCAGGTCTATATACGATTAGAGAGTTGCCTTAGGACAGAGGTGTCAAACACACAGTTAGCTGCCCCTGTGCAACCTACAATATCCAGGAGAGAGCAGAACCAACTTAAAATGTGGTGGAGAAATAGTGAACAAAACAAACAAAAATACCACAGAACACAATGTTAACGTGCGGTGCTCTGGGTCGGTGGGATCCTCACATGTGGTTCATTGCTTGTGTTCAGTTGTTTCGGACCCTTTGTGACCCCATTTGGTGTTTTCTTGGATAATATTTGTTGGCAAAGATGTTGCTGCCCGCTTGCAGCACCCCGAGACCACTTGGTTGCTACCACCCTGCATCAACCCTTGTTGCTGCCTCCATCAAGGAGCCAGCTGTCTCCCCGAAGCAACTGGACCACCTTGCTTACCTCACCAGGCTTCGGACGTCTCCGGCCAAAGTCACTGCCCGCAGTCACTGTGTCTCACCCTAGACAGAGCACCCACGCAGACTCTGGATCACGCAGCAAGCCTTTATTGTAGCAGATTAC
>CM053584.1:186900312-186940043 GCA_028627135.1 Pseudochirops cupreus | reverse complement strand
TTATCCACCTTTGCCATAATCATCATATAAAAATACTTGTTCCCTCTCGTACTCCCTCATCTCCCGCCAGCCGTTTGTGAATTTTGCAGGCAATAAGGAAGGGGGGGAAGGGCACAAGAGTACAAGATAACAACATTTCCGTTACAGAATGACAACTTGCTCTCACACACTCATTCTCACAAAGACACATAAACAAAGAAGAGAGAGACAGAAAATAACAGAATGGATCCAAAAGTTCACATAGAATTTGTAGGAGATCTCCCGAAGAAATTAAACAATAGCTGGCTCTCCAGATAGTAATGGAAGCCAGGTAGGACTTACTTGATAATATTAGAGACATCTGCATCACACTGAAGGGTTCGTGCTGGCACTTTCATTGCTGATATTAAATATATCATTAGTATATTCCATAGAAAAAAGGCAGAAACTGGGAAATACTGGAGTCCTTCTTCCATTAGCCCGTCACTCCTCTCTCTCCTGGCTGGTTCCCAAATTGTCAAATAGGGGCAACATTTCAAGTTTTCTGGTAAATGACTGTTAATGATAAATATTCCTCTTTCTTTCATTATATGTAGGAGAACTTTCTCATATGTTTCTCGGCTAGGCTGTTTAATCTCCTTCAATGACACTGTACATCCCTCTTGCTTTTTCTCTTGCCTCCACCGCCCCTCTGCCTTACTACCGAGCTGTTCATGGTCTCTACCTTGCCCGGTATCATGTATGGCTAAAGATGAGAGATCGGGATACAAAGATCTACAAACAGGTGGGGATGGCTGAGGCCACTCACCCTCTCTCTCCGGGGGTAGATCCCTGCTTGGGCTGCCCTCACCAGATAGGGACGGAACTGTTTGAGCGTGGGCAGGAAAAGTTCTAACCTCCCTCCTCTCACCTCCAAAGGCATCCTTTACTAGGTGGTAAATTGTGAAGTCTATGCCACGGACTTCTCCAGAACAGGTCTTATCAAAAGTTGTCAGTTGCTCCCCCATAACCTTCCCAGGCTGCATGGGCCCCATGGGCTGCATGCAGTGTTTATTGCTCAGAGATCAACAAGCTTATAAAAATCACCATGTTTCTTCTTTATCACAAAGACGGGGGAGTTGTAGGGACTAAAAGTAGGCTCAATATGACCTGCCAGTAGTTGTTCCCATACAATCTCTTCTAAGGCAGTAAGTTTTGGAGCAGGGAGGGGCCACTGATCGACCCATATGGGCTTGGCATGGCTCAAGGCCTCTTTGGAAAAAAGGGAGAGCCAGATGACCGCTTGGCCAGGCATGAGGCACACTGAAGTCAGAGCTTTCCAATCCTTGGGTACTAGCGCACTCCTAGTAGCCGCTTGTTGCAGTAGCTGCAGAACATAAGGTGAATTAGGGGCATAGGAGGCATAGGCTGTCTTGACTTCTTTAAAGAGCTTAAAGGGGAAGGGCACATAAGTCCGTCTGCCACCAGGACGAGCCTCCACAGGATAAGCACAAAAAGGACCTCCCCCATCCCACCCAAATGTGTCCTCTCCATCCATGGCGGCAGCTTGTATTGCCTGCTGGAGATGTGTCTGTAACCTTGGTGAAGAGTCCTCATATGAAGTCATCTGGGACCCCACCATCTCCCACTTCCCAGGGTCTATGCCAGTGTGGTCAAGCCACGGTGAGACCATGAGAATGTGTTCCACAAACTTCCTGCACTGCTTAAGATCAGCAGTCAAACCTTGTTTCTTTGCTAGCTTGTAGACTTGCCTAGTGTAAGTGTCAACAGAGCTGGGGGTAAGTGGTAAGCCTAGAACGGCTTCCATCCTGTTTTCTTCCCATGTCCTTACTGTCTAGGGCCTTCTACTAAGGGGGTCAGGTGGTCCTTCCTGTCCTCCCGTGTCCTTACACGGGGCTGTCTCAGGTCTTCCCACAGAGTGGGGCAGGGGTCCCTCTTGGGGGGGGGGGGGGGTCCCTCTTCTCGTCCCTGTTCGGGCGCCACTTGTTGCTTCCTACTTGCAGCACGCTGCCTACTTGCAGCACCCCAAGACCACTTGGTTGGTACCACCCTGCAGCAACCCTTGTTGCTGTCTCCCCGCAGCAACTGGACCACCTTGCTTACCTCACCAGGCTTCAGACATCTCCAGCCACAGTCACTGCCCACAGTTACTGCTTCTCACCCTAGACAGAGCACCCACACAGACTCCGGATCACTTCACGCAGCAAGCCTTTATTGTAGCAGATTACGTCTTGTTCTGTTCTCTCTCGTCTTTCTACCTCGTCTCTCCCTTGCCCCCAACCTTAGCCTTTTGTAGGGTTAGGTATCACATGCCCCAGCAACAAGCCTCGTCCTATCAGAGAGAAGACACGTCCCGTTGGATGGTGCATACTCAATACAAGCCATTTTATCCTGTACCCAGATAAGAGATTTGCAGAATACACTCCCGGGCACCTCAGGGCCAGAGGCCCCTTTCACCCTCTTGGGACTCGGCAGCCACTATAAGGCAGTAACAGTTTACCATTTCCTTCTTCAGTTCATTTTGCAGAGGAGGAAGCTGAGCAAACAGGGTTAAGTGACTTGTCCAAGGTCACTTGGACAAGTCTTCTTCCTGACTCCAAGCCTGGCACTCTACCTGACCAAGAGTTAGCCTTTTATTTTTTTTTTAAACTTTGAATTATGTAAAGTAAGAAAATACAGGATTATTCTTGCACATGGCCATGATGACATTGAGCCACGTGACGCATGGCAGTACTGCCTTTTGTGATTCATGAAGATCATAATAGGATCACAGATTTGAAAATGTGAGGAGCCTTACTTCCATTAACTTCCTTTGAACTAGAAGTCATCTAGTCTTCCTCTTTCAGAGGTTTAGGTTAAGTAATTTGCCCAGGATCACCCAAGTAGTAGGTAACAGAACTGGGATTTGAAGCTGGAACTGATAACCACACGTTCAATTCTTTCCATTGTACCATGGTTAAGTATATGGGCCAACTTTTCTATAAAGGAGTTGCTTCATAGTAGCACTCCAGGGATCTAATGCATGACAGATTGGCATGTTCATGTTAGCCCTCAATGATTTCAGAATATCTTATATTTTAACACAGACCCCTCTGGCCCCACAATATACAACCACTTTTATGAAGATGAATGGCCATTTGCCAGAGACCAGCTAAGGGGGCCATTCCATGAATCCAGATGTGACATGATATGGCTAACGGACAAGTGCCATATATGTTGGGGTCCTCTAGATATAGTGACTGACTGTATAGCAATAATAATTTTTTTTTCAGTCTAGATCTGTGACCAGTATAGGGAACTCCTGATGAAGAAGCTTCCTCTGCCACCTGCTTGGCAACTTACAGCCTTAAAGGTGGACCATTGGACAGAGTGCTAAACTTATAGAGAAGGAGACCTGAGTTCAAATTCATTCTCAGGCAATTACTCCTAGAGTGACCCTGGGTAAATCACTTAACCTCTGTGACCTCACTTCCCCAGTCTGTAAAGTAGTGTTAATGTTATTATTAGAGAGTTGGTTGTTGAGGGCATTGAGGTCTCTCAACTGGTTTTAAAGCCACTCCATTTCAGAGGCAGGACTTGAACCCCAATCTTCTTGACTCTGAGGCTACCTGTAATTATTGTTGATGATGATGATGATGATAATAATAATAATAATAACAAAATAGCAAATTGGTGATTAGAATTATACTTTCCAGAAGCTCAGTTTTTTGTTGTTGTTGCTTTTTTGGAGGTCAGGGCAATTGGGGTTAAATGACTTGCCCAAGGTCACACAGCTAGTAAGTCTTAAGTGTCTGAGGCTGGATTTGAACTCAGGTCCTCCTGACTATAGGGCTGGTGCTCTATTCACTGCACCACCTAGCCACCCCCTGCTCACTGTCTTTCATGGTCTAAAAGACAACAAATCCCTTTTACTACAAATACAGACCTCAAAATATCCTTGGCTAATCAATATACTGTACTGAAACTGGAGTGTTATCACAGGATGAACTGTTGCCCATTATTACCCAGACATAGCATCAATCCATAAAATCTTAAGAGCAAACAGGCTCTTTTCTCAAGAAGCAAATATTTTAAAAGATGTTGTGATGCCAAAGACTCATATCTTCAAAATGTATGGAATGAAAAGCTTTCAAAATACAGGGACTTAGCAGAAGAAATAAAAATCATATAGGAACAGGTTAAAGAGCATATCACCCTGTGATTCTGACGATTACTGGGGTTGTCCCAAGGATTCTTTCACTGATCCTACAGAGATGAACTTACATGCTAATTCTTTAGTTTCAACTATAAAAAACCATTCAATAGTCCACATAAGAATGCCAGTAGAATACTGACTTTTCTTTCTTTAATTTAGTTAAACTTTATTTCTGTTTTCAAGCATTTATTTTTCTGCCTTCTACCTCCCTCAACCCACTAAGGGGAAAAGGAAGAGAAAGAAAAAGAGAAAGAAAACCCTTGTAACAGTAAGCATAATCAAGCAAAACAAATTCCCATGTTGGAGCTTAATTATTTTTCCCAGGACTGTTTCTATCTGAATTCCAATGAACACAATGAGAGTAATTTTTCTATGATCATAATAACTTACATTTCTATGGATAGACACCAGACCTGTGATTTCATTAGTATAGGGAACTCCCAGATGAGGAATTTCCCCCTACTAATGCAGATGAGCACCTCCTTGTCAGTTTAGAGCCTTAAAAACCTGCCTAGACCACTGGAGATTAAGTGACTTGACCAGGGACACACAGTCAATATCTGTCAGGTTAGGGCAATGTGTTTTACCTAAATGATTTAATTTGAATCTCACAACAGCCTTGTGAGGTTGGTACTACAAGTATTATTTTACAGATGAGGCTTAAAGACATTAAGTGATTTCCCCATAGTGACTCAATTAGTAAGCAACACAGGCAAAATTTGAACTCAAATCTTGCTGACTCTAAATCCATGAAGGAGAAGAGAAGACTCAGAGATAATTTACTGGTATTTTATAAGTGCACAGAAATGGAAAGAGGAAAGCTCCACTTTAGAAGGGAGAGAGGGTACAGTTAAAGATGCTGATGGGCTCAATTTTTTTTAAATTTATTTTTAGTTTTCAACATTCATTTCCACAAGATTTTGAGTTACAAATTTTCTCCTCGTCTTTCCCCTACCCCCTACCCCAAGATAGCAAGCCTACTGAGTACCCTTTCCCTCAATCTGCTCTCTCTTATATCCTCCCTTATCTCCCCCCAACTTTCTTGTAGGGCAAGATGGATTTCTATACCTCAATGTCTGTATATCTTATTTCCCAGTTGCATGTAAAAACAATTTGTGATGAGCTCAATTTTAAGGACATTCATATGGAGCTCATGAGATCATATAATGAGAGCTGGAAGGAACCTTAGTTTTCTTCCCTTTCCCCCTGCTTTGATTTTTCTGCATACAGTTTTAACTCATAGATACAGAATCAGCAAGTGGGATAAATCGATATGTAACAGAACAGTTTTCATGTGGCTGTGTGCTCAGACCTGGATTGCCAATAGCCTAGGGATTTTAGGAAAGACACAATTCTGATGTTTAGTCCCACTGACTGCTCCTCCTCTCCCTCCTTCCATCAGGAGGGAGCAAAGGGGTCCAACCCCCCAACTTTTTTGATGAAGAAACTAGGGTATGACTAAAGGTGTGAAGTGGCAAAGTCAGAATTCAGCCTCAGATTTTCTGATTCCAAATCTGACATTCTTCCCCCCTTTGTTGTTGTTGAGTCATTTTTTAGTCATGTCTGACTCCTTTTGACCCCATTTGGGATTTCCTTGGCAAAGATACTGGAGTGGTTTGCCATTTCCTTTTCCAACTCATTTTACAGATGAGGAAACTGAGGCAAACAGGGTTAAGTGACTTACCCAAGGTCATGAAGCTAGTAAGTATGTGAGACCAGATTTGAACTCAGGAAGATGAGTCTTCTTGCCTCCATGCCTGTCACTCTATCCACCACACCACCTAGCTGCCATTCTTCCCCTGTACCATAGTATATCTTTATATCTGGGCATATAGCTCTGGGAGTTATCAGCACAAAAGGAATGATTTAATGAAGTTGCAGGAAAGGACGAGTTTGCAAAGGGGGAGAGTGTAGAGAGAAGGGCAGAAGGCTGAGGATAGAAGGAGATAGTGGAAACCCAGTCTAGCCTGTTTCAATGCCATAGAATGAAAAGTCTTCTAGTTCCAATGCCTCATTTTGCAGAGGGTATGGCTGATGAGAGAGGTGGTAACTTAGACACGGTCACAGAGCTAATCTGTGGCATAGGCAGGACCAGAATTTGGGTCTGGGGCTCCTTCAGAGTTCTTTCTGTTGTAGTGATGAGCACAAGGTAACGATGATGAAACGTTATGGTGAATCATGAAGGTTGTGATGGGCAGTGTCAGAGACTCTGAGCATAGAACTCTCTTCTTCCAGACCGCCTCTAGACTGATGGTGATGGAAAACCCAGCAATAATCAAGTGGCCTACAGATGATAATAATTTGAGAATTATGATGATGTATTGAATCCAATTCCCAGTAGCCTGTGGAATGAATGTGTTATAGCCAGGTTAGTTGGTTGTGAAATAGAATT
Organism: Pseudochirops cupreus; assembly: GCA_028627135.1. NCBI lineage: Eukaryota > Metazoa > Chordata > Mammalia > Diprotodontia > Pseudocheiridae > Pseudochirops > Pseudochirops cupreus. The sequence continues at coordinate 186,933,477 of CM053584.1, read as the reverse complement.
TTAGATATGGAGCTCCATTTCCCCAGGGGTTGGGGAACATCGTAGTAGGATCTTCATATTATTAATTCTTATTATTAAATAAACAGCTAGGTCACACAGCAGATAGAGTGACAGGTCTGGAGTCAAGAAGACTCATCTTTCTGAGTTCAAATCTGACCCCAGACACTTACTAGCTGTATGACCCTGTTTGCCTCAATTCCTCATCTGCAAAATGATCTGGAGAAGGAAATGACAAATCACTCCAGTATCTTTGCCAAGAAAACCCCAAGTGGGGTCACGAAGAGTCAGACACGACTGAAAAACGACTGAATAACAATAATAACATAATGAAATACTATTGTCCGTAAGAAATTATGAAAGGGACAGTTTCAGAAAAGTCTGGGAAGATTTGTGCAAAACAGTGCATGAAATGAGCAGAACTGGGAGAATAATTTCTATAATAACAACATTGTAAAGACAAACATCTCTGAAAGACATAAGAGCTCTGATCACTGCAACGAGTAACCCTGATTTCAAGACCCAGTCTTCATTGCACTGCTACCCCTCTCCTGACATAAAATGTAGAACAAGACGTACATTTTTGGACTTTGGCAGTGAGGGATTTTTTTTTTTTTGCTTGACTCTGTATATTTGTTACAAGGAGAGAAGAGCAAGAAAAAATATATTTTTATTCATTAAAAAAGGAAAAAAATTTAAGAGATTCCAAAGAAAAATGTGGAAGTTTTGCATCTCCATCCTTTGAGGGAAGGGTAGTCCTGCTTAAATACTGATCCCTTCTTCTCCACTCCCTCTGCTCCAGGGAGACTGGGTTTGGCTGAAGAAATTTCCAGGTGATCAACATACTGAAATTCGTCCTGCAACGAAGATGGCTTTCTCCAAGGTGAGGAAAGGTTAGGGAAGTAGGAGAGAGATTCCATGTCCCCAAAGCATTGTTGAATAAACTAATGAATAAACGAATAAATGGATGCCCTGTACCCTGAAAGAGTTTATAATTTAGTAAAATAGGCTTAGCTGTAGAATGACACATTTTTTTTGTTAGTAAAACCTAAGGTTAGAAGGTAGGAAAGAGTTCTACCCTTCACCCTCTGTCCCAAGCCTCCCTTTACTTGCCCTTTCCTCTCCCCCCAAACTCAAGAGCATCCCGATGGTCCTTCTTCCTCCTTCCCCTTTCCTCAGGACTTTCTTTCACAGAAAGCTTTCTGTCTTTGGAAAAGGAATCAGGAGTGATTCCTCTCTCCTTATTCCCTTTTCCCTAAGGTAAGAAGTCCATTGGCAGCTTCATCCTCTCCTTTGTACCCCCACCCCCAATCAGGAAATCCTCCCTGAAGTCTGATTGTCTTTTTTCTCTCCAACTCCAAAATGTCATAGCTACGGGAGCTCCGCCATGAGAATGTGGCTCTCTATGTGGGGCTTTTCCTGGCTGGGAATATGGAAGGGGCTGGATCAGGAAGACCAGGAGGGGGCATCCTAGCTGTGGTCTCTGAGTACTGTACTCGAGGATCCCTCCAAGATCTGCTCACTCAGAGGGACATGAAACTTGACTGGATGTTCAAATCCTCTCTCCTGCTGGATCTCATTAAGGTATGGGAATAAGAAGGAGAGATGTCCTGGGAGGAAGCAGAGGAAGGGACTTGAGTGAAACCAGAAGTCGAGTAGTCGTGATCCTGGAGTTGGGAACTAGGGGCTATATTTCTATCCACCCCACTCTCAGTGAACCTCTAATGTTTGTTACTTCTAAGGGCGTACGCTATTTACACCATCGTGGGGTTGCCCACGGGAGGCTCAAGTCCCGGAATTGTGTGGTGGATGGGAGATTCGTGCTCAAGATCACAGATCATGGTCATGGGCGGTTGCTGGAGGCTCAAAGAGTGTCCCTGGAGCCACCCCAAGCTGAGGGTACAAGCCTTTCCCAAATGTCCCCATATTCCTTGTTCCCTAACAATTCCCCTTTTCCTTGCCCCCAGGGACCTTTTATTTGCCTACATCTCTGTTTTCGGTCACTCTTCCTAGTGTCCTTATCCCTTCCAAGGTACAATTCATAGTTATCCCACATAGGATGATATATTAGAAGGAGCCCTAGAATTAGACTCAGAAGGTCTGGGTTTGAATTTCAATTCTGCTACTTACTACTTGCATTACATTGGACAAGTCAATTTCCCTTTCTGGATCTCAGTTTCCTCATCTGTAAATTAAAGATTTCAAATTGAATAATCTTTAAGTTCTCTACCAATTCTGAAACTATAATGTGTCATTGTCACTCAACGTCCTCTTGGATACCCCAAGACCACAACCAGAGAGGCTCACTGAATGGGCCCTTACTTCCAAGGACATTTCCTCAGTCCCCTAGGTCCAGGGTAGGAATTCATCTCTCCCATCTCCAAATCTCCTCAAAGCCTAACTGGAAAGTGGGAAGTCTCCAGAGTTTCTAATGGTTCCTTGGAGCATCAGTAAAGGTGAGCTTAATCTCAGAGTAGTTTGGGAAAAGAGATACTATGCTTCCCCTTTCAATCTGCCAAAAAAAAAAAAGGTGAAAACCCTGGATCGTTGGAAATCAGGAGATTTGAATATTATTCCTAGCTCTGACACTGACCAGCTACACAATCTCAGGCAAAATAGTTTCCCTCTCTGTGCCAATGAGAATGGTAGTAACTCTGACATAAAAGTCATATTTGGGAATGGGAACTAATCTGACTGAGCAGAGATGGGGCTCAATTCAGTTCAGCAAATTAAGTGTCTGTTGAGTGCAGACATCAGTGCTAGATACAAGGAGAAAGTATGTGTATCTTTTGGTCTGGATCTGTGATTTGATTAATATGTGGGTTTGGAAGTCTCAATGCAGAATCTCCCTCCACTAATGCTGACCTGCAACTCTTTTGCAATTTAACCTTCCAGAGAATTACTTGGGGGAACCAAGTGGTTAAAGGACTTGTCCTTCAGCACACAGGCAAGACTTGAAGAACCCAAGTCTTCTTGACACTAAGGACAGCTTCTAGTCATTACACAACACTTCCTCTAGGCAGGAGATATAATTTAGAGACAGTACTTGTCATGATGGAATCTACTACAATCAGGGGAAGTATATGAGATCCACAGATAACTATAGTATGAGCTAATACAAGCCAAGAGTATCACTGAGGTTCAAAAAAAAAGTCACATATGAAGTCTGAGGGTAAAAAGGTAATTGCCCACTTTGGGGCCATGGAAGACTTCCTCAAGGAGGTGATAAGACAATATATTCAGTTTTTGACATGTTGAGAATAAGAGGCTTGTGCACCATCCAGGCAAAAATGGCATTAGAGAGGCGGCTAGGTGGTGCAGTGAATAGAGCAATGGCCTGGAAGTCAAGAGGACCTGAGTTCAAATATGGCCTCAGACACTTAACACTTACTAGCAGTGGTGACCTTGGGCAAGTCATTTAACCCCAATTGCCCTGCCTTCTCCCCTCCAAAAAAAAAAAGGCAAAAAAATGGCCTTAGAGATCACCTAATATATCCATTTCCCCCTCTACTCCTTTCTTTTTACAAATGAGGAAATCTTCAGAAAGGTAAAATGAGAAACTTGGAATAGCTAATCTTTAAGCTACCTTTTTCTGGGAGTGAAAACTCTCCTCCAGAGGAAGAGGCTGTTAGGGAGTTTTGGTGCAGAGAACACTGAAATGACCTTTAGTTTCAACTCAGCAATGAAACATCTGTGACTTTAGGCAAGGTCTCTTGCCTAACCCCTCTCTTGGCTTCAGTTTCTTACTCTGGAGAATCAGGGCATTGACCCTGATGTTCTCTGAGGTTTCTTCCAGCTCCAACCCTCTGATTCTATGAGAAACAAATCTCCTGACAGTAGCAGAAATTTATCATGGGACCTGGGATGATTTTAGTGAGTTGAGGAGAAGCAGGGAGTGATATGGGATCCTGGCTTTGGCCCGCACTACATGTTAAAAGTTTTCTTTTCCCTCCCTATCCTGTGACCCTCTCCTCCCTCCCATTAAGACCGCTTGTGGACAGCTCCAGAACTGCTTCGGAATGAGGCTTTGGAACGACAGGGCACCCTGCAGGGAGATGTGTTCAGCCTGGGCATCATCATGCAAGAAGTAGTGTGCCGCTGTGAGCCTTATGCCATGTTGGAGCTGACCCCTGAGGGTATCTCCCCCAACCTCCATTTGGGGCTTGTTCTTTGGGGAGAAAGTCAGCAGGAAGACCTCTTCACTTACATAAGGACTCTCCCGGTCTTGGGGTCTAATTGGGCACTCTCTTTGATCTCCCTTCGCTCCCAGCGATATTAATCTGGAACTCATCCCTAAAGGCATAGACACCACCCCTTACCCAATGAGCTTTTTCAAATTTTGTGGCTTCATTTTCTCACACTTTCTGAGGCCCTCTTCCTTACACTAGAGCCTACCACACTATTTGGGAACTTTGGTGGGGAGCTGGCTTCCCTGGATTGCTAGGGTGAAGTAGAGGACCTCCATGGGGCAAAGTTAAAATGTCATTCTCACTTCTGGTTGGGGACAGGAGAGGCTATCTTAGAGACATTGGGAGTGTTGGGAATTACCAGCCTCAGCTGGCACACCCAAGCATCTGGGCCTATCCTTGGCTAGACCTCCAAGGTCAAAATGGCAGTGTCCTTTGGGTCCCCTTACCCTCACACACAACACACACTATTGAAACTCATCCACAAAGAACCCTGCAACCCCCAGCTCCTCACCTTATAATATTCATTATGCTACCAGTCTTCCTATCTCCCCTAACTAGGCTCCCAACCTCCTCAATATCTTAATCTCTTTTCAATGGATCCCAAAAGCTCATTTACCTTAATACCACACTCACTTCTCTGCCACTGTCCCCAGTCTTTTCTCATGCATACTTTCCAGAAGTCACTCTTAGATGAGCTGGGATCAGGGATGATTTTGGACTGGTAGTTAGATTCTGGATTCTATGTTCTCTTTCCCCACAGAAATTGTCCAAAAAGTACAGAGCCCCCCTCCGATGTGCCGGCCCTCAGTGTCCATAGACCAGGCCCCCATGGAGTGTATCCAGCTCATGAAGCAGTGCTGGGCAGAGCAGCCAGACTTAAGGCCCACCGTGGACACAACCTTTGACCTGGTCAGGGACTGGGGTGTCCCAGGAATGTGTAGGAGCAGAGTAGCCCCTTATCCCATAGCCAAGGATTAGTGTAATCTTGCCCTCAGCTGATGATTGGGGATCAAGGGAGATATTAGGGTAGATGGTAGTGGTGGGGTACCTTTAGTTGGTGTGTAGCACATGCCTAGTCCCTCGGGGAGAGGCCCAGAGAGTGAGAGCAGAACCAGGACTAGGAGTGGATAGGTTAGGTAAGGCAGGCAGCTGCCTAAGGTACAACACATGGGTGGAACAACAGGGGACCCTTTCATATACCTTTTTGTAAGCACCCATATTTTTAATGGCAGAAAATTGTGTTCTCTGTGCCCATAGGTACTTATTTTATGTTACATGTGTGGTAGTCACAGCTGAAAACCATCAGGGGATAGTAACAAGCAATAAAGGTGGAAGAGATCACAATTTTCAAAGAAATGCCTTATTCTGGCGAGGCTCAAAGCGGATAGACAGGAGGAAATCTGTCTGTGAGAACAAGATGGATAGGAGAGAGAAGGAAAGTCAAACTTGACTGGTTAAACTGCTGAGTAAAGGAAAGTAGGGAGGAAAACCCCTTGCTGGAGTAGGGGGTAATGGAATGAGACAAGGAATTGGAGGTTGGGAGGGAATTAGAGCTGCAGCCCTTGGATTGTTGTGAGACTGAGGCCTGAAAAGCCCCTCCTCCCTACCTTCAAGTTCAAGAACATCAACAAGGGCCGGAAGACAAACATCATTGATTCCATGCTTCGGATGCTGGAACAATATTCTAGCAACCTAGAGGACCTGATTCGAGAACGAACAGAGGAGTTAGAGCTCGAGAAACAGAAGACAGACAAACTGCTCACTCAGATGCTCCCCCCGTGAGTGGCTCTATGGGGATGCTCTAGTGGGGGGGAAGGAGAATGTCTGTGGGTAGAGGACAAGCCTGAGAAGACATGACAAAGAGCAAGGCAAGGACAGGATGTGAGGGATGGGTGAGCAGGAAAAACAGGCCTGTGGCCTGTTACCAAAGCACCAAGATCAAATAGACCAGATTCAATCTTGGAACCTCCCTAGAATCTATATGGATGATTCCTCCAACTAGGGTTCTCTCTGAAAACCATCGGAATTTGGCTACACAGCTGGATCCTGATGAATGCAAATAGTGAATCCCATGAAGTGGTAGCATATATTTAAATTTGTGCTATTCAAAGTTATAATTATGTAAAATATGGTCATTGGTTCCAGCCCAATGAAAATATGCAATATGAATTCAAATAATGGGAACATGTCACAAAATTCACTATTGGCACTAATTGGGACCTAGCTGTATAAGTATGGAGAGAGGCAGGAGGTTTTGAATATATTGAAGATGGCTGATCACAAGCATCTAGGGAAATGATGGGAAGATAGGTGAGTGGAATGAGTTAAGGTTTGCTTATCTGAGGGTCAGTAATGCTGTAGAAAGTGCTCTGGATATGAAAATTAAAAGACCCAAGTTCAAATCCTAGCTCTACCTGTGCTTGCTACCTGTGGGACGTTGGGCAAGCCACATTGCTTTCTTGCGTCTCACTTTATTTATCTGTAAAGTGAGGGTGTAAGACTAGAAGATCTCTAAAGTTCCTTCTAAGTGTAAAAATTACAATGTGATTCTCACCAATCCATCACATGGCCCCTGCCTTGCCCCGGGTCTTCTTCACCAAGACAGGGGCCCAGACTTTGAGGACAGGGAACCTAGCTACATTCCTCACTTCAAGTCAGTGGCCAAGTCCCTGAGGATGGATCCCGCCTTGGGCACATAGTTTTCTTTGAACCATAGAGTATCTTGAGATAGAAAGTACCTTGGAGATAATTTTGTCCAACTTCTTCCTTTTTCTGTTTTTTTTTTTTGGAGGGGGGAAAGGCAAGGCAATTGGGGTCAAGTAACTTGCCCAAGGTCACACAGCTAGTAAGTGTGTCAAGTATTTCTTCCTTTTTCTTATTGTCCTCTCCCATGGAGATGGCTGAGGTGCTAGATACAGGTATACTCTGCCCTAATCATCCCACACAGAGACAAGCTATAGATAATTCCCTCCTCCCCAGCCAAACCAGACTATTTGCTGCAACTGAAGCACATCCCGCCTCTGTCCTCATGCTGTTTCCTGGGACAGGCAGGTGTTCCCAGAGACCTAGCTCCTCCACGAAGCCTTTCTTGACCGTCCCAGCTAAGGATGATCTCTGACTCTTGTGAACTCCATCAGCACTTTGTATGTCACTGTTTCTCACCCTGTTCCCATAGTGAGATATCAAGCAGTGGCTATTTTTCCCAGCACTTACCATCCCTGGACTCTGCATAAAATAAGCTGCCCAGTGTTTGCCGAATGGACCCCTCTAGCTCTGTACTCTCTGTGCTCTTTCCCCTAGGTCTGTGGCTGAGGCTCTGAAGCTGGGAATCCCAGTAGAGCCTGAATATTTTGAGGAGGTCACTTTGTACTTCAGTGACATTGTTGGCTTCACCACTATCTCAGCCATGAGTGAACCTATTGAGGTTGTTGATCTGCTCAATGACCTCTACACACTTTTTGATGCCATCATTGGTTCCCATGATGTCTACAAGGTTGGTGACATGGAGGGGTAGAGATGGAGTCAGAGAAAGGGATTGGGGGTGCCACCTACTCAGGAGACCCAGTTTTCTTTTTGATGCCATGGCAGTTGGTGGGCAGTGAGTGAGAACTTTAGCTTAAGCAGGGGAGTGGGACCAATATTGACTATTTGGGCCTGGAAGGACCTATGGGAGGGGAGGAAGCCAGAAAGGAACAGAAACATTCTATGGGCATAAGCCACTAGGCAGGGAGTTAGGGATACTTATTGTTGGCTGTCTTGGTCCCTGAAGGTGGAGACAATTGGTGATGCCTATATGGTAGCTTCAGGGTTACCCAAGAGGAATGGGCAGAGGCATGCAGCAGAGATTGCCAACATGTCACTGGATATCCTCAGTTCTGTGGGCTCCTTCCGTATGCGCCATATGCCTGAGGTTCCCGTACGCATCCGCATAGGCCTGCATTCTGGTAATCAGCCCACCCGCCAAGAACTCCCACCAATAGACTTTTTTCATTTCCAGAGCTCCTCAAACCATTCTATTGGGTTCCACACCAGGGATAACCTTTCTATACTAGCATCTCCCAAATCCCCTTAAAGTGCATTGGTTCTGTTTTCCAACAACTCATCATCTGTTCTCTCTCTTGTTCCATGTCTCTGTGGGTTTCCATGACTCTGTGTCACCCTGTGTCTATGCTCAGGCCCATGTGTGGCTGGAGTGGTGGGCCTCACCATGCCTCGTTACTGCCTCTTTGGGGATACTGTCAATACGGCCTCTCGGATGGAATCCACAGGGCTACGTGAGCTGGGACCAGGGTGGGGGTTTGGACATGTTGGGGGAGGGAAGCAAAACAAGGAGGGTTTACTGTAGTCGGGGCAGGGAGAGAGTTAGGAGAAGTGCTTTAAAAAACCAGCTTTGGGGGAGGCAGGAAATGATGGGGTGCCAGGGAGGAGGTTGGGGTTACAGATTTTGGAGTGTATTCTGAACTATCAATCTGCTTTCCCTCAGCCTATCGAATCCATGTGAACCTGAGCACAGTGAAGATTCTTCAGGGTTTAAATGAGGGCTTCCAGGTAGAAGTCAGAGGCAGAACAGAACTCAAGGTAATGCCTTATGGAAGTAAGAAGTGGTCCAGTGGAGAGTGCTGAACTTGGTCAGGAAGCTCTGAGTTCAAATCTTGCCTCCTCCTCATGATAACTAATATTTCCATAGCACTTACTACATTCTAGGCATTGGGCACCAATTGTGTGACGTTGGACAAGTCACTATCGCTCTGTCTGCTTGTTTCCTCTACTATAAAATGGCTATAATAATAGCGCCCACTTCCCAGGTAGTAAGGATTAAATTAGATAATATTTGGAAAGTGCTTAGCACATTGCCTGGCTTGTAATAGCTGTTCAATTCCCTTCCCCTGCTAGATAATTGCCCTCATAATGGGACTGTCTCCTCAGACAACCTTTGACCTCACTGCTATATCTGCCTTCATATCTATGTTCCTCCCTCCTACCCCCTCTCTTTCTTCTCTCTCTCCAGAAAAGCAAACGATATTCTTCAATATTCTTTTATTTTTTAAAACTCTGGTGAAAGAGTAAGCTTCCAAATGAAAACCTGTTTTTAAAAAATTTGTAAATTGACCTGCCCTGGGTTAGTCATACTATGCAAACTGCATCCTAACTTTTAAACATGCCAAAATATTTCACAGACGGTTTACAAATGTATCAGGTGGTATAGTTTCATTATAATCCTTCTAACTTTTTCCCTAGTACTCTCAATAAATAGCCATCCTTCTTTCTATCCCTTGGCTGGAATAGGTATATTCCCCAAGATGCCAGGCCATTCTTACTCCCTCCCCTCTCCCCCAACACCTCTCACACCTTAGACCAGGGGTGGGGAGCCTGCAACCTCAGGGCCACAAGTGGCCCTCTGGGTATGGCCCTTTGACTGAATCAAAATCCCTTTAGGATTTGTTCTGTGAAGTTTGCAGTCAGTCAAAGGGCTGCACTTGAGGACCTAGAGACCCACATGTGGCTTCAAGGCTGCAGGTTCCCCACCCCTGCCTTAGACTAATAATGTAAAGTCATCTCCAGGCTTTGCTCCAAGAAGACACCCCCCTCCCCCCCCATTGGTCTGTGGGCAAGCCTGGTCTGAGACTTCTTCTTGGCTACTATTCTCCAGTTCACTGGAACCCCCTCACCTCTATTCCTATTGGCTTTGAACTTCCTCCCCAGATCCAGCCTCTTTTCACTGTTGTTCTCTGATCACTGTATTAACCTTCCTTCCTAATCCCAGACCTATTCTGATTACCTTCCCACATTTCTCCCCACAGGGAAAAGGCATAGAGAGTACCTACTGGCTGGTGGGGAGAAAAGGGTTTGACAAACCTATTCCTACTCCTCCTGACCTGCAGCCAGGGTGAGTGGGCTGGCACCACAGGAAGGGTGATGGGGTTGGGACCCACAGAGATGTCAGGATTGCAAGTGCAATAGCTTGAGGGAGGGTTTGATAGTCTCCTATCACTATTACCATCCTCTCCAATTTCTCTTCATTTCTCTTACAAGTCCCTGAGCATAAGTGTTGGGAAAAAAAAGAACTAGATAATCTTTCAGGGCCCCTTTCAGCTTTAAATCCTGTGATCCTATGGATAGAGGCTGCTGCCTTTGTACTTCCTGCCCCTCTGCTGCACCCCATCTCTACCCCTCTACAGCTTCTGATACCTGTATTTCTCCTCTACCCCAACCACTGGACTGAGAGTCAGGAGCACTGGTTTTTAATCTAAGTTGTGACCTTGGACCAATCATTTTTCTCTGTCTCAACTTCACCATCTGCAAAATGGGAAATAATAACTTGCCTTGTTGGGGTATCATGAGAAGCAAAAGAGATGGTATATGTGAAGGTGTTTAGAAAGTGTAAAGTAAAAAATAAAATTTAAAAATAATTTTTAAAGTATAGCATCTTCTCTGTAGATGTAAAATACTATTGTTGTTTTTATTTCTCTAGGGCCAGTAGCCATGGCATTAGTTTGCAAGAGATCCCTGAAGAGAGAAGGAAGAAGCTGGAGAAGGCACGCCCAGGGCAATTACTGGGAAAATGAGGCCATGGCCCCAAGAACAGGTGACCCCTCTTTCCTAAACCCCATGATTCTCCTTCTATGGTATCCCCTGCTATGAGTCCTCTCCACAAATGCTTCCTGGAATCCATTTCACGACTACTCCTCTCAGAGACCACTTGACGGCCTTTCCAATTACTTAATTTTTAAAATTTCATTTTTAATTTATGGAATAAAACAAGTACTTCCATGACATAGTACAATCAAAAAAGATGATTGCACATGAAGCTGCAAATCTATTATGTACAACTTGCTATTCCTTACAAATATACAACAAAATACTATGTAGATTTCTTTTTTTCTCATGAGCATATATATGTAAAATTATTCTATGTATATTTCTATTTATCAGTTCTTTCTTTGGATGCAGAGAGCATCTTTCTTCATATGTCCTTCATGGTTTATTTGAGTATTTAGAAAAGACAAAATAACTTAATCACTCAAAGTTATTCTTAAAACAATATTGCTGTTACTATGTATCATGCTCTTTTGGTTCTGCTCATTTTGTTCTTTATTATTCTGTGCAAGTTATAAATAACATTATAATTGCTATTTGTGAAATTCCTTCCATCTTATTTTTACTCACTATTTTCCTTCTCAGCCTCTCTTTTCACCCTGTCACTATTATCTTCTCTTCTTACCCTCTTATTCCTTATTTTACCCTGCTCTCTAAAAGTCCCTTTCTTTTCTATTCACCCCACCTTCCTAGTCTTAATTAATACACCCTTCTAAAAGTCCCTCCCCCCCATCCGCAAGTTTTCTCACCTCTCTAGAAGTTAAGAAGACTTCTACACCTCTTCAGGAATATACTTTGTTTCCTCTTCACACCAGATGAGAGAGCAAGGTTCCAATGTTACCAGCCCTCCACCCCCACCGATTCCCTGAGTGTTACTTCTTCTCACACCCAGTTTGCTTTCTAATGCCGATCTCTCTCTCTCTCTCTCTCTCTCTCTCTCTCTCTCTCTCTCTCTCTCTCTCTCTCTCTTTCTCCCCCTCTCCCTCCCTCAGAAGGAATATGATTTATACTGCTCCTGGACGTCACACTCCTGTGGTTCTCTGGAGTCATGAAAAGGCACACCGTAGGCCAGAACCAAAAGATTCTCAGACTGTAGAATACCTGACTACAAGTTTGTTTTGTGACTTTTGGCAAGTAATTTACTTCTCTATAAATTAAGAAAATAGGATTGGACAATTTTTAACTTTCCCTTTGTACTCTGACCCTCTGACACTCTATGGTTCTGTGATCTTGACCCTGAGACAATCCAATCCTGTTGGATTTCTGGAACTCTAGAACCTCCTACCCTGAAGACTCCTCCAACTGCAGAGATTTCTTGGGCTTCAAATCAACTAGCCACTGAGGGCCTTAGACGCTATTGAAACTGAGGATTTCTAATCATTTGAACTTCCAGCTTCAAATAGTTCCGGAACATGGGAGGTCCCAGGGATTCAAGAGGATTTGGAGATGTCAGAACCCACAGCCCAAAATGATTTGAGGATTTTGGAACTTTAAGTATCAGAAGATCCCAGAAGTCTGGAAGGGTGACATGCATGGACTTCCCAGTGAGTGCCAGTCCTTGGAGTGGATTTCATATATATCCTGCCTGGTTGCAATCCAAGTGACCATGTTAAGACCATATCCCAGTTTGGGGAAAACAATTTTCTGACCATTCAGGACCAAGGCTTGGTGCCTTGGGTTGGGAGAAAACAATGTCTTCTACTAGGCTGTGGAGCCAGAAGACTTGATGACTCATTGGTTACTGAGCTGGGACTGAGTGGGCATGAAAAGGGAAGCAGCCTCCCTCACTCTTGCAATCATGCCTTGCAGCCCTGTCAGAGATTGCAATCATGAATGATCTCAGAACCTAAGTCATAATATACAACTTGAACTTGAAAAATGATTCCAATTGCAGACATCCTTCATGTTATTTTGTCATCTTTAATGATCACCATAGCTGTCCAAGGATCACTCCAAGTTTGATTTAACATTTGGAGAAAATTGTTATTCAACAAATTTAATAATCTTCTCATACATTATTTATGAGGTGCTCAGCAACAGTGGGGAACTCTTCATCGTGTTTATGTGAAACCATTATCTATTCAGCTCCTCAAAATTAGAACCACTGTTCTTCTCATGCTAGCTCTCTTTGGATTACATTTTTGAGATCCCAAACATTGTTTATACACTTCTCATCCAGAGTCATCAGAAAGGCCCAGATCTAAACCTTAGCATTCCCTCCACTTAGATTCCACGTGATTCTCCTCTCCTTTTTTTTCCAGACAGGTAGTATGTCAGCTCAGGTGGTGGGAAAGAGGATACCAGTTGTCACTCCACAATCTCTCCAGACCTTGCAATGCTCACAAGGTCAGCGCCTGGGCATATCTATCTCAAGTTTGCTGCTCTGTCATTTAGTCAGGGAAGAAAGTAGGAAAGAGTAAGTGGTAGTATCCATGTGTTCCCTGCTACCACTGGCGGGGTAAGAGACAGGGAAGCTGTTCTCCCACCCAGCTCCTGAGAGGTAGCTCAAAGTTGCCTCCTAATAGCCACCAAAAAAAAAAAAAAGGAATGTATCTAAAACCCCTGAGTCATCCATTTTTTCTGGCTTCTCCATTATAAGACTTTTAGTCATTTCATAGTACCAGCCTCTTAGTTGGTTGGAAACCAGTTCCCCCTAAATTTCCACATGATCACTTGAACTAAAACCAGGCAGACACTATCTGAGCACACTTCCAGGACTGGCCGTCACAGGCCAATCAACCTATGCTACACTAGCATTGGGATCTCTGAGAATCCTGGGATTCAATGCCTTCTACTTCCCTCCAACTATCACCCCCACTACAATCCACCTGCCCAGGGATCCTGGGACTTGAGCCCAAGTCAAATTATAGAAGATAATGGGATTAGGTGCTGTGACCTCAGAAGATTCTAAAGGACTAAAGTACTCTACTTCCCATCTTGCTGGGAACATTGGCTGTCAAGAGGTGCTGAGGTCATTGCCCTCCAAAAATAGAGGATAAGCTACTGAAAAGGATTCCCTTCAACACCCTGGGTGGAGGGCTGGCAGTGAGGGATGGGGGGAAGTGTAAGTGTTTGGGGTGTGTGTGTGTGTGTGTGTGTGTGTGTGTGTGTGTGTGTGTGTGTGTGTGTGTTGGGAGTGATGAGGATTTGTGTTTGTCACTCAGGGCTTAAAAGATACCTAAGTGCACACTTTAGGGAATATCTTAAGCCGCTATTTAGAAACTGGTCTTTTTGCACTTGGGAGAGAGGCAGTGTGGTAGTGAGCAAAGAGCATGGGACTGGGCATCCTGAAACATGAGTTCAAGTTCTGTCTCTGCCACTTACTTAGCTGTGTGACCCTGGGCAAGTCCCTTTACCTCTCTGAGCCTCAGTTTCCTCAACTGTAAAATGGGGAGAATGATACTTGCTCTACCTCCCTCACAAGGTTGTTGTGAGGAAAGTAGCTTATAAGCTGGAAAGCACTATAAATTTCAGTTTATGAGCAAAGATGACCTGCCTAAGGACACAAAATCTCAGAGCTGGAAGGGACAGTTCAACCCGTACCTGAGTAGGATTTGCCTCTTCAATGTCCCCAATAGCCTCTGAATAAAGTCCTCCAGTGAGAAGGACCAGCTCCCTCTCAAGGCACTCCATTCCATAACTGGACAATTTTGCTTGTTAAAAAGTTTTTCCTTTATTAGAAAGCCATTCTACTGAATATTAATCTGCCTCTCTACAATTTCTACCCATTTTGCTCCCTCTGGTGCAAGAAGAAAAGCTCTTATCTCTTTTCTACCTGCATATATTTGAAGACCACTTTCATGTCCCCCATCTCCAGTCCCCAGTCTTTTCTTCTTCTGTCTAAATATTTGTAATTGTTTCAGCTGGTTCCTGTATGGGATGGTCTCCCTCTTAACCTCTTGATCATCCTCTTCTGTAATTGTCCTTCCAGAACAATCGTGTTTCAAATTGAACACAGTACTTGAGACTTGGTTTGATTAGAAAAGAGATGCTCACCTGCCCCATTCTGAACACTCTTCCTCTCACTGAACCCTAAGGTCATATTTGCTTTTTGGCTTTCACATTGCCCTGCTGACACATTCAGCTTGGATTCAATGAAGCCCCCCCAAAGAGGCTGATTCAGAGCTTTAAAAAAATAGAATCCATAATGAGAAATTACTGTGAATCTATAATGACCCAGAATGCTGGGGGAACAGAATGTTCTATCTGAATTTCTTCTTAACCAGAGGATGTAAAATTCGAAGTCACTTTCTTGCTCATCTAATTCAGAGCCTCGCAGTTCTCTATGAGAGTGGTCATTCTGAGCAGCGGCTCCCAGGACATGCTATTATTTAATTCAGTTAAGTAAACTCTTATTAAAATATACAAGGAGATCTACTGGGCAAGTAGGACACAAATATAAAAAATGAAGCAATTCTTGTGCTCAAGGAGATTTCAGTCTAATTATGCAAAATATGTATATAGTCCCTTAAACACAATAGAGGCTCAATGTTTGTTGAATTCGAATGAGCATATTGCAAGATAAAGAGTGATGGGGGTACAGGAAAAATACAAAGTTTTTTATCAAGATTTGAGGAAGGAGAGATCACTTTTGGTTGGGAGGACCAGGGAAGACTCCATGGAGGAGGTAGCAGTTGAGTTGGACCTTGAAGAAAGAGAAAAATCTTTAACAATCAGAGATAAGGGTAGGCTATATTCCAAGTTAAATTTGGGAACAACAAGCAATTCATTTTGGAAAATAAAGTACATGAAAGCAAATAGCATGAAATAAGACTGGAAAGATAGTCCAGCTGTGGAAGGCCTTAAAACATCAGGCTAAGAAATGCTGTATTTTATCCCGTCATGAGTGAGAAGCCACAGACAATTTTTGAGGAAGTCAATGATGAGTGCAGACCTGTGCCTTAGGATCACTTAGAGTTAACAAGGATACATGCTGTGATCATCAAAAGATCCCCCAAAGCTCCCATAGCTAGCAAGCAGCAAAGTTAGGATTCAAACCCAGATCCTCCGACTTCAAATCCAGGATTCATTCTGCTATACTGGTTCGGAGAGGGGGAAGACTGGAGGCAAAGATGCCGGTTCAAAGGCTGTTTTAATAGGGCCAGAAGTAGGTTGCAGCAGTGTGAGTGGCAGAACAAACTGCAAATATTTTTGGTTTGAATAGATAGGATTTGGTAATTTATTGGCTATCGGGGTGAGGGGTAGGTAGAAGGAAGAACCCGAGGTTATTCCCAGATTTTAAGCCTGGATGGCCAACTAGGAGGACTGTGGTACCGTTGAAAGAAACAAGAAAATTGAGAAAAGGGAAGGGAAGATGACTTTGGTTTTATTGAATTTGTAGTACTACTGGGGCGTCTATCGGAAGACGTAGTATGGAATTGGAAAAAGGGCTCCAGATGTAAATTCAAAGGACCTAGGTTTGAGTCCTGGTTCTGTTACTTACTACCTGTGTAACCTGGGGCAAATTACTTCACCCCATTGAACCAAACTCTCAGGCCCCTTCTAATTCTAGAGCCTCTGATCCAGTGGACATTTGGAAATCTGGGACCCAGTGCTCAGAGCTGTGATTTGGGAATTATCCATGGACAGATGATAATTGAAATCTTGGGAGCAGGTGAGATCACCAACGAAGAGAAAGAAAAGAGCAAAGGACAGAACAATGGGGGGTTAGGAAGATGATTCAGCAAAAGAGAGGAGAAGGAATCGTCAGACAGCTAGGATAATCAGGAGGGAGCAAAGTCCTGGAAGCCAGTGCTCTAAGGCAGATGCAGAAAGGACTTTGCAGCAACTAGAGCTATGGGACAGCGAATTTGGGAGACAGTCAATTCTCTGCCACTGGAAGAAGTCATACAGGGGATACCTGCATTGAATGGAAGGTTGAACTAGAAAACCGATTAGAGGTCCTTTCCAACTCAGTTCTGAGATTTTAGGATTCTGTAGAGACAGTTAAAAAGCACTGGGCAGAGCCTGTATGTCCAGTATTATTGTTGCTGGGATTAATCAGATCCCTGGGCCTCAGAAAGAAATGACGGAAGATGATTATGGGTGTTTCAATGAGTTTATTGCCAATTCCCTTAACTTAGTCAGTATCCCAGAACAGAGCACAATGTCCCTTCTGACTAGGATAGGAGAATAAACCTGGCATCTAGAGATTCTACTGTTAAATATACTTACATCCCTTTATTCTATACCTCTCCCAAGTAATCTAGCTCCTCTTTAATTATCAATCTTGCCCTCTTAGTCTCTTTATTTTAGAAAACATCCCAAGGCAAGGTTCTATCTTACCTGGAAGAAATTACTGTGGTGGTGGTAGGGGGGAAGGGAAGGCAATTAGGATTAAGTGATTTGCCCAAGGTCACACAGCTAGTAAGTGTGTCAAGTGTCTGAGGCTGGATTTGAACTCAGGCCCTCCTGACTCGATTCACTGCACCACCTAGCTACCCCTGGAAGAAATATCTTAATGTTCGGCAAGAACACGATTTAAAGATGGGGGAACTAGAATTCCAGTCAAAGCTCTGCCATTGACTCATTGTGAATGTGTCCTTGATGACATTGCTTCCCTCTATGGACCTCAGTAAATCCAATTGTAAAATGAAGGAGCTGGATTGTTTGTTATTCAGTTATTTTCAACTCTTCCATGACCCCATTTGGGATTTTCTTGGCAAAGACTTTTTTTTTGTTTGCCATTTCCTTCTCCAGTTGGTTTCACAGATGAGAAAACTGAGGCAAATAGGGTGAAGTGTTTTCCAAAGGGTCACACAGCTAGTAGATGTCTGAAGCGAGATTTGAACTCAGGAAGATAAGTCTCTAAGCCCAACACATTGTGCCACCTTGTTGTCTGCAGTACCTAGGTTAGATGGTCTTAAAGGTTCTATCTGACTCTAGAATTCTATGACCTGTGTTCTCGGGAGGGCAGTTGAGAGTTACTCTGGTTCTCCTCTTGCCTCTCAGTCATTCTACACAGCTGGGATAGAATTCAGACTAGATGATAGAGCAGAAAAAGCATAGGGTAAAGGCATTGAAGGCAAACCCTTTCCTTTCAACTTTTGTAATTGATGTGTAGTGTTATTAGCTAAATTCCTGCTAGCAGCTTATTTTCTCATGCCTTTCGGCATTCAATTCAACAAACAGAATCGTGTACCTGCTGTGTACAGAGCACAATTCTGGGGGCTTAGGCAAGATGCAAAACTCAGAAAAGCCTGCCCTTCCAGGACTTGTAGTCTAGCAGGGGAATATGATGTGCTGAGCCGCAAAAACATACACAGGTAACAAAGATACATAATACGCAATACTTGGCAAGCAGACAAGAGATACTTCAAGGTGCTCATTCTTCTAAGAGGGGCAGGGAGGGGGTTTAAAAAAAAAAGGGGGCCTAGCCTCCAATAAAAGAAAACTCAATAAATTGAGTTTTGTTGTATTGAACTACTACCTGGTCCTGAACTCATGACCCCTTCTCTATGATATTCTATGATGAAAACAATGACCTCTTTTAAAAAATTAAGTTAAGAGGTATTGAACTAATTAAAATAAAATAAACTTCATTTTAACTCAATATAAAGTAATTTTAGCTGAGTTGGTATTTAGCTCCCTGGTTTGTAAATTCAATAAAAATGTGGGATAAAAACATAACTCTTGTCTTTTGTTTCTGTTGCTTTTGCAAAATCTCCTTTTACATTTGCTTGGAGCTTGATGTCACCTAACAATTTGCAGATGGGCTGGGCTCAGCTCTAACATACACTCTGTGCTATGTTTTGCCACTGGTTGGTTATAGATTATACTCAGGCTGTCATAGTTGTGGTCAGGGAATCATAGAACTCTGTGCCCATCCTTCAACAATGTCCCCAGTAAGTGACCTGTTCCTTGTGGGAAAGTCTCTTGTGACAGGGAAATCTCTACCTCCCGAAGCATTTCATACTAGTCTCCATTGCTCAAAGATTTAAAACAACAACTAACCAAGTTTTATTCTTTTTCTTTCTTATCTCCAGTAAGTCTGTCTCTTATTTCTTCCCTGGCTATCCTTTCCTTTAAATTTCGATCGCTATCATCCTAGTCCAGGCCATCACAGAATATTCAAATTGGAAGGTACCTCAGTGGCTACCTTGTCCAACCTGTCCTCCTGTCCAAGAATGTCTCCTATTATTTCCCTTAAAAGTAAGTATACACTTTGCTTGAGGACTTCTAATGAAGAGAAACCCACTACCTTCTGGGATAGCCCATTCTACTCTTGGTTAGCTCTAATTTTAAGTAATTTTTTTCTGGATGTGAAGCCAAAAGATTCATATGCAAGTTTCCTCTGTTGTGCCTCGTTCTGCCCTCTGTGTGGAACTCTAATCTTTCCTACATCTGCCAGCCCTTCAAGTACTTGAGCGTAGCTATCCTGTCCCTATAAACTGACTTTTCTCCATACTAAATTATGTTTGGTTCCTTCAATCACATTTCCAGACATTTCACAAGCCTGTTTTATAGCTCACCAAACTGGATATCCTCTCTCTTTTTTCCATGCCCTTACCCAGTCTGTCTTTGATGTCTGGAATATTTTCCCTTTTCACCTTCACCTCTAAGAATCTCTAGCTTCCTTCAAGGCTGAGCTTAGGTACCATTTCCTATGGGAAGCGGTCCCCCTCAGTTGTTGGGGCTCTGTCTTCTCAAATCATCTTATACTTGTGTATGTGTGCATGTTGAATTCTCTCAGTTAATAAATACTTAATAAATGTTGGTTGAATGAATTGAACGTGATAAGATCTTGAAGGCTTTTACCATCTTGATCACACTCCTCTGGGGAAATCTCTAGCTTGTCCATATCCTTCCTAAATTATGTCACTAAGAATTTAGCACAATATTTCAGATTCAGCTTGACCAGGTCAAAGTACCTACGCTTGCGCTATCATCTCCCTTATCCTGGACACTATTCCAGGGCAGCCAAAGCAATTATTAGCATTTTTGTCTACCAAGTAGCACTATTGACACATAGGCTTGCAGTCCATTAAAACTCCCATCTCTTCTTCAGATAAATTACAGTCTAGCCCTATATTTGTCCTTTTGAGGTAATTGGGGATGAGCTCAAGTAAGTTCCTGCTTTTACTCTGCCATCTTGGCTCCACCCCCTATATTTGTCCTTTTGAAGTTGATTTTTTTGCACCTATGTAGTGCTTCACAATTTTTGCTGTCAACTTTCATCTTATTGCATTTGGCTCAATTTTCTAGACTACTGAAGGGTTTTTGGATCCTAGCTCTGTAAAAGTGAAGCATTAACTATCCTTCAACCTGTGACGTTGTGTTGTTGTTGTCTTTAGTGGAGGAACCATCTGTCCTTTCATACTTACAATATATTGACAGAAGTCATTTGTCAATGGGAAGGAGTTGTTGGGAACAGTGACTAGATAAAAAGATAAGATTAGAAGGATTTGACTGAAGTTCTGAACTTCTGGGTGGGAACACTCCTAAGAAATGGAAAAGGGGAGGGGAAACAGAGAAGAGAACTGTGCTCTTGGGTCTCAGTTTACATATTTATGCAACCCTAGTATCCTGAATCAGTTTTGGAGGAAGGGAGTATTGATAGTAACTTAATAATGTGAGGTGCTAGGACAAGCTCAGATAGGGAGAAGAGTAGTAGTCAAGGAAGGAATCTTCCCACGTAGGGTGAGAAGCATTTAACCACCCTCTACTTACTTTCCAATGACTTTAGGCTCTAGACTGGTCAGTATGTGTCAGAGGCAGGACTTTGATCCAAGGTCTTCCTGTCTTCATTAGCTCTTTATCTACTATTACATTGCCTTTCTAATGCTAATCAATGACAAAGTTAAATTTCATGTATTTCTGTAACCTTCATGACCTTGTTTTAGCATAATATGTATGTGTAAACAAGTTCATGTTTCCTTCTTAGAAATTTCCCCCAGTTTTTTCCCTTTTACCCTACACTTATCTCAAAGTTAAACTTCTAGCAGGCTTAGCATGGGTCCAGAAATGGCCGTTAAAGACATCCTTCTCTCCCTATTACTCATGAGGCCTTATTGAACCCTAAGTTTCTTAAGAATTCTTAAGAATTATTTGGTTTAGCCTATAGCTGGAAACAGAGAAACAGTAAACTGAAATTCAAAAAACCAAATGAGAACAGAAAAAAGCAATAGTTAAGCTCAAATATTGAAAAAGACGGAAACTAAAAAAAGACAAAAAAATTATGTATTACAAAAATGGATGTTTAGATCATGACCTTGAGTTATCAAGGAAAGGTTAGCTAATAATCATTTCATAAAGCAAGTAAATCTGTAAATATCTGTAATGATGGTTAATCAAAAGTTTTGGCACTTCATAAACTTCACTGAAAATTACTTACCCTTTACAAGGGCTCCCTAACTTTTAGTCTTCCTTCGCCTTACTCCCCGCTGGGACCAGTGATACTGGCCTACTTATTGTTCCTCAAACAAGACATTTTTAAGGGCAATTACTATTTTTATATTTATCAATACAATATGTATAATGAATATACTAATAATTTAGATTTTTCAGAATTGCGTCTTCTGGCTTGTGAATCAGAAGCTTACCATACAACTCGAAAAGATCCATCAAACCCTTGACAATGTTCTTATAATCACTGCATTCTTGGGCTTGTGTACTTTAAATCAATAAAAGAACTTCCATCCCAGAACTCTGGTTTTCTGCCCTGGGGCGGTTGGTCGTGACCCCTCAGATTTGAAATAATCGAAGAGTTGTTGTATTGTCCTCCTCCTGTAAGCTTGTCATGGGAAACCCCTCGAGCTTTGGAAAGCATTACTTGTAACCCCCCTTCCCCCCCCCCCCCCCCCTCCGATTTATCTATAGAAGCTGCCCAGCCCAGAAAGCGTTCCTCACTCTGAAACGCGTCAATTACATTGCTACTTGATTACCCGCACTCCTGTCTCTGGGCCTGCTTCGTTCAGGCTTTGAGAAGTCTCAGGCTAGAGACCGGCTCAGTAAAGTCCTGTTAACACACCCTATCTTTTGTTTTGGGACAATCTTACTGGCTGTTCCCCATGCCTGGAAAACTTTCTCTCGTCCTTTCCATTTTCTGCTCTGCCTGTTTCCTCAAGTCCCAGCTAAGACCCCACCTCCTACAAGAAGCCTTTTTCCATCCCATTTAATGCCATTGCCTCAGGTCCACAGATTACCTCCAATTTTTTCCTGTATGTATCTTGTTTGTGTATGGCTTTACGCATGTTGTCCCCCATTAGACGGTGAGTTTCTTGAGAACAGGGACTGTGGTTTTGTTTGTTTGTTTTGTATCCCCAGCATTTAGCACATAGTGGGAGCTTAATAAATGTTTGTTGACTGCTATAGAGTGAGTTCTCGTTCGAATACAAAGCAGATGGTCTTTGAGATCCCTTCACAACTAAGATTCTGTGATTCTGTGCATTATGTGCCCTTTGACATCTGTGGTTACGAATACCTAAAATACCTATCCGCCAAGAAAGCCTGTCTCTGTGTCCTCATTCTGTCTGCATGCCTTTGTGCATCTGGATTTCTCTATGATTTCTTCTTTGTTTCTCTGTCTCTATTCCTCCCTGCCCCCATTTTTATTTTACACATTCATCCAAGAGATACTGTTCATGTGCTGGGCACCATGGGAGATCCCATCAAAACTATACGTTTCAGTCTTTGTTGAAGAGACACCCAGAGAAGTAGACACACGTGCAAGCGTGCACACACACACACCAGTTAAATAGTAAGATAAAACATAATATGATAAAGTTTTCTCATTCTCTCTCCTCCCCCCCCCCCAATTTCAGTCTAAATTTGGATTTGGATTCAGCAGACCTTGGCCAAGTCACTTCTCTTTTCCTGGCCTTCATTTCCTCCCTTGTAAAATAAGGGAGTTAAATGTGATGATTTCTAAGGTCCTTCCAACTCTAACATTCTGTGGAATAATTCTTCTATAATAATACAGAGCTAAACTTCTCTCCTTTTCTTACTTGTGGTCATGGACTAGATTTCTTTACCTTATTCCTTTTTTTTTAATCTTCAAAATTTTATATGCTATTTTTGTTTTTACATCATTTTCATTTCCGAATATATGCTTCTTCCTTCCCCTCCTCAGAGAGCCAACTCCTTTAAGAAAGATTTTTTTAAAAGCAGTTCAGCAAAACCAAGAGAGGCAGGAACATTGTATCTGGAGAAGTTTAGTCTCTTCCCTCATGTGGATCAGAAAGAGTCATTAGTAACATTACTGGACAGTCATCCTTTATTCCTGATTAACAGATAAAATAATGGGACATTTTCTCTATCTCTGTCTCTCTTTGGACTTCGAAATCTTCCTCAGCTGTCTCCTCACTCCCATTAGCCCTTTTGGCCTTCTGATCCTGCCAGCCCTCTTCTCTCATTGGGGATTTTCTGTCTTCTCCGATTTGGAGCGGGACCCAGGCCCATCAACCTTCATTTAGCTTCTAGTTCAGCAACCTCATGGCCTCCTTACTTACTTTCTCCCACCTCCACTGCCTACTCTCAAACTTTTCAGAATACCGTTTGTGTATAGTCTTCCCCTATCAGAGTACAAGCACCTTGAGAGCAGGCACTTTCTTTTTCTGTTCGTATGTTATCATTAGGGTTTAGCACAGAGGGCCCTAAATAAGGCTTAATAAAGGCTTGTTGCCTTGCCTTTGCCTTTTAAAACCCACTAAATTCATTTGCTTTTTATTCATGTGCCTCTCAATTATATCGTTTCCATGGACTTTCCGCTACCCTATTTCTGAAAAACCTTCAGACGACATAGAAACCCCAGGGTTGCGACTATTGAAGGTCCATCTATCTCAATCATTTTTCAGCCAGCACCCTCTAAAACCCGTCTTAAGAAAATACGCCCCCACTACTGAGAGCGGGAGACTTTACGGTTGTTATTGTTGTGCTTTGCGTTCTAAGAAGACTACAGAGTATATGGTACTTTATCCTGAAGACAGGTCTAACCCCTGAACTCACACCTTTTGATCTTCTGATAGCCACACACCATGGCTTGCCACTTTCTAGTGCTTTTATTACAAAATACTCGCTGAAGCAGGGGAACTCTGCCCCCAAAGTTGCTAAACTGTGCATATCCTTTGACCCAGTGTTACTACTCTTAGGTCTAGTCCCCAAAGACAACAAAGAAAAATGAAAAGGATCCATTTGTACAAAAAAAATTATGGCAACTTTTTTTTTATAGTGGAAAAGAATTAGAACCAAAGAGGGAATCTATCAATTGAAGAATGGCTGGGCAAATTATGGTACATAGGTGAGATGAAATACTATTATGCCATAAGAAATGACAAAAGGGTTTGAATTTTGATATAGCTAAATGTGTGACCTTGGCTAAGTGATTCCTCATCTCTCTGCCTCAGTTTCCTTAAATGCAAAATGAAGAGGATGGACCGAATGATCTCTAAAATATTTTCTAGCTCTAAAGCATGTGACCCTGTAATCCAATTAGAGAATTAAATGCCTTAGATACTTCATAAGCATGTGTTGAATTGAATCAAATACAATATTCTCCTCTTGGTTTACTCAGTGATGTGACATTTAGAGAGGGAGTCAGGAAGACCACAAGTATTCTTTATTTGGTCTCAGATAAAACCTGTCACATTGCTAGAAGATCTGAAGACAAAATGGATCCAAATTTATTCTAGAATTATAGAAGTTTGGAAGGAACTTAGAGCTGATCTAATCCAATCCCCTCATTTTACAAGAGAGGAAAATGAGGCCTATTAAGGATGCACAATATTATATTAACACTTACCAAAAGGCATATAAATAGTAAGTGCCAAAGCCAGAATTCAAACTCATGTCTTCTAACTAAAAATTCAGTACTTCTCGCCTGTTACCACACAGCCTCTACTGCTCCAATCTTCTCAGCAGGAGCCCAAAGCTGGAGGTGATGATAAGGAATGATAGGGCTCTAGAATGCACAAAAGATCAGGCACCAGTTGGCAAGGCAATGATGGGAGTGCTCTGGGTGGGAAAAGTCGTTCTGGAGCTCCTAAACTACTCAAGACTGGCTGAGGGCAGCGAGCTGGAGCATAGATTGACTCTGTGATCCTAAACTTGTGCCTGCCTTGTCCGTGCTGATCCTGCAAGCTCACACAGGAGCGACAGACTGCCGGCCTGGGAACCAGGAGTGTTTGCAGCCTCTGGTGTTTGGAGGAGAGCTGAGCTCCCATCTGGACTTCACCTTTCATCTTTCAAGGAAAAATGCATGGATATTCCCTGTTTTTACACAGCAGAGACTCTCCAACAAACACCAAACATGGGCTTTAGTGAGGCTGCTGAAGGTTTTGCCTGGAAAGTTAGTTCATGGCTGTATCAGCCAGCACTGATGCTGGGTGTGATATCTGGCCAGGTTTTTGCTGCTTCCCGATGCTGATTTTCTACCCGCTGTCACTGTCACTGTGTGCATTGTCTGTGCATTGTCTGAACTCTGCACACGTTCATTTCTCTTCATGTTTGTTTTACTGAATTCTTCGTGTTTATCGTTTCCTCCAACAGAGTTGTAACATTCTGTTGTATTTCTGTGTCACAGGCTGTTCAGTCATTCCCCAATCTTTGGGACATTTTGTTTTCACTTTTAAAAAGCCACAAATAATACTGTTATGAACATTTTTGCATATGTTATATTGAAATGGACTTTTATGACTATCAATAACTTCCCTGTCACTTAGATTTCTGTAGTGGCTTACAAATGCATCTCCTTGACTTCAGTCTTTTTCAGATCAGATCCTCTTTTTAAAAGACATTCTCTCTCTTTTTAAAAAAAGTTTCTTATGGAGGATATTTTTGACATTGCCCTCACTTTCCAATGACATGTCCTACCCCCAAAAGAACCAAAACAAAAGCCATTAGCCACATTTGATAGTATGTGTCTCATTCTGCACAGACAGCTTTTCTGCTGAGAAGCAAAATTTTACCAGCTGCCTCTGAAGTTATGATAGTACGGTGGTCATTTCATGTGTCCTTTATTAGGCTTCTAGGTGAAACAGTGGATTGAGTCCTAGCCTTGTAGTTCAAATCCCACCTCAGATTCTTATCAGGTGTGTGAACCTTGGCAAGTCACTTAATCTCTTCTAACCATAGTTTTTCCATTTGTAAAATAAAGATAATAGCACCTACCTCACCAGATTGTTGTGAAGATCAAATTGGGTCAAATATACGTAAAGTTCTATGTAAATCCTAGCTATTATTGCTGTCCCAGTTGGGTTCACTTCACTTGGCATTGGCCTGTAAAGTGTTGCCAAGTTGCAATTTCTTCATCTTCATCATTTCTTATAGCATAGTGACAGTCCACTACATTCATATGCCACAGTTTGTTCAACCATTGACCAATTGATAGGCATCTGCTTGTCTTCCATTTCTTGGTTACTACAAAGAATATTGCTATATTTTTTGTTTATATGGGACTTTTCCCTCTGTCTTTAACTTCCTTAAGATATAGCCCTAGAAATAGTGTTGCTAAGTCAAAGCTTAATGACTTTTTCTCGCATATTTCCAAATTGTTTCCCAGAACCATTCTCATTACTACTAAAAGAACCCCATAATGCACAAGTCTGATCACATCATTTCCCTCTGATCCAAAATCTCAATGACTCAATGACTCCTTATTGCCTTTCAAGTAAATTCCAAACTGGCTTTCAAGGCCATTCCCAATCTGGGCTCTAGCCTACCTCCACGGTTTTGTTTACTCCCGGTCTCCTGCTCCCTTCCCACTTTACATTCTGTCAAATTCTGTGATATTCCAGTCAAACAGGATTATGGAAACATTTCTTTAGAACATCTGCCCCTGTGCCATTTTGGATGCTATTTCTTCTACTTGGAAGGTTCTCTCCTCCTCATATTCCTGTAGGAATATAAATTCTTTAAAATACCAATTCCAAAAGAATTCTTGCTAAAGAAATTTATGTCAGGAGCAAGTTTGTAAACTTTGCAGAAGAGTTGTAGTCTTTGCTGAGGATTCATGATAAAGACCCTGAATTCTTTGGTCTATCATGAGAAACTGCCTGGTATAGAAGCTTGGTACACTCCCCACCTCACCTTAATCTATAGTCTCCAACAGTGTTGAATGTGCCCTAAGATCAAGTTGCCCAAAAGACCAATCATGAATTAAGAAAGGACTGTCTGTGAGTTCAGACTCACATACATAAGCTGACCAATCAATATTCCCCAGGCTTCAAGGCTGATAAAAATAATTGAGATTTTATTTGTCAATTATGCCTGAAATGAACTCTTTCTCTCTCCATGAGCAGAAATAATCCAGCTTCAAATTACATCGCAGAGCAATTGGGGTTAAGTGACTTGCCCAAGGTCACACAGCTAGTAAGTATCAAATGTCTGAGGCCAGATTTGAACTCAGGTCCTCCTGACTCCAAGGCCAGTGTTATATTCACTGTGCCACCTAGCTGCCCCTAACAGGTTCACTCTTGATCTGGTCAGACAGGAAGGACAGGAAGACAGCTTTGGAGGGGTTAATAATCTTACTTTATTCTAGTCTAGTCTTTTCAAAGGGTTACTGATAGGAGCACCAGCTCCTACAACATTCCCTAATCACTCTTCTCACAGGAGCTGTCAAAAAGGGGTAACCCCTCCATCTCGATGGGGTCAGTTGAGACAGGCACAGTTTGTGCACTCCCCTCAATCCCCTCAAGCCTCAGTGGGGGCTGGTGGAGGCAGGAAAGTGTATTCCTCTATGTTTTACCCATGGTTTTCCCCCAAGCCTTGATGGGGGCCAGTCAAGTCACATACAGATTCCCCCATTGGTTCCTTCTGGATTCCTCACTCACTGATCAGTGCCCACTTGCTTTATAGGGCAACAGACAAAGAAGGCATCTTGCCAACACTAAGCTCATAGGTTAACTTTAACCATATCATCATTCTGCACAAGCATAGTAAATATCAGTTATGTCACAGTGCAACCTCAATAGGACTGTCTGTCACTATGATTCTAGGAATTACTATCTAGGATCCTTGGAACTATTCTGGGAGTTATTATCTAACACCTGGAAACCAGACATTTTCATGGCCATGGATCCTGAGAAACTAAAGTTGAAAGAGAATAACAAAATCCCCCTTAATACAGGAGGCTCCAAAGGAAAGTATGGGAGAGAAGGGATATTAGACTGACTACCAAACTGTAGGTCTACAGACAGAGCCATGACACTGACCTCATTGTTGTATGCCTGTGAAACCTGGACAGTATACCAGCACCATGCCAGGAAAGTGAATTGCTTCCATTTGAATTGTCTTAGGAAAATTCTGAAGATTACCAGGCAGGATAAGGTATCAGACACTGCAGTTCTTACTCAAACTAAAGTGCCAAGCATCCAAACTCTACTGCAGGGAGCAACTCTGATGGGCTGGCTACTTTGTTCAAATGCAAAATGTACACTTGCCAAAAAATACTGTTTTATGGAGAACTCACACAGGGCTAGTCCTCATATGGAGGTCAGAAGAAGCAATACAAGGACACTCTCAAGGTCTCCCTTAACTTTGGAACTGATTGTGTGGCATGGGAGACACTGGCACAGGACTGCATGACCACATCAGAGAAGGTGTTGTGCTCTATGAGCAAAGCAGAATTGAAACAGCTCATAAGGAATGCACAATGTGCAAATTTAGAGTATCCACCCCAAATGTTCACATGGACTGTTT
Source organism: Pseudochirops cupreus (assembly GCA_028627135.1). Taxonomy (NCBI): domain Eukaryota; kingdom Metazoa; phylum Chordata; class Mammalia; order Diprotodontia; family Pseudocheiridae; genus Pseudochirops; species Pseudochirops cupreus. Next base: position 186,905,056 of record CM053584.1, on the reverse strand, counting down.
TTGCCCAACCTGTGGTAAAGCATTCAGAGCTCATATTGGTCTGATCAACCACAATTGGACACATTGAAATGTGACTCTAGTATAGTGATGCTATTTTGGTCCACTTCTAGAATGAAAGACAACAGCCAGTCTTAGATATAGGACGTGCTTAATAAATATGGATTAATTTAGATTGGAATGGAAATGAAGCAAAGAGGTGTCCCAGACTGAAGGGGGAGAAGCTGATTCATTATTTGAGAGGAAGGGGGAAAGAATGGGTGAAAAGAAGGAACAGGGAATTCTGGGCAAAAGAAAGAATAGTCACAAAGATATGAACTGGGCTGGTTGGGTTGGGGGAAGTAAGGGATCTTTGATGTTTGCTGGCCCAGCAAAATGAAAGTAGTCAGAAATGAGACTTGTTGATTGAGACTGGAGAGGGAAATGGGGATGTTTTTTTCCTTTTCAAAAGAAAGCCCTGATGGAACTGGTCTGGTCTGGTGTTAAGCCTGGATATGAGGCAGGTTGACCTTAAAGGGAACTTAACCCAAGTTTCAAACCTGGAACATATTTTTTTAAGACTCTCTTCACTGGTGAAGAGAATTATGACTCAAAGTCCCTAAGGCGGCAAACTGGAAATTGAGGACATGTTGGTGTTTGCTTAAGTATAGTGGGGTTCAGATTCGCTCCCACAAAATGACACACTCACACACAATGTATATATTATACCTACTATTTATTTGAGAATAAAAATTTTTTAAAAAGTAAGAGTGGGAAGTGATAAACAATCAGGCACCTTAACAATGCACTACAGAAGCAGAACAGAAAAAGGACACTTCTTACATACACAGCATATGCAATAGATCCATACCAATAAACTTATCAATACTAACACTGCTACAAAAAGGATAGAGAAAGAGGAGAGAGAAAACATCACCAATTGGGGGAGCACCAACTCTGGTCCAGGGGCTGGGGAATCCTGGGGTTAAGCCATCAGGGTTCCACTCAGGAGGGTCCCAGGCAGGACGTCTCCTCCATGGGTGAGATTCCAATTTGGGGTCTGAATGTTATAGTTTAAGTAGTACTGAGAACAAAGAAGGCATACTACCAGGTGTTTTTTAGCAAGCATCATCTTGTGTGAGGTTGGGGAGGGAGGCCAATCCTTCCAAGGCCCCCCTCCCCCCCAAGAACAATGTTTCCTTGGAGTGGCTAGTTCCAGGAGTTGGGCAGTTAACCATATCTCTTCTCAAGGTCCTAGCCAGGGTCCCAGGAGGAGTGCAGCCCTCATGTTCCCAGGATTTTCTGTTCCAAAACAACTCAGGATAATAGAAAGGTCTTATTGAGTTAGAGCCTTGGTTTGTATAATCTTATTCCTTATACAGGGGCTTACCTTGCCCCTTCATTCGGCCTTAAGATTATACAAAGCATAGGCCATTCCTGCAAATGGGGTCTTGGATATATAGGTACATACATACATATATATATTCCTTATCCTAAAGTATATGTAGATGTTACACAAAAATAAAAGAATTAACAATATGCTAAATAATAGATTGTACCAGCAGTGATTAGTATTTAAAGTGATTAAATAAGAGACATTGATTAATTTACCAGCAACTATCTGAGTTTGTATTCAATGTTCATTGAGAGCTCTCTGATTTTCAACTAACAGCTGCTGGAGAGATGTTGATTGGTTCAAGATACTGATTAAAGGATTCAGAGATAAAGGAGTATGGGAAGGGGTAGAAATTTGGGTACCCACGAAACAGTCACATCATCCACAGTGTCAGGGGAAAAGTAACATCACTCTGCCAGTGGAGAAAAGAAAAAGTCACCTCATCCACAGGGTCAGGGGAAAAGTAATATCACCCTGCCAGTGGAGAAAAGAAACATTTCTCAAACAACCTGCATAAGGAGCAGGGGGCCTCAAACAACCTGCATAAGGAGCAGGAACCTCAAACAACCTGCATAAGGAGCAGGGGGCCTCAAACAACCTGCATAAGGAGCAGGAACCTCAAACAACCTGCATAAGGAGCAGGAACCTCAAACAACCTGCATAAGGAGCAGGGGACCTCAAACAACCTGCACAAGGAGCAGGAAAAGCCAAACAACCTGCATAAGGAGCAGTAAGGGTCAAACAGACATTAGATCAGTCTGATCACTGGAAACTATACATACGTATTGAGTATCTACTTCCTACAGCATAGAGAAATTGTGTACAGGATACAAAGTAAGATCACAAAGACTGGAGGAATGTGCTACATCCCACAAACTGAGCCATTATTACTAACTAGGGTTCAAGCACAGGCACCCCATAATTCCCCCCTTAAACAGATGGGACCCAGAATCATTTGAGATAAGGGACGAAGGTCTCAGCTTCCCACGCGGCTTCATGCTGAGCAAGGGCATAGAGCTGTCTCTGCTTCATAGGGGTCCCACCATTCAAGAGCCTGGGTCTGTAGCCAATGTCCAGGGGTGATGGGTCATGGTCTCAGACAGTGGTTGGTGCTCAGCTTGAGATGTCATCTGCAAGTGAAGGGAGCTCAGCCTAGAAGAAACAAATCTAGCAAAGAAATTAAACAAACAAAGGCCAAAAGCAAGTAGGAAAATGACCAGAAGTAGAGTGAGCATGGGCTGGTATAATCCATTACTCAGACTATTTAACTGTCCTTTATATTTCTACATGCTACATAGACTAGGTACCTCATAAGATATTCTTCACTAACGTAACTGTATGGCCTTAAGCCAAAAAGGGTCCTGACTTGAACCTCACAACCAAATAGTAGACGTATATCCTTGTTTCACAAAGCTTGTCTATCCTCTAATTGGAAGAAAGAGGTACTTCAGAAACGGAATCTTTTACACACACTCAGTTACAAATGTTAACTTTTGCTTAGTTTATGGCATAACTACAAATCCATATTGGAGCAGCAAATGCTGTTCTGCTTTACAACTCATTACATCAATTTAGCAATACTCAATTGAAAACTTTGTAAACCTTCAGAAATTGTCACGTAAGATTTTCTAACAGTAAGGGAGATCAAGGTAACACAAAGAGAACAACACAAAGCAATAATCTAAAGCTGTAGCAGTTCCAGTGCAGGCCTGGATCCTTGGAGAAGCTGTCCACATCATTTTTTCCAGGTCCCTTGGCTCAGACGTTCACTCAGGAGCAAGGGTATGGACAGGGGCTCACAGAGACATGATTTAACACCAAAGGCGCATATAAATGGTTCAGTTTCCCAGCCATGCAAGGCTAGGTTTATACAAAGTCACAAAAAGTTCAGTTTTCTAGGCACAAACATTACAATAAAGTTTCACAAACAGTTACAACATTGCATCAAAAATCCAAACTTTTGATGTTATTACCAAACATGCTCAAGGTTTGAGTTTCCATGATAGAGAAATTTTTGAAAGCCAATCTTATACATCTATATATAGTTCTTAAAAGAATCAATTTGATCCTGTTGCTTTATTCAAAATTTCAGAATCAAGTTACAAATCTTTCCTACTTTCTAGAAATACTTCCTCACACACACTCTCAACATACTTAAACCTTTCTGAAACTGATATCAATTATCCAGAGATAGGAGGGGCTTGGATAAACCCTCATTTGTCCCCAAACCTTCTTATCTGTCTTTCATGTTCCCCATCAAAACTATTATTCAGTTTATTCAGCTTTCCTTACATTTGTTGACCACAAAAATAAGATGGTTCAAATCTTTTACTGCTTATCTGCTCTGGTCATTGAAACTTGCTATATAGAAGGGATAAGCAGGGACATATGACATTCCAAATATGACAGGATAAAACATCCTTGGCTTTGTTTAAATTCAGGTAAAGTCACAGATATCCATCCATGCGGTATCGATACCACCTCACAGCTAGACTCAGGAATAGGTGGCACATCCCCTTTTCAAAGGAATTTCATGGGCAATTTGCCAGAAGGGGTCCTGTCCCAGGTGAGACTACAACTGCCCCTTCGGCCTTTACCAGATGTAGACTTCTACCTGTCAACAGTATAGGATCATACTTCCTCTGGGTAGCTTGTGGGACATTTAATGCAGGCACTGACTTATGCAGGTGACTATACCCGATTCAAACTCCAAACAAAATTTAGTTCTGGTCCCAAATGCCTTTTTCCTCAAACAGCAAGTCCCATTAATCACAGCTTAGAGCCAGTTTTAGCTGCAATAAGCAATGAAAATTTTTACCAGGTTTCACAAATGCAAGGAATTCCATTTACTATCATTGCTTTCCCTTGAGGAATGACCTTGCCTAGTAGAGATAGTTTCTAGAGGCTTTGGCAGTTTTACAACATAAGAAATAACTGAGAAAGACTTCAGAGAGGGGCTGGGCTGGTGGTGATGCCTCTGCTTTCTCCATTCTCATACATGCAGGAGCACTGTTCAGAATAACATTCTTAGCAGTCTCGTCCTTTCTACATACAATACCAATTAACAACTTTAGGTTTGAGCATTAAAACAGTTGCCCAAATGACTTAGTTCACAATCTTAAAACATTGCAAAAGAAATCGTTTCTCTTACAACACAGATAATACACAATTCAAACTTTTGAAATAAAAACCCATTAATTATCAATCTGATGACTTTAGAATTCCACATCAAGTTACACAGAAATAAAGTTTTCTTGTCTCTCCTATATTGTGTCTCCCATCTTTTTCATAACAAAGATCTTGTAAAACATTTCTTCTTAAAAATATTTCCCTTTTTCAAAAACAGTTTATCCTACCATCATTAACTACTAT
>CM053584.1:186886663-186899812 GCA_028627135.1 Pseudochirops cupreus | reverse complement strand
TTGCTCTCATTGAATTTGGCTTAGGGAAGGAATGACATAAACTCTAAACTGGGTATCTTGCCACACAGTGGAGTAGAGGGGATGGGATGAGAGGTGGGATGACGGGGGGCAGGAGGGGGTGGGGGTGGGAAGGGTTGCTGGAAGTACACACTTCTGTAAAGGGACAGGGATGAGAATGGAACAAGGGGGGGAGGCGGGACAGGAAGGAGGGACATATAATCAGTCTCTCATAATATGTCCACTGTGGAGACGTTCTGCGTATTTATACATATACGGCCTGTATTAATTGCTTGTTCTTCCAGTAGGGGTGGGTGACGAAGAAGGAAGGGAAAGAATCTAGAATTTAAAGTTCTATAATCAAATGTTAAATATGTACATATGTATATATATATATAATTATTATTACTAACTACATCCCACCAGGAATTAAGCTATACAGTCACTGGGGTAGAGAGATCCATCCTGCCCTACTAGAAAGTCAGAGGGGCGAGGGGGAGGACATAGGAGAGAGCAGATTGGTGGAGGGTTTTTACAGTGGGATGGCCATTTTGAGGTGGTGGGTAGGGGAAAGATGGGGAGAAAATTTGTAACTCAAAATCTCATGGAAATGAATGATGTAAACAAGAAAATAAATAAATAAATTTATTTTAAAACGTACACTGCTACTACTACTACTACTAGTTACTACTATATGCATGGACATGCTTATTTTTTTTTTGGTGTTTTAAATTCAGATTTTAAAAATAAAATGTTCCCCCCCACACAAAAATAAAACAAAATAAAATAAAATGAGGTACATTTTGAACATAGCCAATATAGGAATGTGTTTTGCTTAATTATATTTATTTTGCAACAAGTGTTTTGTTTTTCATTCCTCATCCAGGGAAGGGAGAAAAAATAAATGTTTAATAGTTAAAAATACAAAATTTTAATTAAAAAATAAAATAAAATAATTCTACAAGGAATTAAGTGTCCATCAACTAATTAACAGAAAATATACTAAAAATATACTAATATCTCTCTCTCACTCACACACACACACACACACACACACACACACACACACACACAATGATTTAAACTTGTGTAAAGGTACATACTTTCTTGTATGCTTACTTTCAATTCTATTAATCTGAACAAACATTAAATATTACTACTGTGGCAAGTCCTCATGGGACTTCCATGGGATAGGAGTACTATATCATCTTACTTATCTCCTAAGAAACTTGTATTTGAGTCAAGAAACAACAGTTAGAAGCAAACATGGAACAACTGATTAGTTCAAGATTGGGAAAGAAGTCTGGTACGGCTGTTTATCATCACCTTATTTATTTAACTTATATGCAGAGTACATCATGCAAAATGCCAGGCTGGATGAAACAAAAGTTGGAATTAAGGTTGCTGGGAAAAAGAGCAACAATCTGATACACAAACTCTGATGGCAGAAAATGAAGAATTAAGCCTCCTGATGAGGATGAAAGAGGAGGGTGTAAAAGTTGGCTTGAAGCTTAACATTAAAAAAAGTAAGATCAAGGGATCTGGTCCCATTATTTCATGGGAGAAAAAAATGGAAGCAGTGTCAGATTTTATATTCTTGACTCAAAGATTATTGCAGATGGTGACTGCAGCCACAAAATTTTTCCTTGGAAGGAAAGGTATGGCAAATCTGGACAGCACACTAAAAAGCAGAGACAACACCTTGCCAACAAAGGTCTATATGGTCAAAGTTATGGTTTTTTGGGTAGTAACAAATGGCTATGAGAGTTGGACTATCAGGAAAGCTGAGCATGGCAGAATCGACACTTTTGAGTTGTGATGCTAGAGAAGGCTTTTGAGAGTTCTTTGGAGAGCAATATCAAATTAGTCAATACTTAAAGAAATTAAAAGATTATTCATTGGAAAGCCAAATACTGAAGCTTAAATACTTTGGCTACATAATTAGAAAATGGGAATCACTGGAAAAGACTCCGATGCTGGGAAAGATTGAAGGCAAAAAGAGAGGCACTGAACATGAACTTGGACAGACTTTGGAAGACAGTGGAAGACAGAAGGATTTGGTGTGCTATGGTCCACAGTCATGAAGAGATAGACCCGACAGAACAACAACAACAACAATATATATTATATACAATATATAACATATAACATATAAACATATACAACATATAACAAGTATAAGGTATTACACTAGGTGCTGGGGACACAAAGACAAAGATAATATAAGCCCTACCCTCTTCTGCATCCTACTAAGAGGAAACAAAATACATGTACACAATGAAGTATAAGGAAGTGATTTAATAGACAGAGACAGACAGACACACAGAAGACTAAAGGTGGGGGAGGGGTTTTACAGAGGTGGCATCGGAGTTGTTCTTTGAAAGGCGTCTCTAAAAGATGCAGATATGGAGCGAGTAGGATAAGGTGTGGAGAAATGCACACCTGGACTGTAAGAGATGAGCTGAGCTCAGGGACCAAATCTCAAGTTTGGTTGAAATGTAGAGTTGGTTATGTCCCCTTTTCTCCTGACTCTACCACAACCCTGGTATCCTGCTGGTGAGACTATCTGCCTCAAGTCTCTTCTTACTCTAATCTGTCTTTCATTCAGACATAAAATGATTTTCCTAAAGCTCAGGATCAATCACGTCACTTCCCTACTCTATAAACTCCAGTGGCTCCTGAAGGGAGCCTCTATAAGGAATAAAATTATACAAACCAAGGCCCCAACTCAATAGGACCTTTCTATTACCGAGTTGTTTCAGAACAGAAAATCCTGGGAACATGAGGGCTGCGCTTCTCCTGGGACCCTGGCCAGGACCTTGAGAAGAGATACGGTTAACTGCCCAAATCCTGGAACTAGCCATTCCAAGGAAACATTACTCTTGGGGGGGCCTTGGAGGGACTAGCCTCCCTCCCCGGCCTCACATAAGATGATACTTGCTAAAAAACACCTGGAAGTATGCCTTCTTTGTTCTCAGCACTACTTAAACTGTAAGATTCAGACAAACTGGAATCTCACCCATGGAGGAGATGTCTTGCCTGGGACCCTCCCAAGCAGAACCCTGATGGCTGTACCTGGGATTTCCTAGCTTGTGTGGTCAGGTGTTGGTGCTTCCCCACATCTGTGATGACTGTAAATATGTATAGATACATTCTACTATGCAGCTGGTAGTGGGACCCTGACGGTGGTCAGGTGTTGGTGCTTCCCCATATCGGTGATGACTGCGGATATGTATGTGTGTGTATATCTATATCTATATCTACATCTATATCTATAAATCATAGTTGCTCTTATTTTACTATTCCTAACCCTTTACTCTGTTATCTCTGGCTTCCTTCCCATTTGCCTGTATTTTAAATAAACTATATTGGATCTTTTGAAGTGCCGAGTGTTCCATTCACACAAATCCTGAATCCCCTTAATCAGACAGTTCCCTACTACCTCCAGGGTCAAACACAAAATCTTCTGTCAAAGCCTTTTATAATCTAACCCCTTCCTACTGTGTAAGTCTTCTTACAATTTACTCTTCAACACTTACTCTTCAATGCAGTGTTTTGCTGTTCTATGAACAAGAGATTCCATCTCTCAATGCTGGTCTTTTTCTCCAGACTGTCCCCCATGCCTGGAACATTCTCACTTTAACCTCTCAACTACCGACCTTTCTGGTTTCTTTTAAGTCCCATCTAAAAACACCTCTGCTTCTACAGGAATCCTTTCCTAACCCCTCTTAATTCTAGTACCTTCCTTCTGTTTTTTCCTACTTATCTTGTATACAGTTTGCCTGTATACATGTTTGCTTGCTGTCTCCCTTATTAGACTTATTAGATTTTTTTTAGATTCACTGAAGACAAGGGACTGTCTTTTGCCTCTTTTTGTATCCCCAGAATTTAGCACAGGGCCTGGCACTTAAGAGATACTTAATAAATGTTGGATGGATTAGAAGTTGTATGAAATAAGATTGGAAAGGTAGCTAGGAGGCAAACTATGGAAGGTCTTATTAAATACCAAGTTGAGGGTTCATGTTTTTTACCCAAGGCAATGAGAAGCCTTTGAAGGTTACTGAACAGAAGGATAATGTCAGACTCATACCTTATAGAGATTATTTTGGCAGCAGAGTAGAGAACAGTTTGGGATTGAAAACAGAGACATCAATTCATTTTCAACTTCTCACTCTCTCATGCCCTCACCTCCATACTCAATCTGTGCTGCCAAGGCCTGTTGACTTTACATACATAACATCTCTCATATGTGCTTATTCTCTCTTCTGAAACTGTCATCATCCTGGTAGTTTCTCATTGTTTCACATCTGGACTAGTGCAGTAGCTGCTGGTGGGTCTGCCGGCCACAAGTTTCTCCTCCCTCCAGTCCATCCCTTCTACTCAGCTGTCAGTGATAGTGCTAAAGCACAGGTCTAACCACAGAACTCCCTTTTCAATCAACTCCAATGGCTATTACCTATATGATCAAGTATAAAATTATGTTTGTCTTTTAAAGCCCTCTACATACCTGGCACCTTCCTACCTTTTCAGTCTTCTTATACTTTACTCCTCTTCATATATTCAATTGACATAGACTCCTGGATGTTCTACTCCATTTGAGTCATCTTGCTGAGATATCCCATCTCCTGACTATGCCTTTTCACTGGCTCTCCCCCATGCCTAGAACTCTTTTCCTTGTCAATTCTACCTCCTGCCCTTCTGGCTTCCTTCAGGTCTCAGCTAAAAGCCAAACTACTATACATCCCTACAAGAAGCCTTCCACAATCCCCCTTAATGCTATGCCTTCTCTCTTTACCTCCAATTCATCACATCATGTATCTTATTTGTAACCGAGTTGTTTGCATACTGTCTTCCTCATTTAACTGTGAGATTCTGAATGTTACCATCTTTGCATCCCCAGAGCTTATCATAGTAGTAGACACTTAATAAAGACTTACTGATATGTGTGGAGAAACAACAGATGAAAGATGTTTTGGAAGTAGAAATTATATGGTCTGGGAAATGAATGGATGTGAGGGGTGAGGGGAAAAGTCTAGACAACTGGCACAATAGTGCCCTCAAGTGAAATTAGTTTGGAGGAAAAGCAAGGAATAATGTATACTAGGCTCTACCACACTGAAATAAAATCAAGTCTCTTGTTCAATTCTCAAGGATCTCGGACAAGCCTTTCTCAACCAGAGAAAAAGTTAATGAATCCCAATACTCTCCCTACTCCCTGACCTGCACCAGGCTGGTTTCCAGCTGTAGAGCATCTCTTTCTCGCTGTGCTGTGTCCAATTCACATTCTAATCTCCGCACATCAGACTGAACAGAGGCCAGGAGCTGCTGAGCCTCCCGGGCTGCTTTTATCTCCCGCTGGGAGTTTGCCTGAAGAGAAAGGAAAATCCAAGTCCTTTACAACATCTTCTAAGGCTATATCTAGCCCAGTCTAACCTCTATACTCTGTGCTCTGCTTCTAAATCTCTTAACTCATGCCTCAGCCATCTCCCTATCCTCATTCTCCAGCCTAAGCCAAACTACCATACATCCATAACCTTCCTTAGCAACCTGTCTCACCTGCTAAAACCATGCCTTCTTGGTCTTTTATTCCATTCCTTCCCTCATTTGCCACCCCCACCCCTAGTAAACTCTATTTCTGTACCTTAGTCCCTTTGCCTTAAGTCTTTCCTCATTTATGTCCAACTTTCTGTTCATTCTCCCCTCTCCACCCTAGGCTTTATTCCAACACTTCTCTCCTTCCCTCACCTGCTCCCTTTCCAGTTGGATCCGGCCCTCCTCTTGTAGACTCTTCCAGCGTTCTTCCAGTTGGCGTTCACGCTGGGTCCAGGTCTGCTGCTTTTCCTCCAAGGCAGCCTGGAGTGCTTCTAGCTCTCTGTGCTGATTCAACTGCTCTGTCCGTGCCTCATCCCGCTCCTCCTGCAGACTCTGACACCGCTGCTGTTCTTGCTCTAAGCTACGAGCTAAAGCTTGTCGTGCTTCCTTCTATAACCACAACAGAGAACCATGATACCTACCAAGGTCCAGTGACAAACTTCATCTCCCATACTTGGGAAATAACTCTTTAAATCTATGCTTTTCCATCAAGAACATCACTCATACATGGTGTAGCGGAAAGAGCACTGAATTTGAGTCACACACCTTGGATTTAAGTACCAGCTCTGTCATCTACTAACCATATGACCTTAGACAATTCACTTAGGGAAACTGTGGCTCACAGAAGTTGTGTGAAAAATAGAGATAGTAATATTTACCACTATCTACATCATAGGGGGATTACTGTAAGGAAAGTGATCTCTAAATGTTTACACACTATAAAAATGTGCTGTTATTATTATGAATCATAAGTTATAAGTCAAATAAATCTCAGCAGGCAATGAGAGAAAGACCTAAGTTGAACACTCCTTACCACTAAAACTGGGCTATTGTCATCAAGACATGCCCTTTAGTACAATATGTACCAAATCCTACACTTAGCTCCTAGCATATAGTAGTAATCACCTCTTTATCTACCCCCTCAAAACACTTGATTCACATCTCAACTCTTCAGTCAGAACCCAGAAGCAAGATACTAGCTCCTTGCATGCCAGACTCTCCTGATAGCCCATAGTTCCCTAGGAGTCAGAATCCAAAGAGAAGTGAAATTAGTCTGGCTCCCTCACCAGTGTTTCTTGTTCCTGTTGCTGTTGGTTGGCTCCTTCTCGCTCTCTACTCAGGGCCTCCTTGGTCTGCTTTAAACTCTGCTCTAGGCGAGTTATAGTCTGCAGGCAGAAAAGAAGGAAGAGAAGACAGAATTCAGAGACGACAAGGACTCAAGTCCCACCACGCGGTATGCTACCAGAACACACCAAGTATACACGCTCCAAACTAATGTTAGCTCTTAATAATCTAGGAGCTCTCTGGGCAGGGGCATCCAACTTCTCCCAAATACAGCACTAATTCTTATTTTTTTTTAAAATTCTTATTTTTTTTAATGCCAAATGGGTTGGGGCAGAGGCTAGAGGGGTAATGTTGACAATGAAATCCATGGCAGTAATTTTGTGGGTGGATGGCAGATCTACCAAGTGAGGCTTCAAGATCATGCTCAATGGGCAAAGAATAGAAAGTTTTTCATAAGAATTACAAACCAACAAAAACCATTTGTATAAATGTTCCAAATCCTTAAGAAATAAAAATTAAAGCAACTCTGATATTTGACCTCAAATTGCCCATCAAACTGGCAAAGTAAATAAAAAGACAAAAAGTTACTACTGGAAGGACTATAGGATGATAGGCACATTAATGGACTGTTTGTGGAGGTGTAAACTGGTCTCACTGTCATATAACAATATATGTAGAGGAGGAATTTAAATCGTGGCACATGAATATAGTAAAAGATTATGACAATCACAAAGAATTCAAAGAAACACGAGATGACTTGCATGAGCTGATGAAGTGTAGAAAGCAGAATAAAGGGAACAATGTGCACAATGACACTAATGAAAACACCACCAAAAAGTAGCTCAAATCAGATTATATTGAACAGTCAATACCGAATACAGAGAGACGACAAAACTTTCTTGAGGTTGGACTGGTGGAACACAATGGATTCTGCATGCTGATAAAGGTGGTCCCTGTGTTGGGTGGTTTTGCTTAACTGTTTATTTTTGTTATGGGGTAAGGAGGGTGTAATAACCAGAATATAGCTGACTGTGGTATAAAATGCAAAGGGCATCAATTATGCTGTTCAAAAGATCATGTTCAACCTCAGAACCTCCTCTCTCTTAAGTTTCTTTGTGTCATGGATCCCTTTAGCAATCTGGTGAAGCCTAGATTGAAGGGGCCCTATTCTGGACTCCTCAGAATAATGTTTTAAAATGCACATGATGACATGTGAAATCAATTATATTCAAAGAGTTTATCAAAATATTTTTTAAAAAATAGTTCAAAAACTGCAGATTAAGAAACTAAATCTAGTGTCATGTTTCTCATGATTAAAGTTCTAGCTTCCCTATTGCTTTCAACCTTAAGGAAGCTGCCTTGTCTTCTGATCCCTAGATATGTACCTCTTGCTGTTGGCTTCGAGTAAACTCCCCAGCCTTTTGCTCCTCTTGTAGCCCCCGAAGTACTTCTGTCCGCTCAGCCTCATGTTCGTTCCAGCCCTCTACCACTCGGGCCAAGGTCTAGACAGGATAGCGGAGGGGGAGGAAGGAAAGGTTTGGTGAGATCATATACAATCTTTTAGTTGCAACTCTGTCTTCTGACTGGATTGGTGGTCACCTTCAACTCCTAGAACATGCATGAGATTAAACAAACAGTCAGAAACCTGTGTCTGTAATTCCCTCATTCTCCATAACATGACTAATATGGAAATGTTTTGCATGACCTTCACTTGCCGTCTCAATGAGAAGGAAGGAAGGGAGAAAATTTGGAACTCAAAATTTTTTTTAAATGAGTGTTTAAAATTGTTTTTACATGTAATTGAGGAAAACATAAAATACTAAATAAACAAAATTCCCTTATTAATTGTTCCACAATTCCACTATGGCTAAATCCAATCTCTTGTTTTCCTGTTTGTTTGGGCAGGTGACACTGTACTCCAAGCCCAGTTTCCCTTGTTCCCCTGGCACCTTGTCCAGTTGCTCAATCATAAGATCTTTCTTTCGGTCTGCAGCCACAGCAACAGCTAACTGCTGCTGCAGTTCTAACACCCGAGTCTGGAGATTCTGGATGTGACGCTCACAGTGCTAAGGAAAAAAAAGCAAGGAATAGCATTCATTTTTTTACCTAGTCTGGCCCAAGCCACAGTACTATCAGAGCCTTCTGGTACAGTAAAACGAAGGTTTCACAACAGTTTGTCTAGGTAACAGGTGGTACCGTCTGGGCTAAAAGAGGGACAACTGGTGACCATGGAGTAGGAATCCAAGTCACAAAAGAAAAGACAGGTTGAGGACTGAGCTTCAGGTAATTCCCTAACATGTTCCTCTTAGCCTTAAGGAACCAGACTTAAATGTAACCCTTCCCCTGAGTTTCTTCTTTCCCCTGGCCCCCTGGAAAAGAGTCTTGGAGACCCAAGGAATAACAAAGAAGCCTATTGTACACATCAACTGAACATGGCAGGTGTTAAAGAAGATTCCTCAACCTTCCCTCTCATCTAGATTAGGGCTTGTGGACAATTAGGTCCCCTAGAAGGGAATAAATGAAGGGCAATGTTTACTTTATTTTCATGCCCCTTCTCCCTCTCCAATATTGCTTGAGTAGAGGATATAAGTGGGGTACATCAAATAATTTACAGTTTATTCCTTCAGGTTCGGGACCTTATGTAATTGGTCCCACATCTATTGACTCTTCACTCCCTTGGGAATGATTCAACTACACTTCCCTCTTCAATCCCTCAACTTACCCTACGGCGGGTATGTTCTGTGTCCAAGGCTTCTCTCAGTCCCTGCAGATCAGGAAAGTAGTGAGGAGTTCCAGGCTGAACACTAGCATATCGAGGGAACAACTCCTCCAGGGCTGGAGCTGAGCTGGGTAGAGATAGCTCTTGGAGGGGCTGGGTACTGAGAAAATCACAGAAACTTATAGCTAGAAAGGACCTTAGATTCGATCAGATTAATCCAATTCCCTCCTTTTACTGATGAAGAAACTGAAGCTCAGAGGTAAAGAAACATAACCAAATTCCCTTAACTAACTAATGGTAGACTGAACCAAGAGTCTAATTCTCGTGATTCATAGTCCAGTGTCCTTTCTACTAAACCTTGCTATACCATTATAAGCAGATAGGTTAACAGTAAGGGGAGGAAAATTCTTAGCAAAGAAATGAGAGAAGTTGGGAACCTGAACGCCTGCATTCTAAAACAAAGCAGAGGTTACAAAGGACAGATGGTTTAAGAACTTAAATACCATGGCAGAGGACACCTATATGACTCACAAAGGCCTAAGGGTAACTCACTTCAGCAGAGTGGCTGTGCTGTCACTGTCAAAAGAGTCCTCTTCTCTCCTCTCTGGTACAGTACTTGGAACAAGGTTATCTCCTGCAAGCAGCCAGAGGAATTGAAGGGCTAAGGGTAAGGTATGGACAGGGGTGGGGCCTATTTGAAGATGAAAAGTAATAAACAGTCCTTTCTACCTCTACCTTCTTCCCTGCTGCTTCCCTTCCATGTTCTCTTGGCTACATACCCCTTTCATGGCCCCAAGGAATCAGGCTCACTTACGAGGAACAGTGTCTCGAGAAGCTTGGAGCATGTTTTGGAGGTGACCCCGTACATTTTCCATCTCCAAGATATGTTGGGAGCTTCCCTAAAGGACAGAGACCCAGAGACCCTGGTTAATCCTACACTGCTTCCTGTCAAAGGAGATATTATCTTCCCTTTTCCCCAACTTTAGGAACCAGGTATTTTAGTGGCTCAGGAAACAGGTATAAATGAAGTGATCCCACTGAAAGCCATTTCTCTCACTAGCTTTTTCTGTATAAGAAATAACTGTCCTGATGATAGGTTCAATTGGAATACTATGTTTTGTGATTAACTCACTAGATTCAAAATTCAAAACACTAATGTTAAATCTTGTTATTTTGCTACTATCCTTAAACTCCTGGTCCTGTCTCGTGACCCAGGCATTTTACCTCCATGTCTCTACTTCCCTGTCTAGACACTGCTCTAGATCTTCCTAGGATCTCGGTCCCCAGCACATCCCCACCCCTTCCCAAAAGTATTATTTGTGTGACACGTTGAGGAGAATTTTCCAGTGTGCCAAACTTACAGCATTCTGGTCCTTTCTCTCTTTCACAAATACAAGTTACTAGTAACACATATGACCAGTTCCACACTATAACGTGGTACCAATGAATAGATGGGCTTTACCTGGAATCAGGAAGAACTGAATTTGAATTCTGCCTCAGATTCTCACTAGCTTGTAACCCTGGGTAAGTCACTTTTCTCAGCTTATTTCACATCTATAAAAATGGGGTTGATAATAACAGCACCTACCTCCCATGGTTGTTGCGAAGACTAAATGAGATAATTTATGATTAATTCAAATCAAAAAATAAATAACTCACTGCAAACCTTAATGCACTATATTTCAGTTGTATCTGACTCTTCATGACCCCATCTGAGGTTTTCTTGGCAAAGATACTGGAGTAGTTTGTCATCTCTTCCAGTTTATTTTACAGATGAGGAAACTGAGGCAAACAGGGTTAAATGACTTACCCAGGGTCACACAACTAACAAGTGTCTGAAGTCACATTTGAACTCAGGTCTTCCTGATTCCAGACCTGGTGCTCTATGCCACCTAAATGCCAAGGTTACCTCAACTGCTAAACATATATTTTCTCAGTCCTCAAACTACCTAATCTCTCTCTCTCTCCTGAGTTTTTGTCAGTGTTGACTACCTTCCTCTTCTACTCCTTTGGGATCTGTGATGGTTCACTTCTTTCAAGATCTCATAAATTCCCAAGGGTTAAATTATTATCTCTGAGAGGATGACTCTCAAATCTATACATCTAGCCCTAATCTGTAACCTGAACCCCAAGTCCCAAATCATCAAGTACCTACTGGACATTTCCACCTGAATTTCCCACTAAACCTCAAACTCAGTATGTCCAAAATAGAATTCTCTTTCCCCCTAAAACCACTCCTCTAGACTTCCCTGTTTCTTTTGAGGACAGTACTAGCCTTCCAGGCACATTTGTAGGTTTTGAGCCAGCAATGATTCCTTCTCCCGTACTTCCCATATCCACTCAGTTGCAAGAATACTGATTCTACCTCTACCTCTTCCCCATTCTATAAAGGGCCATACTCTACTACATACTGTCATGCCTAACATGTCATTGTTTATCGCTCTCTAATTCTGTTTCTGATTCCAATTTTCTGCCCTTTCTAAACACAAAACTGCCAAAATAATCTTCCTAAAGCCCATATCTAAACATATTCCCTTGCTCAAAATTATTCAACATCACCCTCATGCCTCTAGGATAAAATATAAATTCTTCAAACTACCATTTAAAACCTTCCACAATCTATCTCCAATCTGAATTATTTCATATTAATTTCTGTTGAATTAATTCCATGTTCAAGTCAAACTGGACTAATAGGTGTTCATGAAACCTAGCATTTTATTGTCTATCTTCACAACTTCACACAGGCTATCATTCATACCTGGAATTCTCCCCCCCGACCCCTTGTTGTTAAAATGTAAGACAAGGCAGTGTTTCGTTCTTGTCCAGCACCATGCCATCCTCAGAGTAAGTTCTTAAATGTTTGTTGAATTAAAATATGCAATCCAAATTCAACCCTTCACAAAAACTATCTTGTTTCTATATTCATCCAATGACCTGAGTATCCATCAGCCCAAGTGCCCAGCCCCACCTTTCTCTGTGAACTGGTCTCCACCCCAGTAGACAGGCTTCGGCTCAGCTCTCGGGCCAAGCCCTCGAGTTCCTCAGGAGGGGGTGGAGAGTTGGAGGCCAGGTACAGAGTGGTCCTGGCAGTGGCCTCTGCCTTTCGGCTTTGCCTCAAGGAAGCATAAAGCTGAGAGGTCACCTCAGAGAACGTTCCTTGGCTACACCCAGGAGGACCTGCGGCTTCGCTCAGGAGGTCCTCTGGCCGGAGGGGTGAGTTGGGGCTTGGAGCTTGAGCTGCCATGGGGACTAGGGAGGAAGAGAGTTAAAGGCAGTGGGGAACAAAAGGTCTCTTTTGGCTCCATTCGAAAGGGGACCGGGGGAAAAAGAAAACAGATTAGGAAAAGGGCTTGCCGAGATGGGATCCAGGAAGGAGTAGCATGGGGAAATCTCCCCAAAACACCACCCAGGAGATCAGCTTGCTGAGACATTTCCAGAGGCTTAAATCACCGCTGCTTCCATTGGCCCTGAGTGCATGCACTCAGACGTCTCCCCCTGGACCCGGACTCTAATCCAAGAATACTTCATTGTTCCAAGTCACCATGGCTCCTGGACCAAGCCTGCAGAGTTTTTCTGATTCTAGAGGTCACAATGAGGCAAGATACTTCTCTTCTACAGCTCTTGGGAGTAACAGTAGTAGGCAAAGCAAAGAAAGCTTACCTGTTTCAGGGCTGGAAGAAAAAAAAGAGGAAAAGGGGAAGAAGGAAGATGATAGAGGTACCCTGCAGTTCTTCCTGCCCAATAGGGAGTGGGTGGTAGCTGGTAGTTCAACTTAC
>CM053584.1:186872686-186886563 GCA_028627135.1 Pseudochirops cupreus | reverse complement strand
GTAGCTGCCCTCGGCCACCATCCTCCCCTAGCCCTGGTCACTTCCCCAGCCCCCCCCCCCCCCCCACCGCGCTTTGCTTTCTCCCCCACTCGGACCCTTGCGCTCCTAACCAGGCTAATGTAGGAAAGACTCGGTGGAGGGAACCTCCCCTCCCCACCTCCTGGGCGAGCGTGACTCCTTTTCCCTTCCCCCTCCAAGAACAGTTGGTTTGCCACCTGCCCGTTCTCCCGGCCCCCCGCCCGCGCACCACGGCACGCATCCGCCGCCGTACGAATCTGGCAGCACGAGACGCCCAAACAGCCCGTTTGAACTAGGACTGATCAAAGAGCCCGGGAAAGGGGTGGGCCCAGGGGCGGGGACTTGAATGGGGTTGGCGGAGCTGGAAGGGAGCAGCGTACGCCTTTCCAGCGCCATAGAGGATTGGCTGTGGGGAAATGAGCAGAGGACGCTAGGTGTGGCGGGGCCAGGAGAGGCGGAGCCATCCGGAGGGGGTGGGATTGTCTCACGCGTCACCGTGCGTCTCAGTGCAAAGGGAGTTGGGATCCAGCAGGAACCGGAAGTGATGGGTGACAGAGGATACCCCCCCTCCCCCGCCGTGGTTGTCAGGTACGCACGCGCACAGCCGGGGTGTATTTCTGGTGAGTCCTGGGAGCGGTGTCCTGGGATAAGCGCAGGGAGGGGGCAGAATGAGTGTTGGGAAAGTGGGGAGATCCCAGGTCGGAAAAAAGAGTCTTCAGGCGGAAGCGGGAAGTGGGTGCTCCTCGGCCTGACTCGGAGCCCCCACCCCGCCCCACAGATGACTGTCCACAACCTGTACTTGTTTGACCGAGATGGGGTTTGCCTGCACTACAGCGAGTGGCACCGCAAGAAGCAGGCGGGGATCCCCAAGGAGGAGGTGACACGCAGGATACAGGGAGGGAGGGAATGCTGCACCACAGCATGCTCTCCTGGACCCTTGCCCTGGCCCCCCAACACTTCCCCATCCCCGCCCACTCTGGGCAATGTGGCCTGGTGAAAAGAATCCTGGGTTTAACTCACTGTTCGGACCTTGGCCAAGTCATTTCTCCCATTCCCTGCCTCAGTTTCCTTTTATGAAATAATTTAATTTTTCTGGGCCTCAGCTCCCTTCTCTGTAATATGGGCAAAATATTGCCCTGGCCCCTTCCCCCGCTCCCCACCCCGAACCTTTGCAGCGATGTGGTGATGACAGCACTTGATTAGTACTGCATAAATTCGAAATGTTTGTTATTTTTTCTTGCTCCTGTCAGGAGTACAAGCTGATGTATGGAATGCTCTTCTCCATCCGATCTTTTGTCAGCAAGATGTCACCAGTGGACATGTATCCTAAGGGTGGGAATGGGGTTTGGGCTTCTTGGACCCACAGAGAAAAAGATCCTAGAAGGGAAGTTGGCTGACCAACTCTCAACAGATTTTGAGATAGTATTATTTGGGAATGGGGATAAGACAGTGGATGGAACCAAATAGAGAAAAAAAAAAGTGTTGGAGCTGGGAGGGAAAGGATACAGCATTCTAAAGCAATTCATTAAGACAGAGGGTATTTGGGGGGGGATGAGTGTAGCATGAGTCAAGGATGAGAGAAAAAGTAAGATACTGCTACACTATTCTCCAAAATTCTTGCAAAAGTGGGTATTTTTTGGAAGAAGATTTTGGTTTCAGTCCTGCCTCAGACATGTAGCTTTGTGACCATGAGGAAGTCTCTTAATCTCTTAGTACCCACGCAACTCTCTAAGATAATAAGTTACAGGATAATTACAGATTTTCATCAATGTAGAAAGTTTCTGCATTGTAGAAACCTACATTGTAGTACCTATAGCAATAACATCATAGGTCCAGATCAAATGTATTCCTTAACATCCATTCTGCAGGAAAGACGGATTCCTGGCCTTCCAGACAAGCCGCTACAAGCTCCATTACTATGAGACTCCCACTGGGGTCAAGGTTGTAATGAATACAGATCTGGGTGTAGGACCCATTCGGGATGTCCTACACCATATCTACAGTGGGGTCAGTGTTCTCTCCCTCCTTCCCCTCTCAACATCTCCAAGTTCCCTTATACTCTTGTAGACTCAGCTCAAGATTCTCCATTCTGTTGGTTCTGTGTAGCATAAACATCTGAAAAAATGATCAATCAACAGAACATTTATTAAGCATCTATTATGTGCTAGGAACTGTGCACACAAAGTGCAAAGACAAAAATGAAATGATCTTTGGCCTTCAAAGAGCTAACAATCTGTCCAGCAAAAGGTCTCCAGCAAGTCAGCCAGATCATCTGTAAAAGATCTGTAAAGGAGACATTGGGTATGCATAGCACAGAATTAGAAAGCACAGGATTTCTATGGGATAGAATTGTAAGCTGAACCAGTAGAAAGAATCCCTATGTCAGTGAGTCCCCAAATACTAGGATACACTGAAATACTGAAGTATGACAGGGTTTGATCATAACATACTTTGAAATTATGAGATTTCATTGGGATAGGTACTCCCTCTACAAATTGTCACACGTCCACACTTTAGTAGACGTTTTCTTATGAACTGCTATAGCCAAAGAGAGTTGTCATTTGGTAGCCAGATCACTCCAAAATTAGTGAGGTTTGTCCTCAGATCTCAGACATATATAGTCCAGCCGCTTCTCAAAACCTTTTCCAGTTTGGTAGCAGAATGTGCCAGTAAACCTGGCATAGCTTCTAGAAATGAGGCCTCAGAGTAGGACCTTAGTGGAGTTTGATGATAACATATTAATGACATAATTGCAAAATGTTGGTCAAAGTTGGTTGAGAGTTGGTGATTGAAAACAATTTTTTGTTTCATTTTTGTCTTTGCACAATATACAATTCCTGGTCTACTGTAGGTGCTTTGTTGATTGATCTTTTTTCCAAAAACCACCAAGTAGTTTTTGTGCTGTCTATATATTATTCCTATCCCTGACCACATAACCAATCTCCCATTCCAATCCATCAATCAAGTATTTATTAAGTGCCAGACCCTGCACTAGGTGTTGGATATATAAATGTAATGGAATCTCTGCACTTTTACACTGTACTAGGTAGATACAAACCATTCACAGATAAGGATATAAGGGACATATTTAGTTTTACAAAGTGAATGGTAGGGGCAGGAATGGGAGTTCCAAGATGTGGGAATGAGAAAAGGCACTGCAGGAATAGGGGAACAACCTGTGCAAAGGCATGAAGGTGAAGGATAGAATATTGTATACAGAGGGTAGCAAAGCAGACTTGTTTGATTAGCACATAGAGTATGTAAGCGTAATCAGCCAAGAAAGAGGCTGCAGCCAGATTGTGAAGGCTAAACATAGGAGTCTGTATTTAGCATTAAGGCAGTGTGGAGCAACTCAAGCTTCTGGAGCAGAGGACGTCTGATGTGATTACGCTTTAGGAATATCATTTTGGCAGCTGTATAGAGAATGAATTAGAAAGATGTTGAGTGGAAATAACAAGACTTGGCAACTAATTGGATATGAATGGGGTGAATGAAACTGAAGAATTGAAGGTGACTGTTAGGTAGTAAACCTGAGTGGTTTGAACAGTGGTGATACCTTCCCCAGAAACTGGGATGTAAAGAGAAGGGGTGCATTTAGGTGGAAAGATAATGAGTTCTGTTTTAGATGTTTTGAATTTGAAATACCTATGTGACATCTAGCTGAAGATACCCAGCAGGCATTTGCTATTCCTGAGTTCTTTACTGCTAAATCCTTGGCTTTTTTTCTTTCAGTCCTCATTTGTCTTGACCTCTGCAGTATTTGATTCTGCTAACCATCCATTCATTCTGGATACTTCCTCTTCCTCCCCCCTCCCCTATTCATGACACTGCCCTATTGTGGCTCCTTTCCTGCCTGTTGGAGCATTGCTTCTTGGTCTCCTCTTCAGAGTCATCATCCATATCCCGACCTCCGACCTGAGCTCTCTTTTCAATACACTCTTGTTGATCACATCAGCTCCCTATCAACTATCATCTTTTTACTCCAAAAATCTACATATTCAGCCTTCAACTCTCTCCTGAGTTCCCGGCTCACATTACCAGTTACCTACTGGAAATTTCCACCTGGATGTTCCATAAGCATTTAAACTCAATATGAACAAAACAACTCATTATCTTTCCCCCTAAACCTCCTCCTAAATCCCATGTTTCTGTTGAGAATATCACCATTCTTCCAGTCACCTGGAACCTCGCAACCTAGAAGTCAGTCTTTATTCCCATAGACATCTGAAACCCACTGTGCCTAAAACAGTTTGGAGGTTGCATCAAGGACAGATAATGGGGTTAGGATAATATACTGTTTTATGACGTGTCATGCCATTTTTTGCATATAGATCATTATTTGAAGTATTGAAGCCTGTATGCAAAAACCTATGATGTTACATGCAGGTCTCAATGATCTGAGCTAGTGTTTGACCCCTAACATCAATTCCTCAGATAGTCTGTTTACCTTCAATCAACAAGTATTTTTTAGGTGCCTACAATGTGCCACTAATACTGCTTGCATAGAGAGCAGGGTCCTAGAGTCAGGAAGACTCATCTTCCTGATTTCAGATATGGACTCAGATATTTACTAGCTGAGTGACTCTGGGCAAGTCACTTGACCCTGTTTGCCTCGGTTTTCTCTCTATAAAATGAGCTGGAGAAGGAAATGGCAAACCACTGCAGCATCTTTGCCAAGAAAATCCTAAATGGGGTCATGAAGAGTTAGATACAACTGAGCAACAACACCATGTACCAAGCACTGTGCAAGGTGCTGGGAATTCAAATATAAAAGTGAAAACAGTTTTTAGTCTGCCCTTAAGGAGACCACACATTCATACATTTGTAAGTAGACACAGAATATATGCAAAGTATATCAGTAAAGGAGCTCTAGCATCTGGGGTGGGGTGGGGGGATTAGAAAAGGTCTAATGTAGGAAAGATTCCCTTGAGCAGAGGTGATGAGGCAGTATATACCATGCTTGGGGAACAGCCTGTGCAAAAGGAGATGAGAGATGCAGTGTCCTGAGATACAGCCTAGAGCAGTGGTTCTCAACTTTCCTAAAGCCACGACCCTTTAATACTTGGATGTGGGTGTATCTGCATGTGGGCAGATCTGCCTGGAGACAGATAGAGGAGCAGTGTCTCAGTTCCTAAGACCATCGGAAATATGTGTTTTTGGATGGTCTTAGGCGACCCCTGTGAAAGGATTGTTTGACCCCCGAAGGGGTCGCAACCCACAGGTTGAGAATCACTGGCCTAGAGTGACCAGACAGCCAAACTCACAAAGGGAAGTAATGTGGAATCAATCTAGAAAGAATGTGAATTCCAAAAAGTTTGGTCAGACCTGTGTGGAGGATAGATTGGAGAGGAGAGAAATACAAGATTGTTGTTCAGATGAGGATGGATTGGAACTCAGATCTTCCTGACTACAGACCTGGCACTGCATTTGCTAGGACACCTAGCTGCTCTAACAAGGAGATAAGGAGGCCAACCAATGAAGAGCCTAACAGAATAGTCAGGACTCCAGAGGTGAGGAGGGCCTGAACTACAGCTGTGTAGGTAGAGAGAAGAGAATGCACTGGAGATATAGAAGCTGGAATGGGCAAGACAACTAATTGGATGTGAAGAGTGGAGGATGTCTTCAAAGCTGTGAACCTGGGTAACTAGAAAGATAGTGGTACTATCTGCATATCATTCATATGGTACTAATGATAGCATCTGTATTGGAGTGGGTGGTTCCCCAAGTCTCCCCACAATCCCTCAAAGCCCATTGACTGCTTTGGCCTCTAGCACACATATTTTCTCCAAGTTCTCAGAGTCTCTAACTTTATTGTATTTGAACCTGAGTTCAAATCTTTACTTAAACATTTTCTATCTCTGACCCTGGGCAAGTCACCTAATCTGTCAGCCTCAGTTTCCTCATTTGTAAAATGGGAATAATAATAGCACCTACATTCCCAGGGATGTTGCAGGATCAAATGAAAAGTGCTTTGCAGACTCTAAAGTTCTTTATAAATGCTAGCTAGTATCATCATCATCATTATTATACCTAGGGCATGGGAATGACATTTCACTTCCTACCCCCGTGATTTGGGGAGAAGTGAAGGTTAAGGGGGAGAAGAGAAAGAGCATCTAGAACCTTAGCCTTTTCCTTCCTCCCTGTATCCCCTGACTTGTCTCTCCAACCCCTCTTTTCTTCTTCCATAGCTGTACGTGGAGCTGGTGGTGAAGAATCCTCTGTGCCCACTGGGTCAGGCTGTACAAAGTGAACTTTTCCGCAGTCGGCTTGACGCCTACGTTAGATCGCTCCCCTTCTTCTCGGCCCGGGCCGGCTGAGAACGGAATTCCAATAGACCTGCATCTGTACTCATTCTAGATCTCCCTGTTTGCTTTCATCACCAGAAGAACCTTCCGATCCTCCCCGGCGCTGCTCAAAGCGCCGTTCCAACGTGGCTACTTTAGAGGACTCTTCCATCTCCACTGGCCCTTTGCTTCTGATACTCCAGTCCCACGTACTCCACTCCTGCCTCCCTCCCGTCCCCTTTCTTGCTGCTGTATTGAAAATGGAGAATAAAACTTTTACTTGTCTGATGTCCCTGGGAGCGTCTTTACTTAAGGAAGGGTGTTTTGTCAGGCTAGAAGGGAGAGGTGGAAGTCCTGGAGTCAGTACCAAACACAGGTCTTGGGTGGGTGGCGGATGGGAGAGACTCCTCGGATCTCAAAAGGAGGAAGTACGGTACCTCCTTTTTCCCTTTCCACTGGGGCCGGGTCATGGAGGTAGAGCTTCTACTGCCCCCTGTCTGCAGCCTGGGAAGGTGGAGCTTGTGTGCAGACTGGGGAGGTGGAGCTTGTGTTCAAGACTGGAGAGGTGGAGATAAAGCTATGCAGATGAGGGGTGGGGGATATGCAGATGACCTAAGAGCAGCTGCAGGCTGGAAGCAGAACCCCTCAGGTTGCGGTTTGGGCTGCTGCGGCTACACCCCTCCGCTCCTTCCCCTCCTACTTCCCTGGGGTTCCTTGTCCTCCGAGGACCTCCTTGGAGACTTGGAACCCCAACCCCAGACCCTTCCTCTAGCTCCTGTGTCAGTTCTCCGGCACCCCAAAAGAATTCTCTCACTTCTAGAGCATCCCCACTTATCTCCCCATCCCTGGAACCTGCTTCCACTAGCCTAACTCCTGGGCCTCTCCTGTTCTCATTCTGCCCTCCATGTTTCCCTCTCTGGGTCTGCTCCAGCCACCACTCCATCTCCGGTCCGCCTGGCCTCCTCACCTAGTCCCCCAGTCTTCGCAGAACACTGAATCTAGAGGACTTTCGCCTCCTTTGGTTTGCCCCCCACCCCAGCCTACCCTAATCAGCCACGTCCGGTCTTACCTGCATCCCCTCTTCTCCCACCTCATCCCTAGTCCTTCCCCCCTACCCTCTTCTCCTCGAAATCACCCCGATTCCTCAAGGATCCCGTTTTCCTTCCTTCCTGAGCCGGGATGCAGGTGTCCATCGCTTGCACTGAGCAAAACCTCCGCAGCAGGAGCAGTGAGGACCGTCTGTGTGGACCCCGACCCGTCCCTGGGATCGGGAACGGCAGTGGAGTGACCAGCAGTCACGGGAATCCTTCAGGGGGAGGGGGACTCGGCCCCAAGGCCCGGGCTGTGCCAGTAGCACGACCTCTGGGTCCCGCAGCCGTTACCCATTCTGGGACCCTACGAGAGAGCACCGGCCGCGGCACCAGCATGAAGTACAGGTACCGAAGGAGGGGGCCAGAATAGCCCGTTTAGCTGTGTCCCTCCCCACCCTCCCCGCCCCCCCGCTTCGGTGACCCCCCTCCTCTTGCTTCCCAAGCGTCCCACATTCATTATCCTAGACTCCTCAAATTTCACCAATAACATCCCAATTCCTTACTTATATCTATCTTCATCTCTTTCACATTCCCTCTCCTTGGCTGTCTCTTCTCCATCTCCACCTCCTGACTTTCTTTTGAGATTCAGAGTAAGTTGTTAGGGTTCACTGTGTTCTTCTTATAGCTTCCCTCCCACCCCTAAGGCACTAGTACATCAAAAAAAGTATTCTGAGGTTGGGCTCAGGGGGTAAGGTCTCCTCTTGCTATTTTTGACCCTTGCCTCCCCCACCCCTTTGCTTTCCAGCCACTATATCTCTAGAATTGGCAGTGGGGCTCACCAAGCTCCTGATTGTCATTAAAGCAATAATGGATTTGACCCACTTTCACCATCAGTACCACCCTTCTGACCCCAGGATCAGGGTCCTCTACTTTTCTCAGGCAGATGAAATGTCCCTAGAGAAGGGGGGGGGGGGGGAAACTTTAGGTTCCCAAGGTACCAAGGAGATTTGCAGAACTATGAGGAGAGCAAAGGGGGCTTTGGAAGGAGTATGGGGAGGGATTGATACTATACATAAACTACAGCAAGGAGCCCACAACCCCACCCCATAGCATGGAGCTCTTCCCCTTCCCCTTCCCCTTCCCCTTCCCCCCTCTCCCCCCCCTATCAACTGCAGAAGAAATTGATGGGATTTCTTGGTAAATAGCAGTGTTCTGACATTGCAAAAGGGATCCTACCCTATCCTGGGGTGGGGTGGTGAGGTTATTCATCTGACAGGGTTTTGTCACCTAAGGAATCTCACCCCATCCTGCCTCCCACTCCCATCCTTTCTCATTCCCTGAGAGCTAAATTATTCTGAAACTTCTGGGGTAGGGGGAAGAGGGTTCAGATGGGTCTGGGAAGGAGTTTCAAGAGCCAATAGGAATAGGGGGGGGTGGAGAACCATGAGGAGAGGGGCTGGGCTTCCTTGTTTGGTTTGTTGTACTAGTCACCATGATTTAATAAAGATTCCTTCTGAAAGACAACCATCTGCCTCAGGAATTGAAGGGAATTAGACATTTATCAACTTTATATCTCCCTATTTTAACAAGTATTTGGTGGTTGACAGAGATGGGAAAGATCCCAGTGGTCTCTTTATTTTCCACCAACCAAAACCCCAATCTGCTGTTTCATTTTCTGAAAATAACTCACTCTCCCTGGGCCATTTTGTGACCCCTTCCCTGTCCAACCCAAGAAACCGTGACAACCTAACACTAGCCATGTCCTATACAGGGAAATCCATAGATATGACTGTGAGAAGATACAAAGTCAAGAAAAATCAGGCAGCAGATTTTAACGATAGCAGGGAAAATAGAAATTGCGCAGCAGGCCCCAAAGGAAGGCTCATTAACGCATTCAACAAATACTTGAGTGTCTACAGCCTACACTGACAGCACTGAGCCTCCCTCAGAGTTGAGTTTGCCTGGGGTTTTGTATGGGGGAGGGAGAGAATACATTCAAGGAGGCAAAGTGCTAGAGAACTTCTTATTTAGATCTCCAAGGGGAACCAAAGGTGAAAATCCTTCCACTGACTGTATCCACAGGAATTTGGGAAAGTCTGGTCTTCGAGTATCCTGTCTCGGCCTTGGTAAGTCTAATAGGAAATGAAAGGATAAGGAGGCTGCAAGGGTCAAGGTTTTCAGAGACCTTGTCTCTCACAGCTCCCATGTCCCTGGATTTTCTTTCTGCAGGTACCTGGGTCACATTTGGGTCTCAGATCTCAGATGAGGTATAAATGTCTCTGACCCCAAAAGACGGATGGGAGTAATGGGAGGGATGTAGAGAATAGAGGCTGGGGAAAATAGGGAGATGGGGAAATAAGGGGACTGTGGAAGGGCGGGCTAGAGAAGGGAGTATAATTGATATGGGAAATAGGGTGTGGGAAACACGGGTGGAAATTAGTGGAACTGAAGTTAAGAAAAGGGAAAGGTGGAAAAGATATAGAGGGCAGGAATGGGATGGTGGTATTATATTTGAAGACCCACAGCACTTAGAAGTCTCTTGGGATTTGAATAGCTGAGGGTGGTAAGAAGACCATTGGAAAAGTAAATAGTCTTAACTCTACCTACCCCAACATACTCATCCCTAGACAGCTGAGAATCTGATGACTGTGGCTTATGAGCATGGAGTGAATCTGTTCGACACAGCCGAAGTGTATGCAGCAGGAAAGTATGAACCAGGGAAAAGGGGAAGGATGTGAGTTAAATTAGTGGAGGAAAGGTTGGGAGTGGAGAGGAAAAAAGGGTCTCTCATCTTTGCTTCAGATAATCCCTGGTTCCAGTGAATATTTGCCTTTTCCATTATGTTGAGTTTTTGAGAGGACTTAAAGAAACATGGATGTTGAAACTCCAAAAGTACTTCCTCTTTAACTCTTAAGGGGGGAATAAGCAGGATATGTAGGCAAAATAAAATTTAAAAGTACATATTTATTGAGCACCAGCTCTGTGAGGACAACAAGGAGGGAACATGGGGGCTACAAAGAAATATATCCTTGCCCTTAAGAAGTTTACAATCCCATTGGAGAGACAAGACAAATTTTTTTTAACAAATCAGATTTATAAACTTTTAATGTCAGCAAACAGAAGGAATGTTACAAGGCAATATATTTTCTAAATGACTATGAAGACAGTAATTTACATATGGCATAGTAAAGAAAAACCTGGTCTTGTGAGAGGACCTGGGTTCAAGCCTATTAAGACACTTGCTTAGCTGTGTGACCCTAGTTAAAGCGTTTAACCACCAAGTCTGTTTCTTCATTTGAAAAATGTTGATAATACTTGTACTACCTACCTTGTAGGGCTGTTGTGGAAAAAAAAAAGACGTGTATACTTTAAGTGCCACATAAATATAAATTGTATATCACTGTTAAGTTCAAAGGCATTTCAAACTGAGATGGTCAAAGAAGACTGCAAAGGAAGTGGAACTTGAAGAATGGGTTAGGGCAAATGAAAAAAAATAGCTATATTTATGTTCCTACCAGCCTAGAGAGCTACAACTCCCTGCACCAACTTCTCTGTTCTTTTCAATGCAATATAGGGCCCAGGGACTGATGGGTGCTATTCATACTCTACTAAAAAGAAGTAGAAATAAGTCGTGGGGAACTATCACTAGAGGGAGAACCCCCTGCTCCCTTATTATTTTCCCTTTTCTAGGGCAGAACGAACACTGGGCAATATCCTTAAGAGCAAAGGTTGGAGGTAAAGTTGTGATTTGGGGTACAAGGCAAGGGAAATTTGGGTGGATGGGGGTCCACAGTGACTTCGTTCCTCTGACTCTACCCCCACTCCCTTTTTTTTTAAAGGAGATCCAGTTATATCATCACTACCAAAATCTTTTGGGGAGGACAGTGAGTATCTCCTTTCCCAACAGCCTCCACTAGGAATGATAGTTTGGCGTGGGGACATGAGAGCTGTCCAAATATTTGAAAGGCTGTCATGTAGAAAACCTGTTCTATTTGTCCTTAGTGGGGGGAAAAAGAGCAATGGGTAAAAGTTCCAGAGAGGTAGATTTAAGCTCAATGTCAGGAATACCTTCCTAATAATGAGAACTGTTCAAAAATGAAGGGAACTGCCTCAGGAGAGAGTGAGTTTTCCTTCACTTGAGATTTTCAAGTAAAAGCATTTGAGATATAATCTACTGAAGGCAAGGGACTGTTTGATTTGTCTCCATATCCCTAGAACATAGCACAGTGCTTGGCCCACAGTTGGTGCTTAAAAAATGCTTGTTGATTGTAAATTGATTGTAAATCATTATAAAAAGGATTCTTGGACTCTGAAATCCTTTCCAAGGGAAGAGCCTCATACCTATCACTCCAATTGAGCCCTTAATCAAGAGATGCAGCATCCATTGGGTTATAATTTTTACCATCTATCTTCAGCATCATCCAGTGTAAACTCAACTTTTCCCACAGGGCAGAGACGGAAAGAGGCTTGAGCCGAAAACACATCATTGAGGGTGAGGGACTAGGAATGGGGAGTGGGGTGCTGGGGAGAGAATCAAGAGAATGTAGGAAAGAGAACCAGAGGAGTTGAAGGATTCAGGGTCCAGAGATTAGGGCAGCAAATTAAGAAGCTGGGCTGGGGGGAGGGGGAAGGGAGTGTCATATCAGAAGGGATGAGATATGAATAGCTGAACTTCAAGAGGCAAAAAATTAGGGAGCTGGAACTCAGGGGGCCATATCTGATGAGACTGAGGTCACTTATCTTCTCTTCCCCCTCCCCCAGGCTTGTGGGGCTCCTTGGAACGGCTTCAGCTGGGATACGTAGACATAGTCTTCGCTAATCGCTCGGACCCCAACAGTCCCATGGAGGGTGAAAATAACCCCAAGAATGCCCAAACCTAGAGATACCCATAAATCTGGGTATCACCTTCCCAACACTGACCTCAGGGTTTTCCAACCCCAGGGACCTCAAGGTGCTCCCAGGTTTCCCACCTCCCCATCAGGGATTCCAGAAAAGGGTAAAGGAAGGGAATTGGGGGTGGGAATACTAGGCAGAACTCAAGTGTTAACCCTTTGATCTCACATAGAAATATCTGGGATCTTGGAGGGATATGGCTGTAGGGAAGAGGGTTCATCCATCTGGGAGATGAAGTCTGAATCCCAGGGTCTAACTGTCATGATTTCGTCAACCTTACACATCCAGAGATTGTCCGGGCCATGACCTTTGTCATTAATCAGGGACTGGCACTGTACTGGGGGACGTCACGCTGGGGAGCTGCAGAAATCATGGTAAGTGACACTATACTATACATTTCCTTAAATATATTATACTATACACTATACATTTCTTTAAAAACACTACAACCTCTAATCCTCAGAATACATGCTTACCAAGTAACTGGGTTGGAGGGAGATGTGGAGAAGAGCTGAAAGGTAATGGGGTGGGGTATTCTGATGCTTATTTCCTCCAAACTCCTAATCCAGGAGGCCTATTCAGTGGCCCGACAGTTCAACCTGATTCCCCCTGCATGTGAACAAGCTGAGTACCACTTGTTTCAGAGGGATAAGGTGGAGACACAGCTGCCTGAGCTTTATCACAAGATAGGTTAGAGACTACTCTCCCTACCCTGCCTGACATCTCTAGCCTCAGCCTCCCCAGTCCTTCTCCCTCACATAAACCATCTCTTTATATATTCTTCTCTAGATTCCTTCCTTCTGCTCACCATTAAAATTTGGCTCTCACTCTTTCCCTATCCCTCTTTCCCATAGTTTTATCTCCTTCTGCTTGCAGGTGTTGGTTCAATGACCTGGTCCCCTTTGGCCTGTGGTATCATTACTACCAAGCATGAAGGAAAAATCCCAGAAACCTACAGGGGTACCATCAAGGTAAGAGACTGTTAGGACTTAGATCTCTGGGCACCTGAAGAGAGCAAGGACTGGGGATTCCTTAGCTGTCTGAGCTACTTGGGAAGGAAAAAGATGGAGCAGTCTTGTCAGTTATTCTCACTTTCCCCCTTTCTCTTCCAGGGCTACCATTGGCTCAAGGACAAAGTGCAGAGTGAAGATGGCAAAAAGCAACAGGCCAAGGTCATGGACCTGCTCCCCATTGCTCATCAACTTGGTTGCACAGTAGCTCAGCTTTCTATTGGTGAGGAGGCTCTCCTCCTAAAAATCCTTAACCCTTACCCTAAAATTGACTTGTCTGTTATACATTTTCTTCATGCAGTTCTCAAAATCGGGGTTGACAGGAGAAAAGGAGGGGGGAAAAAAACAGGAAAAACAAAACAAAAACCTCCCTGCCTTCAAAGAGTTTATCATAATTTATCACAGGATTGTATTTAGTTTGGCATGGGGGAAAAGGAAACATGGAAATATATGTAATTATAATGGCTAAATTTAAACAGCACTTTAAGATTTTAAAATAGCTTTATACAAATGATCTCATTTAGTCCTTACAAGAAATGCTCTATCTACTTTCCATTTTGGTCAAGCTGGATTTCATTCTTTTAGGGAACTTCTGGTGTGGAAACTCTCCACCTATGTAGATGGACACCTGGTCTGTAATT
>CM053584.1:186771852-186872586 GCA_028627135.1 Pseudochirops cupreus | reverse complement strand
TATATTGTCAGTGCTCTGCAATTTAATTTTAGAGAACTGCCTATGATAACCTATGTCAGTCAGAAAATGTTCACGTGCCCAAGAAAAAGCCCCACTGATGGCGGCCTCTAAGCTTTCTTTCCTCCCTCTCTCAGGCTGTCTTCCCCTGCCCCTCTTTTTTCCATCCCAGCCTGGTGTCTCCGCAGTGAGGCTGTCAGCTCCGTCCTGCTGGAGGTGTCCAACATGGAACAGCTCGTGGAAAACCTGGGGGCCCTGCAGGTGAGGGGTGGGGGTGGCCACGTCGCATGGTCCCAGCTTCTTCCGAGCCCCACTCCCTCCTCCTGAGTCTCCCGGGCCTGACTCGCAGAGCCTTCCCTTCCTTCCCAGGTGCTGGGCCAGCTGACGCCCCAGAAGGTGCTGGAGATAGACGGGTTCCTGGGAAACAAACCTCACTCCAAAAAATAGTCTCCCTCCCGCCAGGCGCAGGCGCCGCCGCCTTCACAGCCAGCACCGCACTCTTCCCCAGCCCGCGACCGTAGCAGCGCCTGCAGCAGCAGAACTAGTCTCTTCCAGCTCTCGCGGCAGCCAGGAGGCCCCGAACGCGAACTAACGCTTCCCTAGCTCTGGCGGGAGGCCCCCGATGACCCCGCCCACCAAGGAGTCCCGGCTACACGCATGATCTTATAAGCCATATCCTGCCACAGCATGGCTGAGGAAGGAAAGTAGTTCGCCAACTTCCTTCCCTTCCGCCCGGACCTTGGCTATCTCTTCCCAGCGTATAGCTTCTCCCGGGCATGAGCCGGAACCGGGGGGGGGAGAAGTGGGGGGCCTTTCTTCCGTCCCGCAATTTTCCTCCTTTGTTCTCCTGCCCCCTTTCCCACCCCCTAACCGCGCGGAGGCCTTGAGAGATTGTGTGACGTTATCCGAGACAGGAAGAGCTTGGAGCTTACCAGTGGTGCAAAAGGCACCATAAACAGAACCGATTCCAGGGAAGGAGGACTCGGGGGGAGAAGGACCCGAGCCTTTGATGCGCTGGCCAGAAGCGCGCGACGACAGTCACTTGATTTGTCCAGAAAGCCCAAGCTGGAAGCGAGTGGTGACATCACTTTGAAACGCCATTAGAGCTGGTGACAGGATGACATCAGAGGGCACCAAGAAAGCCAGTCACCCTCCCATCCCCCACTGAGCATCCACTATGTTGGGGACGCCAAGGGCTGACTCCTTCCTCAGATGTGAAATTATGCACCGCATAACTATGGCCTTGGTCGAGGTGAGGGGTGGGGGGGTGCGGCAGTCAGGCCCACAGACTTTACAGGTGGAGTCGAATAGGATGCCCATGTTCAGCACCTGACAGGAAGTGGACGGTGATGTTATGTGGGGACACAGGTGGAAGCGGGCGTCCTTTACTATGGATAAACATGTAAACATGGCATCCTTTAACACCCAAGCTGAGGAGTGGGACCCTCAGAGAAAAGCCCCCGGAGTGATGGGTTTTCAGAAATGGAAAGTGCTGCTGGGGTAGCAGCAGAGGAAAGCCCACCCTCTACCCCCTGGCAGTAATCTTAAAGTAATAGCAATGGGCCTTCCCAGGGGAAATAAAGACATGGCTTCTTCCTCACAGAGTCTTTGAGGGGAAGGGATAGTCCCAGTACTCCGGCACCTAAGCCTGCTATTCCTAGATTCTCTTTTCCAATCTTCTTGGGGGCCCTGATATGCCATAACATCTCCTGTTTTCCCTACCATTTAAACTTGCCTCAGGGACCCCTACAGCCAGTTTCTGTCAAAGGCCCAAGCTGACACACCAGCTCTGGATCCTTCCCCAGTCCCTTGTCCCTGCATTCCCTGGGGAGCCAGACATCTGGTTCCATAGGATCACAAAATTCAGAGGCTGAAGGGATCATCTTCATTGCTCCATCTTTTCACCCCTTTAGTTACTTTTTGGATATAGCTATATTTAGTGTACCTAATGATATCCAAAGGACTTCTCTCTCATTGTATGCCCCATCCCCAATGCCACTGACCATAAAATCATAAGTCTAACACTGGAAAGGACCTCAGTGACCATCTCAGAGATCCCTCATTTGATGAGGAATCATTCCCAGGGAGGCGAAATGACTGGCCAAGATAACACAGCTAGTAAGTCTGAAGTGGTTCAGTGCTCTTTCCATTATACCAAACTGGTATAATGTACCACAACTTCTGGTTTCCATGGTTTTTTTTTTCCTGTTCTACCTCTTTTCTTGTTCTTCTGCCTCCTTTCCTGCTAATAACTGATATTTATGTAATGCTTTAAGGTTTGCAAAGTGCTTTACATGCATTGTTTTATTTGATCCTTCTACCAACATTCTGGGGTATGTGAGGATGAAGAAACAAGCAAAGGGAGATTGAATAGCTTACTCAAGGTCACAATTAGAGTAAGTATCAGAAGCAGGATCCAAATCTAAGTCTAATCTTGGGTCTAATTCAATGCTCATTTTTACCATACCCCACTGCTTCTCACTCACCCCTTTAATTATAGATGTTCCCCAAGGCTCAGTCCTAGAGACACTATTCTTCACATTCTACATTCTGTCCCTCAGAAGCTATAAAATGATTATAGAAATTAAATCTTGAAAGGGACCTTGGATATAATCTAGAACATCATGCCCCCCTCTTTATTCTGAGGATGAAGAATACTGAGGCTCTAAGATTCTTGCATTCCAAGATCCTGACCACAAGTATGCATTCCCTCTATCCTTCTGAAAAGGTAATACTGAGCCCTGGATTTGAAATCAGAGGGCCTACATTTGAGCAATGGCCACAACATTCAATTGCTTCATGACCCTGTCTCACAGCCTCAGTTTACTTATCTACAAAATGAGGAAATTGGATATGATCTTCAAGTTCCAAATCCTAGGCAAACCACTTTATCTTTCTCATCTGTCAAATGAGCAGGTTGGTTCCAATAATCTCTAGCTGCATTTGAGCTATAAATATAGTAATATAAAAGTTATATCCCTTCCCCTCTGTGGGGTTCAATTTCCCCATTTCCTATATGATAAAAGTTGGAATTAAAGATCTCAAAACATCTTCCCAGCTTTGAATACTATAGCCCTCTAAATATTGTTGAACCTGAGGCAGCTTGGGAATGTGGGGAAATGTTGGTAAACTGGAAAATGCCAAAAAACAAGGAAAGTGAAAGACCTCAAATTCATTTTATATAAGGGTTGGTTGAAGGAACGAGGTAGATTTAACCTAGAGAGAAGACATGATGTAAAGGTGGCCATGATGTAAAGGTGGTCTTCAAGTTATTTGAAGGGCTGTTTCTTGGATGAGAGATATTAGACTTGTTCTGTTTGATCTCACAGGATAAAACTAGGTGCAATGGATGGAAATTGCAAAGACATAAGATATTTAGGCTTGATAGGGGAAAAACTTTCTAACAATTAGAACTGGCCAAAACTGATTGTCTTGGGAAGAAGTAGAATCTTTGACACTTGAGGTCTTCAATCAAAAGCCAGATTAGATATTGTAGAGAAAATTCTCGTTTCAGGTACAGGTTGTGATATATAGTCTCTGAAAGCCCTTCAAACTCTCAATTTCTGTGGCACAAAAAGATGAAAAGTAACTTGTCCAAGCTCATGCAGGTAATAAGTAACAGAGTCAGGATTTTAACCTGTCTTTTGATACCAAATTTAAAATTATTTTCACTATCCCACCAAGTCTTCATCCCTCCCTCTACTTTACACCCATTGTGGCCTATTCTAAAGGGCTGGGTGGTCTACAAACAGCTTTACCACATTAGGATGGACAAGAACCTCATTTCTGTGGATCTAGGCAAGGAGAACACAGGATGTTGGTACAGAGACATGCAGAAGCAGAATAAAAATCTTCAGAGAGATGGTCCCACAAAGGTAAAAGAAAATAGGCAGAAAAACTGGATTACAGGTGAACTCAGAGATCCATAAAGATACTGTTGTTGTTCAGTTGTTTTCAGTCATATCCAACTCTTCATGATCTCATTTGGGGTTTTCTTGGCAAAGATACTGGAGTGGTTTGCCATTTTCTTCTCTAGCACATTTTACAGATGAGGAAACTGAGGCAAACAGGACTAAGTGATTTGCCCAAGTGCCTGAGAAATGTGAAAAAATAACAAATGGGGATAGTAGGCATCCTCCCCAAAGAAGACAGGTTCCATGGTACTAGAAATGACTAAAGGTTTGCTAAGGTCCCTAAGGAGTGTTACATCACTAGGGGATGTGGAATGAGACTACACTCAGAATGTCATTTCCACTATCCTTCTAGCCCATTTCTCCTAACAGACTATCTCTTATCATCACCATTTTTCCTCCCTAAATCTGGAAGATATGTGCACCCAACCTTCATATCCAGCAGAAAAGAGTAATTGCTTGGCCTGACACCCAGCAGGCTAAATCAATCAAGAAAAATTTGCTGACATTCCAGCTCCTGGTTATTCCTACCATCCATCGCCTACTCACCTCAGGTCACTCACTGTAACGACAGAAAGCACAACAGAAGCTTTTTTTTAAGTTTAATATCGTGGAGCTTGCCTATCTACATGAGTGTTATTACATTCAAAACTGTTCCATTGAGAAGCTATATATGTTTACTTCAGTGATGCTGCCACTGCTCAGGGCATTCCTGGAATGCTTTTTGTTAATCACCTAAGCCAACTGATGACCTCTGTGAGTAATCAAATTCAATATTTGTTTGACATACATTTCCAACTCTCACCCCCAACCCAGGCAATTTAGTGGCTTTATCACACACTTTTCTTGGCCTTAATTGGCCGTTGGACATTTCCAAAATTTTAATTCAAGGGAAAACATCTGCCACCACTAAGAATGGTCACAAGATTATTGAAGGTTCTGAAGGCAATCACTGCATCTGGAAAGGACATTACAGATTATGTGGTCCATTTTAATGACCAAGAAAGTGATTCTCTGAGAGATAAATTCTATGAATGCTTTGAACAATCAGGATAAATATGGTCTTCCAAGATGACAACTTGGTAGTTGTAGTAGTAGTAGAAATGGAAATAAAAAGATAAAGCGCCCCTGCAAGGAATCATTCACCTTAAGCCATTTTCCAAAACTTTCCTATATATGTACTCCCAGTTCTTCAAGTATGTCAATCATAGGTATCGATAGATTATAGAGGGAATAAGGTGGAGTTGAATCCAAAACAGAGATTGATTCTCAAATAGGATTTAAGAGGTGGAAGGGATTCCAGCAGCCATCTAGCTGAACTCATCTGCCAAAGGAATCTCCACTATGATACACCTGACAAGTGGTCATCTAGCTTACCAAGGAGGAGGAAATCACACCCTCTCCAGGCTGCCTGTTCCACTTTGGGACACACTGATTGGAAGTATTCCCCAACATCAAGACTAAATTTCTGCCCAATACTCCTGGTTCTACCCTCTGGAGACGAACAAAAGAATTCTGATTTCTCTTCCACATGTCAGCCTTTCAAATACACCCATCATGTCACCCTGAGTCTTTTTCTCCAGGATAAATATGACCAGTTAATTCAACCCATCTTCATATGTATTAGATTCAATTTCCTTCACTATTCCAGGTGCCCTTCTCTAAATACTCTCCAACTTATCAATGTCCTTCCTAAACTGTGGTGCCCAGAATTCAACAGTCCAGATAAGAGATGACAAGGGCAAAGTATCCTAGGACTCCATAATCCTGGAATCCCTCTTGATACAACCCAAGATCACATTAGCTTTTTTTGGTTGCCCTATCATATTACTAATTCTGATTAAGTTTGCAGTCAATGAAAACTCCATATGTCTCCACATCTTATATTTGTGTAGCTGGGTTTGGTTTTCTTTTGGCATGTTAAGTGCAACATTTACATTTATCCCTATTGAATTTCCTCTTAATAGATTCAGTCCAGTGTTCTTATCTGTCAAGATCCTTTTGGATCCTTACTCTGTCATTCAGTGTTTTAGTTCTCCCCCCTAGCTTGATGTTATTTGTAGATTTGATAAGTACATCATCTGTGACTTTAACCAAGTCACTGATAAAAATCTTAAATGGGGGGGGTCAAAGAAAAGGGATACATACTGCTAGGTCCTTTTGTATAAACATTATCTTATTTGAGCTTCACAATAACCCTGTGAAATAGGTGTTTTTAGTATCCCCACTTCACAGTTGAAAAAAACTGAGACAAACAGAGGTTAAGTGACTAGCCCAGGGTCATATAGCAATAAGTTCTGAGGCCATATTTAAATTCAGGTCTTCTTGACTACAGTCCTAGTGTGTGCCATGTCTTGAGTGAAATCCACTAACTGCCTCTAACATAGAGGCACTGGGTTATATTGGGTTACTCCACTGGAGATGTTCTGCCACATTAAAAATTAAACCATTAACAACTACTCTTTGAGAATGGCCATACAACCAATGCTGAATCCATCTGACTGTATCATCATCTAGTAAAGAAGGTGGAGAGAACTTTTCTTTCACTGCTCTCCTGGGTTTCTGTATAGAGAAGACAGAAGTTGGACCACGTAACAGGATGAATATGAATGTAGCACAGTCCTATTGTTAGGAATATAAAAAGTCAGGATGTGTTAAGGCTGGCAAAGTAAGCCAAAAGTCTCTCCATCTTTTCCACAAGAAGAGTTTGAGATACTTTATGAAAAGTTTGGTCAAACTCTAGGTAAACTATTTCTGCAGTTCTCCATTCCCCATTAGTTTAGTAATCCTGTCCAAAAATGAAATGAGGTTAGTCTGGCACAACCTGTTCTTGAACAAGTCATACCAGTTCCTTGTAATTAGAGTTTCTTCTTCTAGATGTTTGCCAACCATCTCTTTAAATGATCTATTCTAGAATTTTCATGGAAATTCAAGTAAAACTTATTGATCTATAGTTTGCCATCTGTCCTCCTCCCTTCTTTGGGGAGAAAATTAGTAATATTTGCCTTTCTCCAGTCTTGTGGTCCACCTCTCCTGTTTTCTATGATCTTCCAAATACAAGTGACATCAAGCAATCACATCTACCAGTTCTTTTAGAACCCAAAGAAATAAGGTCATTTGGGCTAGGGGACTTGATTTCATCATGTGCAGCTCAATGCTATCTAATCACTTACCTTGAATATTAACTCCTTATCAATCATTTTCCCCTGTTATTTGCTATATAAAGGCCATCTTCCTCTGCAAAGAAAACAGAAACAAACTAAAAAGAGCAGTTCTGCCTTCTTTCTATTGTTACTAATCACCTTCCTATCCACCCCAAGCAGAGGTCTGAGTCCTTGTTTGGTACTTTTTAAAATCCCAATATAGGGTGTCCCAAAAGTCTTGGTGCAAATGTAAGCTCCAGTAGTTTTAAAGACTTTTGGGACACCATGGGACTTTTAAGCTATTAGAGCTTAAAATTGCACTAAGATTTTTGAGACTTTTGGCTTACTTTGCCAGGCTTAACACATCCTAACTTTTTACACTCCTAAAAATAGGTCTGTGCTACATTCATATTCATTCTGTTAAACGGTCCAACTCCCATCTTCTCTATACAGAAACCCAGGAGAGCAGTGAAAGAAAAGTTCTCTTCACCTTGTTTACCAACTGCCAAGATTTTCAACGGACAGTACCAATTGCAGTCTTCTGCTCCAGTCTGCACTTCTCCAGGGATTTCGTCACCTCTTCATGCCAGTCTTTGACAGCCACTGTTGTTGGCTAAAGAAATCTAGGACCATGGCAATTAATAGCTGCTACTACAGTGGGCCTTGATGCTCCCTTTGCTTACATAGCCCACACGTGAAAATCATCAATTC
Source organism: Pseudochirops cupreus (assembly GCA_028627135.1). Taxonomy (NCBI): domain Eukaryota; kingdom Metazoa; phylum Chordata; class Mammalia; order Diprotodontia; family Pseudocheiridae; genus Pseudochirops; species Pseudochirops cupreus. Next base: position 186,864,824 of record CM053584.1, on the reverse strand, counting down.
CAGCTCTAATAGCAGCCCAATTGCCTCAGTTCTCCACGGTAACTGAGAAGTCCAAATAGGAAGAAAATGATCCCAAACCTGCACTCCAATATACAGAGTTTATGCCTTCTTCTTTCCCACCATGTGACTTCCTACCCATTTCAAAAGCATGCTCCCTAAGACTTCTGCTGAAGGAACGTTTCTTAACACCTATCTTTTCCCCTCTCCCCCATTCTCTTATTTATCATTTAATTGGGGCCCAGAAATAAATAATTGGAAGATAAAAGTGCATGGCCTGAGCACAGATCTCTCTCTCTCTCTCTCTCTCTCTCTCTCTCTCTCTCTCTCTCACACACACACACACACACACACACACACACAGAGGAATGTCTCCTTCATGAAAAAGGCACTGTCAGTTATAATCTGAAGGGTCTGAGTTTGTGCCACAAAAAACTTAGTTATTTTGGTTTTTAGTTTTTAAATGGAAGTAGCATAGTATAGTAGTAACACTGGATTTAGAGTCAGAAGGCTGGGTTCAAAATCTGATTCTCTAGGCCTGTTAAAAACCTTAAGATATACTTACAGTACAATGTCCAGAAGAGAAGATGGCATAGTGGTTAGAGAACAGACTTTGGAGTCAGGAAAACTTAGGTTATTGAAGACCCACCTCTAATACCTCTTCAGGGCCGGTCACCTAACTGTTCAGTTCTTCAAGGCAATTCTCTAATATTCTAATTTATAGCAACTGTTCACAAGCAACTGTGGTAGAGGAAGCTTCTTCACTAGGAGTGTCCTATACTTAAAGAATCACAAGTCTTAACTAAGAATAAATACTCAGAAGAGAGAAGGTTATATTCTTCCCTGGATAGATCACAGATGAATATATTGGCACCATATTTTGGGAAAGACACTGACAAATGCTAGAACATCCAGAGGACAAAGAGGGGACTGGGGAGTAGAGTAGAGCTAGAATGGGAAAAACAAGGAGATAAGGAAGAAGGTTCTCGAGAATAGTGGAACCTAGGAGATAGAGGTAGCAGGCAGTTAAAGCTAAAGTCTTAGGTGTGACTCCCCTCTATTCTAAATTTGGTGGTAGGGCCCCAGTGGAGAATGTAGGTCAAGAAAGCCATGTCCTGTTTATCTGTGGAGGAAGCTGGAACCCTGAGTCATAAATTATTCTGGGCTGTGTTAACATGAAGGATGGTGTGTAGGTGTACAGGTCCTGCTACTCCAGAAGGGATTCATTTCTGGCATTCTTGAGGCCATGGTCCTGGAATCTGGATTCATATTTCTACTCCAACCTACCACAGGCTGGGATGAAAGCTGGAACCTGGGCATATTGAAAGAGAGAACTTTTGTGGTTGTGACAAAAAGGGAATTGTGGTGAAGGTTGGGTTTAAGAATAAGATAGAAGGCTATAGGAGGTTAATCAATGTCCTGATGAAAATTGATCCCAAGGGGGGGGGGCAAAAAAAAAAACCAGCACAATTTTGCTTTGAGTGGTTATGAGAACACATGTAAGTGGATAGTAAAGAAGTGTGTAGGTTTGAAAAGACAGTGAGTTAGGAATACTAAAAGGGCTGAGAATGGTGAGGTCTGAGCTTGTTTGGGGAGGTGGCAGGGTAGGGGTGAGTTGGGATAGGTAAGATTTCAGAATTTAGGGATTATGTTTAGTCCTAGTCATACCTCAGGAGGAAGGGGAACCTCCCAAGGGTTAGGTACATGGAAAGTTGATCTTGGTCTGGAGATTAACAAGGCAGAAAACCAACAGAAAGAATAGGCTACATTAAGAAAGGCATGGTGTCCTGGACTAGGGAAGTGAAGTCCCAGTGTACCAGGCTCTGGTTAGAGCACATCTCAAGTACCATATTATTATGGACACCGTATTTTAAGATGGACATTGACAAGCTAGAGTGTTCAGAGAAGGGCAACCAGGATGTTGAAGGAAAAGGAGAGATTTAGCTTAGAGAAAACTTAGCAGAGGATATCCTTCTAAAGACAGTATTTGAAAAGCTATAATGTGGAAGAGGGGATGCACTTGTTTTGGAGAGCAGAACTAAGAGCACTAAGTAGAAGTTGCAGACAGATTTAGGGTCTATATAAGCAAAAACGCTCCTGCCATTTTCTTTGGTTGTCCTCCATGCCTGGAGTGCTCTTCTTCCTCCTTATCACTGATTTCTCTGGCTTCCTTTAAATCTCCACAAAAATCTTCCCTTTTACAGGAAGTCTTCCCCAACCCCTTTTAATTCTAGCGCCTTCCCTCTCTATTTCCTATTTATTCTGTATCTCGCTTGCTTTGTATCTATTTGTTTGCATGCTGTTTCCTCCTTTAGACAGAAAGCTTCCCAGGGTCAGGGTCTGTACTTTTACCTTTTTTTTATTTTGTATTCCCAGCCCCTTAGCTTAGTGCCTGGTCATAGTAGGCATTTAATAAATGTTTTGTTTACTGAATTAGAACTCTCCAAAAACTGGCTCTCCCTTACTGGATGTCTTTGAATAAAGGATGGATGACCACTTGGTTATGTTGTGTTCTACAGTTGGACTAAACTGCTAGAATTCTGGTCTGGAGATCGTGCTTAGAAAGAAAGGAACTTGAGAGAAAGGGGGCTGCACTGCTAGGATTTGGGGGCTAACCTCAGAAGGGAAAGCTGTGACAGATAAGGAGGGGGAGGTTGGGTTAACCTGCCTTAAGCGGAATGCTCCTAACCCAGGTGACTCCCCTCCTCCACCAAAGTCCCTAGCATTTTCTGGCCTCAAGCTTCAACCACCCCTACACGTGCCAGCCCCTGGGGCGAAGACTCACCCGCGCGCCCGTGACGTCACGGCCCGGCCTCTCCCCTATAAAAGGGGCAGAAAGCCGCGGTGCGGTGCCTCAGGATGGACTGGTAAGGGGAGGGATCAGAACCCGGGCGCTGGAAGACTGTGGGTCTAACACCCAGGGTCTAGCGTTTAAGCAAAGCACTTCAAGACTCCAACGCAGCGTCCCCTACAACTCGCCGACAGAAGGAAGATGCAGCTGCTGTTGAGGATCCCTTCAGTTCCAGAGCGGGGCGAGATGGACTGCAGCATCTGTTACCGGCCCTACAATTTGCAAGGCCGGGCGCCACGTCGCCTGCCCGGGACGGTGCGGCAGCGCTGCGGCCATACGCTCTGTACCACCTGCCTACGGGAGCTGGCGGCCCGTGGCGACAGCGGTTGGGGCGCCGCCTGGGTCGTGCGCCTGCGCCGGGTGGTCACTTGCCCCTTCTGCCGCGCGCCCTCACCGCTGCCGCGGGGCGGCGTTACACAAATGCCTCTGGACGCGGACTTGTGGTCTCTCCTGAAGGAGAAAGAGCAAAAAGACGCCGGGAACTCGGGGGGAGAGCGCATTGATGCCTCAGAAATCGTGAGCGAAGACGGAGACGAGCAAGGGACCAGACCCTGGGGTTCGGCGTGGCGAAGGCTCCTGGGGCTCTGGGACAAAGCTCTGACCCGGCGTCGACGCCCATTACCTAGCAACGGTGAGTGATTGATGGATTGGTTTATGGCTAAATGGAAGCCTTTCCTTACGTAGAGTTTGGAACTGGATCGGGTGACTCGGCAACGTCAGGTTGGAAAGCAATAAAAAGCGCCCAGTTAGAAGACCTGAATTTCCAGGTCCCCCCGACCTCAGTTTGATCATCTGTAAAACCATCTTAATTACATCACTCTAATCGAGTGATTTCGAGGATGTCACTGTGGGAAGGGGAAGGGAATTAAGCATTTTATCTAAGATTCTAAATGCTCATGTATTGTTTTATTCGTTGTCCGTCTCTATGCGACCCTCTTGGGGGGGTTTTCTTGGCAAAGATACTGGAGTTGTTTGCCATTTCCATCTCTAGTTCTTTTTACAGATGAGGAAACTGAGACAAGTAGGATTAAGGGACATGCCTAGGGTCACACAGCTAAGTGTCTGAGGCAAGGTTTGAACTCAGGAAGATAAAGTCTCCCTGAGCCAAGCCCAGCACTCTATCCACTATGCCACCTAGCTGCCCATGCTTACTATTTGTCAGGTTAAAAAAAAAAATAACATCTCATTTGATTATCACAACCCTTCAGGTAAATACCATTATTATCCATTAAGTGTTAAGGAAACTGAGGCAACTAGAAGTGATTAGCTAGTGTCTTTGAGGCAGGACTTGAACTTGGGTTTTCCTGATTCCAGGCCCAGAGGGCTATCCACTGCTGCACCAGCATCCTCATGAAATATAAATGTGAGCTATGGCATGCACTTGGAAGTCAGATTCTTCTGAAGGAATGTTTGTAGGATAAGGAACTCTGGGCTAGGGTGCCACCCCAGGGTGCTAGATAGATGTGAATTGTGATAGCTGTGTGGAGGAAGACTGCATCCTCCTCCCCTCTGACCTTTCTGCTTACTCCCTTCAGTGCTTTACTGCTGTCCGGAGAGCAAGACCCTTGCAGCCTGCTACATGCTATAACTGAGGATACCTGGGCTGTAACCATGAAGGTGGAAACAGCTGCTGCCTCCTTTTGCTGTCCACCAGTAAGGGTGGACTAGGGCCAGTGTTCTTCCCTGCCAGATCCTTGGATTGGGGATGGGCTCTGGCCTCCAATCCTCCTCCGTTATTCCAGAACACACTGTACTCAGAGCTGACCGTAACAGTCTAAGGTCTACACTTGTGATAGGACAGATCCATGATGGTTCCTTTGGCCTGTCTGCTGGAGCAACTGCCATGTTAGCATTTCTGTGAAATGGTTTGAGATGGAGAAGAATTAATGGCACAATGGTAAAGCCTACTTTTAATTCCAGTGAATGAATTCCATATCCCTGGTATTAAGAGAACCAAGGAAGTTAAGCACCTGCACTTAATTTCATCACTTCTTCCTCCTCAACCTCTAATTGTACTTTGGATGGACCTTTCTCTTTGCATTTACTAATTTGTGTACATTTCTTACTTCTCCCTCCCAGATTATAAATCTGTCAAGGACAGAAAACCATTTTATCTGTATCCCCAGTTCCTAATAAATATTTGTTAAATTTAATAGAATTTCCCTGTTATTTTTTACTTCCTATTCTTCTTCAGTTGTGCCCTTAACCTCTCCTGTTACTGGTAGCTGCTCATTCTTCCCCAATTTTGGGGATAGGTGACATGTCTTTGTCCCCTCCTGTGGTAGGAAGTTTAGTGGGGGTATTAATGTCATAAAACATGGTGAACAATGAAGAGAGCAGATGAAGAAGTCAGCTCTGATTCTTCGCTCCAATTCTCTTGGTACCCTTATTTTCACAATAGATCCTGTGAAGTGGCAGAGGTTCTCCCTCTACTAGCTACAAATCATTTTTCTGGCCCTTGTCTATTTCTTCACTCCTTTCTTAGCTGCCCAGTAGTTACATTCACCTCTTAAATTATCTCAAAACTTCACCTGGGGTTTAGTAAACCCACCACAGATTAATTGCTTAATTGAACTCGGTGATTGTCGTGGGCTACAGAAAGAGATGCATGAGTAATAGAGAAGCTTGGCCAGGCCCCTCCCACCATAGGTTTCCTAGTACAATAGAAAAAGTATTTCATAGTACAGTAGAAAGTCTCTGTAGTCAGAGTACTTTGAGAACTACCTTTGCTACCCATATGATCTTGGGCAAGTTACCCTTCCTGGGCCTGTTTCCTCATCTGTAAAATACAAGGCAGTTGAAATAGATGGCCACCTTCAATTCCTTCCGATTTAGCACTCTACCCTCAGCTTCACCTCCCTGAGGCAGCTTAGCTATCCTCCCACTCACTATGAGTTTTGCCTAACTGTACTTTCACTGAGAGCCTAACACAGAGCCTCTGGGAATGGAGCAGGAAAGTGTGTGATATTACCCTGTCTCTATCTGGTTTGTACATAGTTGTTAGCATGTCTCCCCCATCAGACTGTGAGTTCCTGCAGAGCAAGGACTGTCTTTTGCCTTCCTTTTTATCCTTAGTGCTTAGCATGGTGCCTGGCACATGAGTTACTTAAGAAATGCTTACTCAGATGAAAAAAATAAGGGACAAAGAAAAATGATAAAATACAGAGATTGATATATGGAACAGCACCAGGAGCCTGATACCCACCTCCCTTCACCAATCCCCACCTTCCATAACCAAAGAACCCTATCCCCAAAATAACAGAGCACACAGAAAGGAAAGTATAATTTATATGTACAACCAAGAAACCCGATACAGAAGGGAGTGGGATAGGTGAGGAACAGGTGTGAAAGCAGAAGGGTTGGAGTAAGGAAAGGTAGAGGGGATAGCAAAGAGGGCTGTGGTAGCTGGGGGTTCACCATGCAAAATGTCACTTTCCCTTGGTCCCCATGGGGGGAATACTTCCTTATCCTCCTTCACCCCCAAGTACTCTGTTACAGTCTCAGAGGAATGGAGGCAAGGTTCCCCTAGCTAGTACACCCCACCTTATCCAGTCAAATCCAGCCCCTTGGTCCAAGCTTGGAGCTGGGGGGAAAGGGGTGAGGACAAAGGAAGGAGGGGGGTAGACAGAGCACTCTTAGGACACCTGAGTTTCCAGAGCTGGGGCACAAAAGGGCCTGTTCCCCGGTTCTGGCCCTTTGTATTCCTTCCCATCTTCTCTACAATACCTGGGTTGCTGAGATTGGGGTTTGGGGGAGAGGGAGGCTCCTCTTTGGCCTGAGTGTCCTCCATCCCTGACATTTTTCTTAGGGGGAGGTGATACTTGGTCCCTTGAGGGGAGGGGGGGGAATCCCCCTAACACAAGGAGCCAGTACACGGGAAGGTGACTCAGCCAGTGAATGGCGCCTTTATTCTGAGGCTGAACATGGATTGCCCTCCCTCCCTCCAACTTCCCACCCTCAATTTTGGGGGAAGTAGAAGAGAGCAACATGCAGCCATGTCTCCCCTCTCTTCCCCCGAGGGGTTATTTCCCATCCCACCTCAGATTTTCCCTCCCTTTCTCAAGAGTTTTTCCATTCCCCATATGGGTCCATAAGGGCCAGGCAGGGCAAATTCCCCTCCTTGGTTACTGAGGATAGAGCTTAATACTGTGAGGGGAAGGGGAAATTGGGGAAGCCCTACCCCTTTCCCTCCCCTCTTACCCCAAACCATTTGCTGGAGAGCTGTATGCATTAAGGTTGGGGCTACTTTGGAAGAGCAACTCCCCACACCCCTCCCCAACCACAGCACCTTCATTCAAAGCATCAATGGAGAAGGCACCTGGGGCAAAGGGGTGGGGGAATATAGGGGGAGAAAGCCCCGGTTTGGAAAAGGGGTAGAGGAGAAAGGGGCTCCTATCCTGATGGTGGCCCAAGGGGTGGAGAAGGTGGAGGATTGGCAGCAAGCCCCAGGGGTGGGATGTGGGCTGGAGGACGGCCCCTGGGACGGGGTGAATGGCAGGGCTGGGGCCCTTTCAGTCGTCTATACATATCACTTCCCCAGCCCTGGGCTCCTTCCGATCCTGACTGTCGGACACCACTGCCCCCTCCTTCTCCTTCTTCACCAACACGGGAGGGCCATTGGCTGCGGCTGTTTTGGGAAGGATCATTGAGACACCATTAATACCCCAAGTGACATCCAAGCTTCATATCTTGAACTTGGCACACATCCATGTCCAGAGTCTCTCATGTCACTTGTAGTACTGAGGGTTAGGGGTGGAGATGCCCATTTCCTAAGACTCCCTTGTGCCACACAACTATGTCTATGTTCAGTTCCCAAAATGGAACACTGACTTCATATCTCCTTTCCCCAAAATGAGTCAAGGAGTTAGTCACAAAAGGTTAGTTATGAGAGTGAAGAAATAGGCTACTGAGGTTTCACTGAGTGAGGCAGTAATAAAGCTTCAGCTCAGTTAAGAAAAGGTGAGAAGATAGGCAAGGCCCAGAAAGAGATAACAAAAGAGTTTTTGCGTATGGATGGGAACAGATGGATAGGATGCTCCCCCTATGAGATGAACAAGAAAAGAGTAACATTGAGTAGAGGGAGATGGGAAGAAGATAGTATTGGTAAAAGGGGATAGCAGAGTAGGGGAAATTAGGAAGCAGCAGGAAGGAAAGAGGTTAATGAGGGCAACCTCAGACAGTTTGGGAGTACTAAGAGAGCTGACCTTAGAATCAGGAAGACTTTGACTCAAGTCCTGACTGATACATACGATTCTGTGACCTGGGGAAAGTCATTTAACTTTTCAATGCTCTAGGCAATTTTGTAAGGCTGTAAGTTGCAGAGAGGTCAGTCTGCATTGGTAGAGGGAGTTTCTTTATCTGGGACTTCTCTATATCAATGAAATCACAGGTCCAGTCCCTATGCCTATCCCCAGGCTAACCTGTGATGAAAGACCCTGCGGGCATCTGGCTGTAATTGGCGCCGCCGGCGGCCAGGACCCCGGCGGGTGCAGCTGAGCTGAAGGCTGCTCCGTACCCCAGTGGTGTGGCGTAGGGACCCGGAGGGAAGGCCTGGAATAGAAAGGAGGCAAAATGTCCACGTCCTTGAATTAGGAAGAAGGTGAAGGAAGAAAAGCCATGGCTAGACTCAGGTCCATAGAGGAACAATATCTGGGAAAAGAGAACCTACCAATGGGAATGAACATGCTATACCTCCATACTCTTCTATACCTCTGGCCACAGTGATTATATTCCATTTCATGGGTCTCTGATGGGAAATGGGGCAAAGGGATGAACCTAGTTCTGAGATAAAAAGGGTAGAGGATTACCGGTGTGGGATAGGGCTCTGTGCCCTTGCTGGCCAGACGGCTGAGAATACTTCGCTCGGACATCTGCAGGCGGGCTGCGATGGGTGGGATGCGGGACAGGGTTGCTGGAAGGCGGGTCACATCTGCCTTCATGTCGCTCAGCAGCTCCTCCAGCTGGTTCAGAACTGGGGCCCGGGCCGCAGAGAAAGAAAGAGCAAGAGAGAGAGACAAGGACAAAGAGACCGGGCCGTCACCAGGAGAGATGGAGGCCAGGAGAGATAGAGAGAGAAAGGCAGTGTCAGAGAATGACAAAGATATTGCAACAAAGACAGAGAATGAGAGACCAAGATAGTGAAAAAGACATGGAAAAGAGAAGGTAGTTCAAAGGACTCAGAGAAAGAACGGAAAAAAAGGCGGTCAGACTACATAGAGGACAGATGAGAAGGACTGAGAAGGAAGGAGGAAAGAGGGAAGTAGAGAAAAGAAAGGGAGGTAGGGAAAGTCAAAAGAGGAATGGGGGCCAGAGGATCCCAGATGAGAGGAAGGCATATTTTAGGACAGGGGTAATGAGAAGGAAATAGGAGGAACCAGAAGAATTAAGTAAGGTTGGGGAGCCTAGGATCCAGTAGATGGGAGGAGAAGGGAAAGAGTGTTAAGGGGTCAAAATTAGAAATTTAGACATTGGGGTCAGAGGTACAAGGGATTAGAGGTTCAGAAAATCAGTCCATAAATCAAGGGTTCTCAAATTTGAGGTGCAAAAAGGTGAAAGAATTTTTGGATGACAGTTTTGGGGAGAGGTCAAAGTGATATTAGGTTCATGGGGGTGAGTTAGGTAGGTGGTGGGAACAGGGAATAGTGTAAAGACTACATGGGGTGTAACAATCAAGGAAAGGTTTGCACAGTGTACAGGAGTGAAGGAGGGAGATCCACTGGGATACAGTATCAGGAGTTTAGAAGTTAAAAGAGTCAAAGGAAGTTCTAAAAAATTTAGTATCAGAGATGTGGCACATGGTAGAGTATATGGTTTATATTTAAGATTAAGGTTCCACATGGGTTGGGCAGCAGGGTTAGAATGTTAGATGCTGAAGGGGCAGGGGTTTAACAGGGTAAAGGGTTGTTTTGCTCAACTGCATATTTGTTACAAGGGTTTTTTCTTTTTTCAATTAGAACAGGAAGGTAAGAAAGAAAATAGATTTTTGTTAATTGGAAAAAACTAAATTTAATTTTAAAAAGGAGGGTACAGGGGTCAGAAGGGTGGGGAAGGGTGTTCCGCAGGATGCAGGGTGCAGACTTACGCAGCGTTGTGGGCCCTCCCCCGCGCGGGGCCGCCGCGGCCCTTACCCTTGTGCAGGACTGCGTTGGCCGGCTTGTTCCCTGCCAGCGACTCCTTGGAGAGGTGCTGGTGGCTCTCGGCCAGGCACTCGGCCTCGGCGAAGCGGGCGTGGAGGGCCATGGCGGGGTGCGCCGGCTCCTGCGACAGGTTCAGGTAGGCCGCCCGCCGAAGCTGCTCCTCGATCACCAGCGCCTGCTCCAGGAGCTGAAGGCAAGGTGGGATGAATGCACAGAAGTGAGAGGTACAAGAAGATGCCAAAGTAAGTCCTCAATGAACATGTTAATGAATGAATATGAGTGCCAAAGTACACAAATTACCTGAACTTAAATGACCTCAATCTATACCCCAGTGTAATTAATATCTAAGAACTCCCCCTAACCTTGATCCTAACTTTTACAACCTAATTAATAATTCCACCTCTAAGAATTTACTTTCAAATCTTGGTTCCAGTCTTACAGCATTAATCCCTCCCCCAAACTAAACATAGAGAACTTAACTCAGTTCTGACCATTAACTCTGTCTAAAAGCCTAACAATTTTTTTGTTGATGCTGAAATTGATCTCAACTGCTCCCCCCAACCCTATTGAGACCTTGACTTCTATGACCCACCTTGAACCTCCGGGCTAGAAACTTGTTTTTCATTTCCAGGAAGTTTCCTTTGTTGGCCTCAGTTTTAAATGGCTCATTTATGATGGCAAACTGGGCATCATTTTGGATGTCCTGCCACCGAGCATAGCCATGGCTACCGGTAGAGGGAAAAGGGGGATTTCTGTCAAGGAACCCAACAAGGATGACCTGTGGAACAACAGCTCCTCCTCTGCACTCCTTGTCTCTCTGCTATCCCTTGACCCCCTCTTCCAGGGTGTAAGAGCATTCTTGCCCCCCTCCCAAGTTGTCTCCAGAATATGTACCCCTTCTCCCTGTGATATGAGAACCTCTGTCATAGCCCCTTTTCCCTAAAGCTATTCTCCTTGGGGTGTGAGAGTTTTTCTTATGTAATGAAGGATACAGGACAATCCCAGCCAGCAGCCAGTAGTCATGCCTCCGGTGCCAAATCTCATTGAGTTTACCAGAGGAGATAGCTGCCCGTTCCTCATTCTGCCACAGTGTATGCAGCTCTGTAAAGGGAGGCAGGCAGGAAAAACAGAGGAAGGAAGCATCAGGCTTCCTGCAGTGATCACCTTACCATATTCCAGCAGCCCTATGTCTATAGGGCTCCTCCCTCCTCCCTCCTCTAGATAGGAAAGATCAGTGATGGAGGGAAAGGAGTTAGTAATACATGGGTTAGTAACAGGGTGAGTCAGAGTAACCAACCAATAAACATTTATTAAGTGCCCATTCCATGCTGGGCACCGTGCTACGTGTTGGAGAGACAAAGACAAAAATCAAACCCATCCTACTCTCAAGGAGCTGACATTCTGTTAGGAAAATAGCGCACGCCCATAAGGACAGATCAAGTACAACACAAGGCAGCTTTAGTGGGGAGGCACTGGGAAGACTGAAGGGTCTCATGTAGGAAGTGGCGTTGGAATTAAGCTTTGAAGGAGACTCATGATTTGAAAAAGTCAAGAGGGAACGCGCTCCAGGCACGGGGACAGAAGACTGAGTGCTGGTCGTGACATCGGGCAGGCTGTTAAGTGGAAGGACTAGAGTTTTTCTACTATGTTCCAAAGGAAAGAAGCAGGCCCAGTACAGGACAAGTTCACAGAGAGGCCAGCTGGGGTTGGCACAAGGTAAACTTTTCTAAAAATGAGAAATGTCAGAAAATGAAATGGAATATATATGTTAACAACAGTGTCTACTTAGAATACTTTATGTAGATCTGAAGGTGGAATGAAAGGTTAATGATAAAATTAGAACTGAGGACAGAGATTAGGTTAGTGTTTGTTTAGAATTAAGGGTTAAGGTAAGAAATAAAATACAGGATAGAAAAAGTCTGAGTAAGTCTGAATAAGCTTAGGGTGGGATCAGAATCAGAGCAGGCCATTAGTTGTGGGAATTTCTTAGGAGTTAACAGTTATAAAGGAGAGAGTGGATATGGAATCTTCATATATTCTAAGGTAGAATACCCTAGGGAACCCCCTGAAGACAAGAGTTTACTATGGGAGTTCTAGGCAAAGAAGATGCAGGTAAGAGATAATCTATATGACAGCTTTTGTTGGCAGTGAGGATATTCCATACCTGTAAAGCCACCATCTGCAATGTTAAACATGAACCTTGGTTTCTCTGCTTTCTCTTCTCGACGTCCATTGGACCGGGGCTCATCTCGGGATGGTCCTAATCTTGGTTCCCTCTCCCCCTTATGCTCTTCTGTGAAGGGAAGGGGTGAGGAGAATATTGATCACTCCAGATACCCTTCCAGTAATCCAAGGACCACTTTCTATACTTCTTGCTTAAAGAACTATGCTTCCAGGGCCCAGGCAAATGGCTCCACAACCATCACCAACCCCATCAGTTCCAGTCCCTCATAGATCCAAGTATCCAGTCCATCCACCCATTACCTCTCTTGCCTAAATCCCCTAATCCCTCTGTCTCTCCCCATATTTCTGTTCATCCAACAGGTTCTCCTCCCCCCTTTCTCATAGTGGTTGCTCTCTAGCTGTGAGAAAGAAAGGGTATTACCCTGGCTTTCTGACTTAAGGAGAAGAACCCAGGAGTAACTTCTTCCCCAATACCTGAAAGCCCAACACCTACCTGGTTTTTCCTTGTCTCCTCGGCAACCTGGTTCGGCTTCCAACTCCCCAGGGACTCCAGACTCCTCATCTCCTAGAATTATCCTTCTTGATTCTCCTGGTGAAGGGGCTGGGCTAGGAGCATCAGGCTGGATCGGATATAAAAGGTTAGGAGATAAAAGAAAGCACTTAAGTAATTTGGTCTTTAAATCTTTGTTGCTCTTCTCTGTGGGATCCAAGCACACACACACCTCTGTTTCCATTTTCTCCCCTTTTTTGTCTTTCTCTGGCTTCTCTTCTGGGTTGTCAGCTTCATCCTTTTCAGGAGGCATCCTTGTCTCATCTCCTTTCTCACTTGGGGTTGGGGTAGCTGTACAGGAGGACAGGAAGTGATCATTACTGAGACTGCCAGTGAATTTTTGTTCCTCTCTATTTAGCTGACACTCTCAGTTTGTCTTAACTCTCCTAACACATTTTCCTCCCATTTCTTTCAAAAATTGAATCTTATTTGATTACCAGGTTTAGATGTGCAGGGACTGTTGGCTGCAGAAGCCTCAGGGGTGGTAGGAGAAGTCTTGGTAGGGGAGGATGCTCGGGATGAACGCTTAGAATCAGCACTTGGGTCAGGCATCAACTCTGGCATTGACCATCGCCCATTGATATGTTCAAACTCCTGCACCTGAGAAGTAGAGTAAGAGTAAGTGAGAGAGAGAGAGAGAGAGAGAGAGAGAGAGAGAGAGAGAGAGAGAGAGTGTGTGTGTGTGTGTGTGTGTGTGTTTCCATTAGCAACTGGAGTGGGAGGGTGTGGCTCCAGGTGCTTGGCAACTAGCCATGTTCATTCCCCCATACTCTCTCACTACCCCAGGTACAGAACTGAAGAACAAGAAGCAAAAGAAAAGGAAATTTGGGCAGTATTTGTTCCTAAGGAAAAGGGCAGAAGGATGGGGAGTTGTCTATACCTTCTTCTTAACAAGTGACATGACACCAATTCGGGTCAACACCTGCTGTCGGCTCAGCCCTTCCCGAGGAACGCCATCAGCAAAGGTTTCAGAGCCATCAGCCCCAGGCTCACACAGATGTCGCATGAACAAAGAAACATAGGCCCTAAAGAATAAAGGTTTGGGTAGGGTTAGAAAATCTTGAGGCGATACAGGGCACTGAGGGAGGCACAGGGATTACTGAACTCCTGAGCCACAACCCCCTCATACAGTTCTCCGAGCACTCAATTTAACTCACTTAATCACAACACCACCAGGTTCCCCAATTCAAACCTGCCTCCTTAGTCTCTCTCCCTTTTCCCCAGGCCCCATCAGTTAAGATTCTTCATCTTCCTCTGCCCACTCCTAGTACAATATGATTTCAAGTATGGGATGTGTTGCCAGTACTAGCCAGAGCAGGTGTCTGTCTCATACTCCTCTCTGCTCATGGAGAGACAGTGAGACCCATCCTGGCCCTCTATTCTGGGACCCATTGAGGGGGAGTGGAGGTAGGCTGAGCTCACCCCCCAGGAAATAGGGTCCTGAGGAAAAGAGGAAAGGCAGGCATGATCAGCTGAGTAAGGTCACATCACATGGAGGCCAAGGAGAATAAATACTAACTAACCCAAACTTGAAGGCCCTATCCCAATTCCATCCTAGTAGTCTCCTCTCCTCTATAACACATACTCACTTGAATTCCTTTTCAGTTTTGCCCCTCAGGTCCCGTACCAGCCACTGAGATGTGAAGGCATCCTGTGGTGGCATCCCCCAACGCATTACTGCATTCAGGAAGGCCTTGCGCTGACGAGTATTAAACCCCAGCACCTAACAGATAGTGGGATGGAATGTGACCAAAGAACCATGTGTGCCCTGATTCCTGTTCCTCTCAGTGATTTTGATTTCTGAGATCCCACTGCTAGACTTTCTCCTCAAACTCTGGTCTTGGGGAATCTGGGTTCCTAAGGTCTCACCTCAATGTTGCCCCCAACTCGAGCTAATAGTGGAGGGAGGGGTTTATCTTTCTCATTACGCAGTTGCCTCTTTGACTGACGACGTCCTGGTAGGAGAGAACTTGATTAGCAGGTCCACCTTTCCCAACCCTCAGTACTGGTAATCCAAGACACAAAAGAAAGTGGGATTATGAACTATCAGTGGTACTTATGACTTTTCAAAGCTTTGTGGACCTAAATGAAATAAGCCTAGATCAGAGGTTCTTAAACCTTTTTTTCTGTCATAGACCCCTTTGGCAGTCTGGTGAAGCCTATGGATCCCTTCTTACAATAATGTCTGATGCTTACACTGAAGAAATGCTCAATTTCAGATAGAGGTTAGTGAAAATAAACGTAATTTTTTAGCCCATCCAAGTTCATGAGCCCAATGAAATCTATGCATGGACCCCTCAGTGGTCTGTGGACCCAAGATTTAATATCCTAATTAAATCATAGAAAATAGGTGGTAGGTTTGAAAGGAGTTGGGAAGCAAGATGTAACAAACTTGGTAGAGGATTAGAAATATAGCTCCCACCTTCAGGTCGTTCATCAAAGTCTTCATCCTCTTCCTCTGACCCTACTGAATATTCAGACTGGTTGTCTGTGAAAGTAACAAGTGTATGAGGTCACCTGCCCAATCCTGTGCTAGGCTCCTCTCACCTGAATCTCTGACTGTAGTGAACTCTCTACTTCTAACCTGGTCTTTATTCTCCCAAGTACTGAAAACTTTATCAAGTAATGTCTGGTCCCAAGCTATGGATGATTTTTCTCCCTCTCTCTTCCCCCTGATCTGATTTTTAATGGTAAGTATACTGAAGCTTTCCCCAGTCAACACACACCACAGACACACACACACACACACACACACACACACACACACACAGTCTCCTATACTGTGATTCCTGACTCTTGAGTGATCTGCTTAAAATAGTGAGCCCTAGGTAACCCACCATGACCTCTGGGTGACTTCTATATAACTTCTATTCCTTGTTATATATTCTCAAATCCTTGGGCTCTCAAAAGGAAAGATTCTTCTTCCATTCTACCCATACCTAGCCCTCTCAGGCTCCCTATATCCTCCAATGTCCCTTCCTTTCTATCTCCTAATCTTCACCAGGACAAGGGTAGTGTAATCCTTAAACCTCACTAGACAGGATGGGGCAAAGAACCCTCACCTTGGTCTTCTTGTGCAGCATCATTATAGTTGACTTGTTTCCGAACACGTTTACCCTTGCCAAGGTTTCGGGCTAGATCCTCCTGCTGCTGCTCATAGTGATGTCGAAGCAACTTTTCCCAGTAATCAGGGTCCACATTTTCCTCCTGCTTGATGATCTCTCGCTCTATCTCCTCAATCTGAGGGGAAGGCAGTGAACATTAGTGGTTTCCTAGTTGCCCTACCTAAAGCTTTGATTCTTGTCTCACAGCTCCTGGTTTCCATGTGACCTTTCCCCATCATCCCATCACTCTACTAATGATGTATACAAATGTTTTCCCTCTCCTGGATCCAAAATTTCAACGTGTCACTTGCCTCACTTCACCTCCACTCTCTCCCAGCCCACCTTTACTCTCTACTTTTCCAAGAGCTCTATGAATTTGCATGCCCTGCCTGCACTGATTAAGCACTCTATATCTGAGTCTCTTTACAAGGCCTGTCTTATCCATTAGATTGGTAGTTTTTTGAAGAGAAGAAATATTTTCCATTTGGCGGCTTGGTGGAAAGGGCATAGATAAAGCATAGGGCCTGGAGTCAAAAAGACCTGAATTCAAATCCAGCCTCAGATACTCACTAGGCTTGTGACTCTGGGCAAGTCACTGAATTTCTGACTGTCAAAGTTTCCTCAACTGTAAAAAGGGATAATAATAGCACCTACCTCCCAGGGTTGTTGTGAGGATAAAATGAGATAATATTTGTAAAATGCTGAGTATGAAAGATAGTAAACACTTAATAAATGGTCATTCCCTTTTCTTCTCTTCCCCATTAAACTAAAATCTTCCTGAGGGGAAGAATGTTCTTTCTCTAGCCTTCCACTGATGTCTCACCTCACCACCCAGTAAAAAACTTTATGGGAATTGATGATTATAGAGAAGCAGAACTAGGGGACTCTAGTGTTGGGCTCCCAGTCCCTCACCTTGTCTTCTTCACGAACCACATACTGTGCTACTTTGAAGGAGCTGAGATACTCATTCATGTTTTGCACATCAGTGTCTTCAGTTGCATCCTGGTTCCTGTCTAGCAGCCGGGCAATGGCCTCATTGTCATAGTGGATCACACTACTATCTTCTTCTTTGTTTTCTCCTGAGGTAAAGGGGACACATGCAATTATGAGGTTTGAGACACCAACCACAACTAGGAACAAGAGAGGCAGGATCTCATAATGACCAGGAAACAGGGAGAATGAGGAAAAGACTTTCTCCTCTGAGGAGGGATGCAGGAGGCAAGTTTTCCTCCTGGGGAGTTGGGCCCAAAATGTCTCAGCTCCCAAGGACTATAAAATTTTTCAGTTAATAAGTACTTAATGTCTACTATGTACTAGGCCCTAATGAGTGTACGAAAATGAAAATGAAACAGCTCCTGACTTCCAGGAGCTGATATCCTATTGAAGTAGATGGCAACTATATGCCAAAGTATGAAATAATGATATGTAAAAGAAATTTTAGGGGAAGGCACTAATATCTGGGGAGATCAGGAAAGGTTTCATGTTGGAGGCAAAATCTGAACTGAGCTTTGAAGGAAACTAAGGACAATAAGAGTCAAAAACAAAGAGAGACTGCATTCTAGGTATGGATGGGGGCAGCCAGTGCAAGACAATGGAGATAGGAGATGGAGTTTATTTAATAGAGTCTGGAAGAGGAGTAACATGTAAGACTGGAAAAAAGAGGTTGGAGTCAGGTTATGAAGGATTTTAAATGCCACACAGAAGAATCTGTATTTGATCCTATATGAATTGGGAACCACTAGAGTTTACTGAACAGGAGAAAAACATAGTAAAATTTAAGCTTTATGAGTATCAGCTGAGCAGTGGTGGAGGTTGGAAATGAGAGATATAGAAGGTGAGGAGATAAATTAAAAGTCTATTGAAACAGTCCAGACTATGGCAGCTAAGTGGTGCAGTGGATAGTGCTGACCTGAAGCCAGGAAGACCTGAGTTCAAATTTTATCTCAAACACTAACTAGGCAAGTTGATTAACTTCTGTCCACTTCAGTATCTTCAGCTATAAAATAGGAATAATAATAGCATCTGCCATCCAAGGCCATTGTGAGGATCAAATAAGACAATATTTGTAAAATGATTTGCAAATCTTAAAGTGCTATATAAATGCTATCATCATTAATATTATTACGATCAGTTGTGTGATAAGGGTGATAAACCTAAACCAGGGTGACAGCTAAGTGAAAATGGAGAAAAGCAAAACACTTCAGGAAAGAAGGCTCTTGCTACCAAAGGGGCAGGAGAAAAGATTTTCACCTTCATTTTCATCCTTAAACAGCTCCTCTGTGCCAAATTTGAGGATATCATCAAGCTCCTGCTTGGACATTGAACCTGCCTTAGAGCCTAATCCAGGCCTTACAACCAGGTGTGTCAGCATCATCTTCCTTTTGGCCACCTGGGTAATCCGCTCCTCTACTGAAGCTCGTGTCACAAACCGGTAAATCATTACTTTGTTGGCTTGACCAATCCGGTGAGCTCGGCTGAAGGCCTACAATGGCAAAAGGAAGCAAGACCAGTCAGGGGAACAACAAAGGAAACATATATCCTCAGAGAAGGGACATTATGGAAGAGAAGGTACCACCACAGTGAAAAAAGATCTTTCTCTGACTTCAGGTCATCTTCCCCTCTGTCTCCCCTGCTCTATGAGCAGGGTATCCAAGTTGTTCAAATTCTCACCTGGATATCATTGTGGGGATTCCAGTCAGAGTCGAAGATAATGACAGTATCGGCTGTGGCCAGATTGATGCCTAAGCCCCCAGCTCGGGTAGACAGAAGAAAGCAGAACTGCTGGGCCCCAGGGGCTAGATGAGGAGGAAATTGGAAAGTCAGACCCATCTAGAGGCAATTCATTTCCCAAGCCCTGGCTCTCCCAAATCCTATACCCCCTCAGAAACTCAGGCAATCAACTCTTGTCAAGGATAAAGGTGACTCCTCTCAGGAACTAAAGTGTTTGTCTCTCAGTTACTGATCCTAACAATTAGAACAATTCACAAATAGAACGGGGCTGCCTTGGAAAAGAGTAGGTTTCTACTCACTAGAAGTCTTCATACAAAGTTTAAAAGACGACTATTTATTGGGGCTACTGTAGCAGAGATCGTTGTTCAAGTGAAGTCAGAACACCTCTGAAGTCTCTTATAATTCTCAGATCCTATGATCCCAGGTGTCCATCACCCCAAGTTATCGATACCCTTAGGGACCCATAAGCCTATTCCCAAGATATTCTTTCCCTTAGACACTCTTAATTAAGTTCATCCATTAAGCCTCTGGTGCCCTCACCATTGAATCGGTCAATAGCCTCCTGCCTCAGTGCTCCAGTGATGCCTCCATCAATCCGTTCATACTTGTAACCCTCATAATCTAAGAAGTCCTCTAACAAATCCAACATCTTGGTCATCTGGAAAAGGGAAGGAGGAATTTTTTGGAAGGGGAAAAGGAAAGAATGGAAGGGTTGTCTGGGATAGTAAGGAAACAGAAGGGTCATAGGAACCTACCTATTCTTATTGTACCCTACTCCTCTGTAGAAGTCCTAGTCCTCCTGTTTTCTTTAAAAAAAAATCTTAATTTTATTTTAACTTCCACTGACAAATGTCTGCCATTAGTGTTTTGGGTTTTTGTTTTGTTTTGTTTTTGCTTTCTGGAGGGGGGAGGGCAGGGCAATTGGGGTTAAGTTACTTGCCCAAGGTCACTGAGCTAATAAGTGTTAAGTGTCTGAGGCCACATTTGAACTCAGATCCTCCTGACTCCAGGGCCGGTGCTCTATTCACTACGCCACCTAGCCGCCCGTCATTAGTTTTCAATCCAATGTTGTCCTATTTTGGCCTCCAAAATAATCTCCACTTTCTAACCCCCCACTTGACTTCCAAAACATACTTGTTCTTCCTTTATGTTTCCCTTTCCTCATCCTTAAATTATTCCTGCCAAGGAGGCACCAAATACCTCCTGCTAGGGATTTGGCAAAGGTCACCCTTTACAGATCCCGAGCAAGGTAGGCAGTCACCTAGAATACAATCTGTAAAGAAGAGGGTTCTTTTAAAAATCCATTTTTTCTATAATATTCATTTTTACATGTTTTGATATCATAAAATTCTGTTCTCCACTGTATGTTAATGGGTGTTTTGTGTATTGTGTGTAATACAACAAAACACTCAAGTCTTCTTGTGGGCACAATGGAAGATTAAATTTCCAGGTCTTGCTGGAACACAGGAAACAGAAATTTCTTACTTTGTCCCATCTCTGCCTCTTCTTCTAACCCCCACATTCAATTTTAGAAGGGGTATTTCCAACACCACCTAGAGTAAGGATCTTGATGGGCCAGACATGAACTGCGTAACACAGAAATTCATAAAAATGTTAATCGAAAGAGTTCCCCAGTGCCAAGGAGTTCAGTCTTTGAGAAGTCCCCAGTACAACAGGCAAATAGAGAATGGTGGTAGGAAAAAATCAAAAGGGATGAAGTACCTGGGAGAAAATGAGCACCCGGTGGCCCTGTTCTTTCAGTTTCCGAAGCATCTTTTGCAACAACATCAGCTTCCCTGATGACTTGATGAGAGCCCCACCCTCATATGCCCCACTAGGGAGTTTTGGGGATTCCTAAAATATATAAAGGGAAAAAGGAGATAGGAGTCAGGAATAATGTAAAAATCCTCTAGTCTTTACTAAATCCAGAAGACTGAATGCTGAA
This sequence comes from Pseudochirops cupreus, assembly GCA_028627135.1. Lineage (NCBI taxonomy): Eukaryota > Metazoa > Chordata > Mammalia > Diprotodontia > Pseudocheiridae > Pseudochirops > Pseudochirops cupreus. The sequence goes on along the minus strand of CM053584.1, from coordinate 186,844,327 downwards.
ATTTAATCTAATCCCCCACAGTTCTCAGAGACCTAGCCATTGTTTAGGGTTAGTATTAGAATTAGGGCCAGAAAAGGAAATGTAATTGGGGTTAAGCTTAGAAATGGGTTAGAAATGAAGGTAGAGTTAAGGTTAGAAGAAGTAGGATTAGACATGGAATTAGGCATCACCTACAACCCTTCTCTTTCCCTTCCTCCCTATCCCAGATTTTTTTTTCCCTTGGAAAGAAATGTCCTAGATGGCTGGCCCCAATTCAGTTCCCAGCTCTTCCCTCCCTACTAGCCCCACAGGTCCCACACCATAGCAGCCACAGGGAAGAGGTAGGGGTGGTTGCAGCACTTCTTTAGATCCATCATAATGTTGAGCAGTGACACTTGGTTTCCACCACCTCGAGAATTCAATGCCTCAAAATTCCGAGTTAAGATATATTTATAATATTTCCTGGTAGGAGGGGGAAAGATTAGAATGAGGCATTTGGTCACAAACCAGCCCACCCCCAATAAATCCCCACCTTCCCCCATCTCAAGGACCCAGATGTTAACCCCACCCTCCCCACCCCCACCTTACTTCTGCATGGGGCTGAGCTCCACCCTAACAATGAGCTCTGTCTTGGCTGGCATGTTCTTGAAGACATCAGCTTTAAGCCTCCGAAGCATGTGTGGCCCCAGTAGGTCATGTAGTTTCTTGATTTGGTCCTCTTTGGAGATGTCAGCAAACTCCTCCAGAAAACCTTCCAAGTTGCTGGAAGCAGAAAGACGAAAAAGGGGAAAACTCATAAGGTCAAGGTCTATAGTCCTCAGGGTAACAGGACTAATTCCATTCCTATACCCATCTCTTACTTCAAGTCTATTCTCCATAGATCTATTACTATTTCCCAGATCACCCTCAGTCTTTTCTATACCTCTAATTTTCCTCATTATACCAACCAAATTGTGCTTTATAATTCTCCCCCTTAACTAGGATTAAAACAAGAATGGAAAAGTAAAAGGTGAAATTAGAATTGGTGATGGGTAGACAAAGATGTTTAAGAGTTTAGAAGATAAGAGTCAAGGAGCTGGACTAGAGTGTTGTGTGTGGGGTAGCATGGGGAAGAAGGGAGATACTTACTTAAATCTTTCTGGGGTAAGGAAGTTAAGCAGGTGGAAGAGCTCCTCCAGATTGTTCTGAAGCGGAGTCCCTGTCAGCAGCAACTTATGATCAATCTTGTAGCCATTCAGCACCCTAAAGAACTGAAGTGGGGCCAGGGTAGAAGGACAAGGAAAGGGTATCAGCGACTTAGTGTATTTGTTCCTTTAACACCTACCTTTCCTCACTCCCTAGCTCATTTCCTCAGAAACAGTTATTTTGCACCCATAGCCCCTACCTCTTTCCTATCTTTAGTACATTTTTCCCTCAGGGATCCAAGTATCTTGCCTCTAGCCCCCCAAAAAGGTTGTCAGATTCTTAGTAGGAAAGAAAAAAGAAGACTTAAGTCCCTTGGTGTCTTGTCATCACCCTCACCTTGGACTGGTTATTCTTGAGCCGGTGGGCCTCATCTACCACAAGGCAGGCCCAACGAATGGAGCCAAGTGCTGCTTGGTCAATGGTGATCAATTCATATGATGTCAGCAGAACATGGAACTTCACCTGTGCCTCCCTCTGCCAACACAATAATTGATCCATCCAAATGCTGCCCAAACAGCATATGAACTCCAGCTCCAACTCTCTGCCCAAGTATTTTGCCTCCCTTCAAATCTCCAAAATGAATTGGGTATCTTATCCTACAGTCTTAACTTCAAAACCAATAAGGACCCATAAAAACAGTTCTTAAAACTTCTATTCCTTATTAGGGACTCAAATGTGAAGCCCTACATACACAAAGACTTAAAACAAGAAGAATCCCCTGGGAGTGTCTGCTGTGTTCCAAGGCTATACAGTATAAAATATTCTTTGATGGAGGAAGGAAGAGAAAAAAGGGAGGTGAGACATGAAGGAACTAGGCAGGGGAAGGGGCATTATATTAATGTGGTAGAAGAATAGTGCAGGTTTAGCAGCATGGGAAACAATGAGGTATGATGTTGAGGGACCTACCCTCATTTTAAAGGCTTTTTTGCCACCCTTGATAGCATTATCTTCAAAGGAGAATTCATTCTCTCGGATAATGGCACGGCTATCCTTGTCCCCAGTGTATGTCACCACATAGAACTTGGGGGCCCACATCTGGAACTCCCGTTCCCAATTAATGATGGTTGAGAGTGGAGCACTCACCAGGAATGGACCTTTTGTGTGGCCCTGGAGGGTAAGAGGAAGACTGGGTCACAACTCAGTAATCCAGGCTTTTAGTTTATACTCCCTCACGCATCCAGTTGTTCCTCCCTCCACTACCACAACCAGCCCTGATTTAGTACAAAAATTTAGAGAAAAAGGCAGCTGGGAAGCAGGGGGAATACTATATAGAATGAGCCCTGGTTTGGGAGGTAAAAAGTAATAGAAAATTATTTGTATTATCAGTGGTGGCCCTCAGGATAGGGAAGGTGGAGAACTGGCAGCAAGTTGTGGATGGGATATGGGCTCAAGGGCCAATGTCTTCTCCCCTAAGGGACCCTGATATCTGGCACCTCCTTATAAAGGGAGTAAAGGAAGACGATGGTTTGAATGGTCTTGCCCAGGCCCATCTCATCAGCAAGAATGGTGTCAGTGCCCTGTGCCCATGAGAATCGTAGCCAATTTAGCCCCTCCAGCTGGTATAAGTGCAGCGTGCCCCCTGTGGCTGTGATGAACCGTGGCTGGTTCTCATACTTCACTGTAGGCTATGAGATAAAGAGGTCAGAAGACAGAAAAATGGTCAGAATTAGTCCTTTGGCCACTGCCTCCTCCCTCTCCAGTTATAATTTCAAGCTGACTATATCTCCCCATAGCATATAAAACAGGTTTGGTTTTTTTTAATTTCACAGTGAACTCCTGAAAATCACAATTTAGTTCTTTTGTCTTTTTTTATTTAACAGCTCTCAAAAATATCCTGGAGTGTAGCTGAAGAGATCAAAATGTACCACCTTTAAGCTAATGGGAATTATGGTCGCTAGCTGTTCTTTTACCCCTCCCCTCTTCTCCTAGAACAGGGCAGCTAGTTGGTGAAGTACATAGAGCACTGGGTATACAATCAAGAAGACTCATTTTTTTTAGTTTAAATCTAGCCTCATATACTTATAAGCTGTTAAGTTATTTAACTGAGTAAGTTATTTAACCCTTTTTGCCTCAGTTTCTCATCTGTAAAATGAGCTGAAGAGGGAAATGGCAAACCATTCCGGTATCTTTGCCAAGAAAAGAAAACCCCAAATGGAGTCACGAGGAGTTGGCCATGATTGAAGGGACCAAACCACTTCTCCTAGAGGTTAATTCCTATTAGCCTCAGGGTCAGGGATAATTGCTGGAGGAGAACTGACTGTTCATGAAGTTAGAGTCTACATTTGTCTTCTCTGCTTACTTTCTGAGGACACAGATCCTGATAAGAGAAGGACTTACATCATTGGTGGGAGAAGTAGGAGGGCCATCTCCCTGCAGCTCCTTTTTCTTTTTCTTATACTTTCGGGGCTGAGCGGGATCTTCCCCCATGATTAACTCCCTAGGAGGCAGAGAAAGGTATAAGCCATAGGATTGGTCCCTGAAGGCATATTCCATAGCCTGGTCTCCTCTTTCCAACACAGGCCCTTTTCTTATCTCCTACAACTTTGGACACTGTCTCTATTTTCCACAATTGAGGCCCCCTCACTATCCCCCAACCAACATCCAATCTCTACAGCCCATTTCTCTACATCCATGGATCCCCTTTTATTATTCCCAATCTAGACCTTACTCCTTGTCTTACATATCTCTTTATGCCTTTTCCAAATAATCTCCTGTAACTATTCTTGTAGTTGAGTCTGTCTCTCTTCTTTCTCACTATCCTCCAGCTATAATTGGTCATTTTTCTATTCCCCAATTCTTATGTCCCCTTTTCCCCCTGACCGGTGCCTCCAGTAGCTGTTTTTGTGGGCATCATATTCAGGAATGTTCATTTCATCTTCCTCCCAAGTTGACTGGTCATATGGCAGGTCTCTCCATTTTACCAAGTAGTGGTAGTTTCCCTTCTTGTCCATGCTTTGAGGGATGGGTAGGGTGGTAGGGAGTGGGGCAAGGATAAGAAGTAAAAGAATTGGATAAAAATAAGAGTCTTACTTTACACAGTAAGCAACAGACATATATAACTTAATGGCCTAGAAGGTGATGTAGGCAGAAAATACAAACAGTTCATAAATAAGTTTGAAATACTTGAAGTATATCTCAAAACTTTTGATGCTGACACACTCTGATCTTACTCTTCCCCAAGACTCTAAAGTGCCTGATCAAGTCTTGATGATCAGTTAATTATTCAATATTGAATCCAATATTTCCCTTCTAAAGAGAATTCTTAATATCAAGGGGTTATTACTACAGTACTATCAAGATCAATCCTGAAGGGTCATCCTGTGATTCCTACATTTACCTGTGATTGATGATTCTGTGAACAGTCATCCATTCTGGTTTGATACCAAATCGGTAAAATTTTTCCTCCATCTCAGCATAGTGTGGGTCCTTGCTCTTTCGCTTTTCACTCTTCCCATCATCTTCACCAGAGCCATAGTCCAGTGGTGGAGGCTCATCCATATCATTCTTTCTCTGATAGTTGCGATACATCACCAGATGAAAAATCTCCAGCTGATAAGGGTAGGAGGATAAAGAAGCTTAGAAACGTCTCTGTAAGAACAGAGAGAGGAGGAGGTAGAGAATAGGAGAGGATAGAAAAAGGAAAAAGTGATGGCTCAAGGGGCATGTGAAGTAGGAGTCAAGAATAGGGAAATAAATATAGTGTTGAAAAGAAGGGGTGTTGAAGCTAGGAGACAGTATTAGAAGGAATTTAGAGGTCATCTAAGTCCAAATACTTCACTTTGCAGATAAGAAAAATGGATGCTTAAAGAAGTGATTTGCTCATAACCACACAGGAAGTACAGTGCCAAGACTTAAACCTACATCGTTTTGCTCCAAGGCCATCATTCTTTTTACTACACCAAGTTGCCTCCCAAATGTCTGGGAACGCAGGGTGACAGGTACATGATATAAAGAAGAGTGTGGAAACAATGGTGATGGAGAGGGGGCTAAAGGAAGAAACTGAATTAGAAACAATGGCTAAAGGTTAAAAAAGTTATCCTGAGGGCTATGTGATAAGAATGTGAAATAATTACATGAGGAGCAAAGGATATGAGCCATTAGAATGAGAGATGAAAGCCATTACCTGAAGCTCCTTGGCCCAAGAGCAGTGCCAGTAGGACAGTCCAACCCACTTGACAAAGAACTCTCGCTCAGAGCGGCCTTGCAGAGGTCGGGGAACTTGGATATCAGGTGACCCCTCAGCCAGTTGAGGGGCCGGAGCTGCCACAGGGGGCTCTCCCCATCTCCAATACAAGATCTTCTGCACTCGGCCCTTCAGCACAGGGCACTTAACAGCAGACAAAGACAGAGAGACAGAAAATATATCACCAGGACAGTATAGCTAGCATTTTATAAAGGGAGTAGACTCAAGGGAGAAAAAGAAAATCTGGGGCTTGCAAGTGAATTGGTGATGGAGGAAAGGGTGAGAAATGGGAAAGTGGGAAACCAGGGACCAGAAAACTAACTGGAGGACAGATATTAAGGGCTAGATCAGGGGTGGGCTATACAGTTAGATTCTTCTGAGAAATATGGAATAAAAAGGAGTTGAGACAAGGAATTAGCTTTTAGGGACACAACAATGCTTACCGTGCATCGGGGACATAGCCATTCACCATTGGGAATATCTGGCAGTGGAGGATTCAGGCAATGGATATGATAAGAGGAGATACAGGCATCACAGCAGAGTAGCTCCCCTCCATCCTTGCATACTCTGCAATACTCCATGTGATCATCTTCTTCCTCCTTTTCCCCTTCCTCCTCTCCTTCCTCTTCATATTCCTCTTCTTCTTCCTTGGCTTCCCATTGTACTCCTTCCTTTTCCTGAAGGTCAAGGAACAGACAGACGTAGAAATACACCAGGAGAAACAGGAAGGGAGAGAAACCACTTATTGAAGAGGGTCACCTGGGTTCTTGAGAGTGGAGGCAAAGGAGGGAATATTGAAGAAACAGGACACCTAAATCCATGAGAGAAGGTGATGTTACAGTTAGGGATAAAACAAGGGTGTAGAGGGCAGGGGTGATAAGATCCTAGGTACTCATTTTTTTGAGACTAAGGAGACAACCAGGGAACTTGGGTCCTAAAAGGAAGGAAATATCTAGGTCCCTGGGGTAAAGCAATGCCTGGGTACTAATTTACTCACACAATGGGGGCAGCTCCACTTGCCCTCAGGAGCCCTGTCGAGCTCAGGATCAAGGCAGACAAGGTGGTAAGCACGAGGGCAGGTGTCACACAGAATGATCTCCCCGCCCTGCTGGCACACCTCACAGTAATCCTGGTGATCCGTCTCATAGCCATCAACTTCCTCCTCCCCAGCCACTGCAGGACAGCCCAGAACTGTCAAACACCCCAGTGAAGACAAAGAAAGAGAGACAGAAACAGAGGGAGGGAACAAAGAACAGGGAGACCATAAGAGATAGTAAGAAAGACAGCAAGATATTGAGAAAAAGACAAACACAAAGGCATGCATGCCCTTAACACTCCCTTTCCATTTTCTCACCCTTCTTCTTCTTCCTTCCTGGCCGGCCCCGCTTCAGTTTCTTGGTTCGGGTGGTGCCATCAGGCCGGCCTGAGGCACTGTGAATACTGCCACTCTCTAGGTCAGACTCCTCAGCTTCAGGCTCAGGGCCTTCATCACTCTGCAAAACATACTGCCCATAGCCCCATGGCTCGTCAGCCAGACCAGTACCTGTCCAAACTCCCACCCTAGACAACTATCTCCCAGTTTCTGCTCCTCTCAAAGACTCTAGCATTTGGACATCAATTTTTTTCTCACGTGGTCTCTTACTCCCCACCAAGGAAAAAGATAGGTATACTCACCGAGCCTCCCTTCTTCCTCTTGCCACCCAGCAACCCAAGTTTGATTTTGAGTGGTGCCATCTTCTTTCCCCGAAGTTTCTTCCGGCCATCAGGCACTCTGGGGCTCTTACTTCGCCTCTTGTGGCCAGGCCCTAAATGGATAGAAAGAAAAAAAATGAAACTTTTTCTGTGGGCCAGGACTTTACCAAAATCCACTTCTAGGCGGTGTTTCATACTACCATTCAGGACTAGAAGGGAACAGTATTTCTGTGCCATTTAATGCTGACCGGTTTTTATGATAACCTCCTAGTCTATCTTTCCACAACCTTATACCTCTATTTCCCCCTCAAGTCCCAAAGACTTAGAGAAGGAAGTCTGAAAGAGTATTTTTTACCTTTGCCTTCTTTGGTTTTGGCTCTTCGGATAGGTGGGGGCTGGACATCAGCAGGAGTTGGTGGAGGCCCAGGGGGAACTGTACTAGTGACGGGTGAAACAGCAGATGACACCTGTTCGGCTACAGCTGCTGCTGCTGCTGCTGCTGCTGCCGCCACAGCTGCTGCTGAACCCTTAAAAGGGTTGTTGGCACTGAATTCTCGCCACTTGGCCCCTAGGATTGTCATCATCTTAGACATAGGAATTTTGGGGTTCTTCTTAGCGATCAGGGGCCTGTAGAGAAGGATGTCAGAGAGTCAGACACTCCATCTGGTACAATTCCTAGCCACAAAGTGACAATGACCAAGAAAATCCAATGCTAGCTCAGAGCAAGGCTTCCTCAGGTTAATGATGTGAGCTGTGGGCATGCAGGAGGGGTGCCAACCAGGGCTTTAAGGATATAAGATACTGAAGTTCTTGTCTGGAATGGGAGATAAGAACCTTGAGAGACAGAAGGAACTTAGTTCAAAGTTAGCACTGAGGTAGCTGCTCTACTCAAAGAGATATGAACAATTCATGACTTAGGAGGCATCACTGCCAGCATTTATGAGGGTCCTATGTTTCTAACCAAAAGGTGGCAGTGTTTGCACAGTAATAATGTCACTTTTTTTTTTTTAAACCTACCCAGGGCTAGGAAAAGGATCAGGGTGAGGGGCACTAAAGTAAAGTGTCTTTCAGTCACAATTAATAGAGAACACCCATTGTGGAGAGGGTGGGACTGTGAGAGGACTCTGCTCCATTGCTAAGGAGACTCTCCCTTAGCAACAGAGTTTGGAAACAGTCTGAATGAGATCCCTGGTGATCACTTGTGAAGTATCCCACCATCCCTTCCCACCTCATGAACTGGCTGAAGGCCTTGTAGTTGGTTAGTGTATGGTAATCCTCCTCAGAGAATACATGTTCTACATCCTCCAAACCCCATGTTAGGAGCAGTGTGGCTGATGACTTCTGTTCAACCTGGTTAGGGATGGAAGTATAAGAGTTGAAGAAGGTGACTCACTCTTCTTAGCATTTCCTGGAAATAACTCCTGTCTCCCTTTTCACCCTCCCAAACAGTTTGTCTTATCTCTCTCTTGTTTCTGTACCATTCCAAAATTTCTTTACTTCTACTAATGTCTCCATCCCACTGTCCCACTGCTAGTCCTCTATGACTTTACTTACCTTCTGGCTTCCATCTCCCTCCCCCTTTTTCCGCCGTTTTGTCTTCTTCTCCTTCTTTTCACGGTGCTTCCGACGACGTTTCCGGCCTGGTCCAGTCCCATACTCACTACCTCCGCTCTCTGACTTTTCCCTATATTCATCACGTTCAGAGCCAAATTCTTCTTCACTGTCCTGAATAGAAAGAGGAAGTAATACCTAAAAAGCTGAGTGTGTTCCCTAATAAGCAATGGGAGACAAGAACCAGGAAAGCTAGAACTTGCTGGGAGGAGGGGGGATTACAAGGCATCAATGAGATGGGAGACAGGGATATAAGGTTTTGGGGTTCCCTTGAGGGCCCAGGCTTCAGCAGGCAGGTAAGTAGCCCTCTTCTCAGGGTCCAGAGAAGGAATGAAGCCTCTACTGACATTTAGTCTAAGAGTTTTAGGGACAGAGGAATTAAAGAAAAAGATGGCACTTCTGGGCTATGCTGTGAATTCCTCTATACTCACAAGCTTCTTTCGTTTTCGTGGTTTCCCTGGCTTGTTCTCCTTCTGTTTCCTGGGTCCTCGTTTTCTCTTCTTCACTCCAAGAGCTGAAGGTGGGAGCCCAATCTCATCTTCATCTTTGGGGCAAAGAACAAAGTCACACTAGAGAACATAAACATCTAAGTCCTCTAGATCTTACTCCTCCTAGAGACCCAGTTTCCACTTTCTCTAGGGACTGAGACATTTAACCTATCCCCAACCCTGTCACCTATCACTGAATGTAAAACTTAGTTTTTTTCAAATACTTAAGAGACACTGGGCATAGGGTTGTTCTAAAAATGAGGAGAAAGGTCAGAAGGAAAGTGTAGACAAACCACTGTATTAACATGCCCCCAATAAAAAATTAGCTTCCAGGTTATAGGCCTTGATTCTCAAGGCCATAACAGGGCTCTTTCTTCCTGCCCTCACCTGTGACCCAGCCCCAACCACAGCCCCCAAACCAGCTAGTTGGCCTTCTGCCTGGAAGCCACAGCCAGCTGCCTGCTTGGCATCCTCCCAAGGCTTGGGGAGAAATGTAAGCAGGGAGGTCCTTCAGTCAGATACTGAGACGGGTGAGTCAACAGCTAGATAACTGTAATTTTATGACTGATCAAGGAAGTTTTGGTTATCTGTCTGGGAGACAAAAGGTGAGAAAACACCAGGCCTCTATTTCCTTTTCTTCTGTAATTCACCAACCCTACTGGTACTCCAAACTATATAGTCCCTGTTGGGAAATTAAACTATCAGTTGATCACTTTCACTTCTTGCCCACAGGACCTAAGGGTTTAGTCCTATCAAAAAAATGCTGTTTCTACTACTATTACTCAAGATTCAGTTTGATCTTAGTCATAGTAATAATTAATAATAATAATAGCATTTATATAGTTCTTTAAGGAGCCACTTTACAAATATTTTATCCTCATTACCACCTTGGGAGGTAAGTGCTATTACTAAAGATGAAGAAACTCAGACTATGAGAGGTTAAATGACTTGCCCGGAGTCACATAGTTAGGAAGTATCTAAACCAGTCTTGCTGATTCCAGGTTTAGCATTCTACCCACAACTTTCTGCTCCAAAGGTATTCTCTTCAAACTAGGCTGAATATCTAGCATCACAGCCTTAAATGCTAACTCTTGCTTCCCTTAGGGAATGTAGACATTCTGCCTTGAAGTCAATATTTCCCCTAGTCTGCAAAGTTCTTTATAATAAACTCTATAGGCAGGTAGTATATTGTTATTCTTATTTTATAGATTAGAAAACTGAAGCTAGAGAGAATGGAAGGGAATAAGCATTTATACAGTGCTATGTGCTAGGCCCTGTATTAACATGTATTAACAAGTACTTTTACAAATATTCACTTGAGATAATAAGTTAAGTGACTTGCCCATCCTTACACTAGGAAAGTGTAGGCATTGGATCTGATAAATAAATTCAGGACTTTGTGACTGAGTCCTATAGTGTTTCCATCTTGGGGATCCAGGTTTTCTGACTCCACATACACCCTGGCACATGCTCAGTGATATGTGCAACATAAAAAAATTCTGAGACAAAGGCTGACATATTTATCACATAAACAATAAACACAGGCTCCTTACATCTACCAAAACATACATACATACATGTATGTATGTGTGCATGTGTGTGTATATATATGTATATGAACAAGCATACTCACCAACAGCCCCACCCACATTCTTATGAAATGTAGTATCTGCCAGCATGAAGGTAAAAACCCTGGCTTTTTCCCCAGAAGCCTATTTCAGAAGAATGGAACTAGCTCTTCCTGGTGTTCCCTTACCTACTCTCCATTCCTCTTTTTTTCAGCGACCAATTAGTTATTCACCATAAATTCTGGGAAGCACTGGGCATCATTCTCTAATTTGCTTTCTTCAACCCCCTAGTACCAGTCCAACCAGCCAGACCTGTCATGCTTGGGCAGAGAGGCAACAACAGCAGGAGGGGACAACTTGGTGAAGCCCAGCCCAGCCCAACCCCCTTATTTTAGGTCACACTTTTCCACCTTCCATAACCAGAGGCAAATTAGCAACAACTAGTACCATAATACTGAAATTTTTCTGTCCCAGAAACCCATTACTGCTTCCTTCTTCCCTGTAATCCCTGCTTCTTTCAATGATCAAAGTACTAAGACACTCTCTTTTTACATGAAAGCTCTTAATTTATGTTTGGGGTAGGGAATGGGAATGTGTGGGGACAGAGCAACAGAATGCCTGCCTGAATACTGAGAATAGAGTGAGAATCATTTCTGGAAGCCCTTTGAACAGTTCTCTTTAAACCCAGAGGCTTCATTAAAATCAAAGTGGAAAGGGGTTAATGGTGAGGACAGGCCAGTTGGTTTAAGATTAGGGGAAAAGCATGAATTAGTTGGACAAGTGGGACAGGACACAGGCCTGAGGAACTCTTTAATCTGTTTGACCCTTTCCAAGCTACAGGTAGAGATCCAACTAACCTCCACCTGATCCTGGGAAAAGCTTGGATTGGGGAAGAAAATCAAGGATGGAAGGGGAGAGGTAAAGAAATGAGAGACTAAGTCTCAACTCTTGTCTCACCCGCTGGCCTGAAGCCCAGGCTCTCCCACTTCCCTGGCTCTGATCCCTGAGGGGGCTGGCAAGAAAGAAAAAGCAGGAGGAGCCTCAGAAGAGGCCTGCCCTCCCCTTTCCTTTCTATCTCACCATCAATCTTCTCACACACATATATTTATTTTTTCTCAAATTCCCTTCCCTCCCCCCACAACGAACCACCATAATAGGGCCCCTGCACATGCGTATTGCAAGGAGAGGGTGGGTTTTTATTTTCAAGCCTTTTGCAAAGAAACTACTAGAATTTTCCACACCACCCATATTCTACCCCCCTCCCCTCCCCAAGCAATCACATCTAAATATTATATTATTTCTTTATACTTGCCAGAAGGGGGAGGTGAAAGAAATTCAGTTTTGGCTCCCTTCTTTCCCCTCCCCCCGCAGGAGTCTTTGGATTTGAAATGCTGAACAATGTACAGAGGTTGGTGGGAGGAGAAAGAGGTAAAGTTGGACCCAGTTAAGAATGTGAAACAAAATGGGGATGAGGGAAAATCAGTCAGAGTGAAAAACAATAGAGAGCTGCAGAATATACAAATTCATATTCCACTTGTGAATTTTGGCCAGAAGGGGAGTTAAATACGTGGGGCAACTTCTTGGGATTGGTGTTTGCCTTCCTCATACCTGGGGAGACAAAGAAGGGGAGCTAATATATATTTCCCCCAAAGTTTTTTTTACATCGGAAAATTACCCAACAAGGATGTTTTACTCACTCAAACTTGGAGGGTTTAGACAAAGGTAAAACTACCCTAAGTAGAAGGGGAATAAGAATTATTTTAAATTTCAAATTCAAAATGAAACAATGTTGTCTTCAAATGTCTGCTTATTTATTAGGGATATAGGCGTCAGAAACAGGGAGCAAAGGGAGCCAAACAAAGACACACCTCAACCTCTGATGATTTCTTTCTCGCCTTCTTTCCCAGCTCTCCCCTCTTTTATTAGCCTAGTTTTGAAAATGACCAAAGAGGATTACCTAACCTGATAACTCAGCAGACAAGAATCCATCCCCTAATCCCATCTTTCTTCCTCCTTTCTTCTTTTCTCCCTCACTTTGCAGATATATTGTAGGTGCTTAATAAATGTTTAACTGAACTAACACACCCGTCTCCCAAATTCTCCTATTTGCACTTTAAAAATTGTGTTCCCCTCAAGGTATTTTTTCCTACTTATTTCTAATTTCGAAGACCCTGGGGGAAAACAATGAATTATTTCATTTTCATTAAGACACTTCCTTCCTCTCTCCCTTTTGGACCTTCTTCCTTCCAATCCATCTCTCTCCCTTCCTCCCCCCCCCACTTCTTTTGTTGTTTAACTTAAGTAGGTACAGGCACATCTGCCATACAAGGCATCTATATTTCAGTATTAAGAACACTGGGTATATCTCATTAATAGGGGCTGGAAAAAAAACAAAAGTAAGACAGCATGGTGTAATGAAGAGAAACTGATTTGGAGTTAGAATTCCAGCTAGATCCCTGTACAACCTGTTCCACTTTGGTCATGTCATTTAACCTCTTTGCCTCAGTTTCCTCATCTTTAAAACGAAGAGATGACTCCGCGACCTCTTAAGTTCCCTTACGCCTTTAAATCTACAAGGCTACTGAAGTCTGCACTCATCTGCAGTCCCATCTGTCATTTTCTGTATATAAGATATGAAGACATGTAAAGTTTGCATTATTTTTTACATTTCTAGAACTAGCCACACAAAGTCTAAGGTGGGGTGGACACTGGGTCGATGAGGCAACTGTTATCTCGCAGCAGTGGCTACAGTTATTAAAGCTGCCCGTGTGAGAAAATTGGGGAGGGGAGTGATGGACCTTTAGTAACAAACGCCACAGGAGGTGAGATGTTCCACATGCCTGAGTCACCCCCTCACAGAGATGACTGTGGTGGGGGCAATGAAGGAAGTCACAACCACTGGGGCCCCAGGACCACAGTAGAGGGGTCACTCAAGGACAAAAGAGGGTCAATGGCTCAGAGTAGAAGGGGGGAGTCCCAGGGTGAATACACACCCTTTTGCTCCAGAGGGGCCTAGCATCACACGGAGGGGGGTAAAGGGAAGGAATAGAAAGAGGTGGAGTTGTCGGTGGGTGTATCTGGTTTCCCCTTAAGGCACCCCTGCCCACCCCCACTTCCAAGATCTTGAGAGGGGGGATTTATTCGCCAGGCAGTGGCCTGTGTACGAAAGTCCCATCGCCACCCGAAGAAGCCCAGTTGCTTCATGGACAGAAGAGCCCGCTCGAGCAGCGTGTCCGACTCCAGGCGGTCAGAAGGGACCCCCTCCCCCGTTCCGACCCCGGAGGAGGAGGACTAGCCTCACGCCGACCCCCACAAATGCATACACAGACACCATCTCATTTTGCATTTAGTCAGAACCCAAACGGGCTTGAACTCTCAGAACCACAGACACCATCGTTACTCTCCGCCGCCGCCGCTTCCCCCTCCCCCAGCCACCCGAGAGGTGGGGGAGGAGACGTCTGGAGCTCAAGCGGGGCCCGAAAGCGCGGCGGGAGTGGGGGGGTGGTGGTCTCGGGTTCGATCACTCCTAAGCCCTCGAAGAAGAGAAAGGAAGGGAGGGGGGGGGAACCCACACACCGCCAACCCTCCCCTCCCCCTACGGCTGCGACCAAGAGTTGGCTCCTCCGTCCGCGCGCCCGCTCAGCTGGCGCCCGGCGTTCCGCCCCGGCCGCGGCCGGAGGCTCCCCCCAGAGCGGGGGGAGGGGGCTGGCCTGGGGGAGGGGAGGCGAGGCTCGCTCGGCCAGCAGGTCGGCCCACCGGCCCGGAAAGCTTCCCGGCCTCAGGCCCGGGGCGGGCAGGGAGGGAGTGGGGGGGGGGGAAGCAAACAGGCGGGCCGGCTGTTCTGTCGTCCGCGCGCCCCCGGACTCGACTCCTCTCCGTCCGCGCGGTGGGTGCCTTTCGCGCTTCCTCCCCTGCCCTCCTCTCTCCACCCCCCCCAGCTCCTCCGCGCGCGCCTGCCCGACACCCCCCCCAGCCCCCTCTCGCGCCCAACGGTTTCGGAACTTTGGGCCCGCGGCAATCAGGAGTAAGGGGGGGGGAGTTCGGCGGGTGTCCTCCGTTCGCGTCTTTACCTGGCGGTGGGGGCGGGGGCGGCGGGGGCGGCGGGGGCGGGGGCGGTGGCGGGAAGAGGTGGCAGCTGGGGGGACTGTGGCGGCCGCGGCCCCGGTCGTGCCCCGGCGGCCCGCGTCCGACTACTCCCTCGTCGTCTTCCTCTTCGTCGTCCTCATCCGCCGCCTCCACCTCCTCTTCGCCCTCTTCTTCCTCCTCCTCTTCTTCCTCCTCAGACACTACCATCTCCTCCTCCTCCTCCTCCTCGTCCCTCAGAGGGGAAGCCATCCTGTAGCTCTGGCCCCCCCACCACCCCCCCACCCACCGCCCGCCTGCCTCCCCCACCACTACCACCACCACCACCACCACCACCACCACCTCCTCCTCCTCCTCCTCCTCCTCCTCCTCCTCCTCCTCCTCCTCCTCGTCGTCGTCGTCCTCCTCCTCCAACTCACCTCCTCCCCCAGCCCCCCAAACCCCCGGGCCACCCCCTACCCCCACCCCTCTGTCTAAGGAGGGGGCGAAACCACCTCCCAAAAACAATTTACTATTGAGAAAAATTAAAGGGGGGGGGACTTTCTCCTCCCCTTCCCTGGAAGACCAAAAGAGAGAGAAAGGGGGGTAAATATATATGTATATTAGATAAATAAAAGTTTTTCTACTCTTCCCCCCCCTTACTCCCCTCTCCGTTGTTTTAAATATATTTAAATTCTGAGGGGGGCGCTGAGAAATATTTCCTAGAGCTGAAGCACTAAGATGGCCGCCCTGAAATTATTTTTAAAACAACCCCCCCTCCAGCACCGCCACCCCCTCCAAGAAGAAAGAGAGAGGAAAAAAAAATCTGCTTTTAAAACAAAATGGCTGGCTTAATATTTCATTTTTCACCCCCCATCCCCTAACACCCCCACCAACAGAAATGCTTCCAGTTCCCCCCTTCTCATCTCTAAAACCTTCTCTACCCAGAAACCCACAAAAGTCTCCCTTTTTTCATAGCTGATTAGTAAACAGATTAATAGATATTTTCCTTGTGTATTGAAGGGGGGGAAGAAACATGAAGGATTTCTGCATAAAACAAAAATGGCTGCTGACTAACCTCCCCCCCAGCACACACCTATAAAAATATTTGGGGGGGGCATTAATCAGTACTCATGCTCAGTCTGACATCAGCATAAATTGTTAAAGGTTAACTAGTTAGATACTAGTCCAACTAGATTTTAAAATTTTCTTTTCTATACTAGTCTCTTCTCTCCCCACCTCCCTCCTCAAAAGAAAAGCTTTTTTTCCCTAAGTACTTCAGAAAGGGAGTGGTTTGATGTGAAGGGCTTTTTTTTTTTTCTCCCTTCAGGCATTGTCAAGGAAAAAGATGAAATACTTATATTTATATATAAATCTGGCCAAATACATATATATGTACGTATACATACACCTAGTTAAAGTTGAAATGCATTTAACTTTAATAATTTTATAAGATTTTTTTTCTTTTTTAATGATAGAAATCCTTTGGGGTTGGAGAATGGAAAGCAATCTTGAGTTTTTTTCAATTCAATCTGAGTTTTGTGTTTTATTCTTTATCGCAGTCATTTCAGTAATTTACAGTTGTTTTAAATTGTTTTCATTTCATTTTCCTTTTCTCTCAGATAAACTTGATTATGAAATCTTGATACAGAAAATGGATTTTGCTGTGGATGGGGAGCACCAAGACCTGAAAAAGAAAAAAATTTATTTGCTCTTTTCCAATACAGACTCCTTTTTTCTTTCATTCACCCCCATTTTCAGTTTCATCAAAGTGGAAGAAATTGAAGTACAGTAGGTGAGAGGAAATTAGCTAAGGTGAAGAAAAAATGAAAGAGAAGAGGATGCAATCAGACCTTTGTATCTGATTTTCTCATCCAATTCTTCAACCTAAATGGCCCCTTAAAATGAGAATGAGATACTGATGGGGGAAATTGGAAAGGGGTCAGGAGAGACCTCTCTTTTAGGGGCCACCTAAGTGAATCAAACAAGGAAGCTAAGTTAAATTTCAAGAGAGCTTGTCAGCTGGGGTAGGAAGGGAGCCTTGGACTCAGGTAGGAGGAAGCATCGTTATCTTTGAGAAGTATGTCCCCTGAAATGTTGGCCGGCAGAGGGACAGCCATTATGGAGGTACAGAGGAAGGGGTGGGACTAGTGACTACATGAGCTCCTCAGGTCACCCCTTCCAAATCTTGGTTCTCTTTCCCTGAGACCTCATTTTGGCCCTTCCTTGCTGGAGACTTTTCTTCATCTTTTCCTGAAACATGCTTAGAATCTTCAGTCTCTCATTTCATACTATAGACATAATTTTTTCCGTCTCAGGCAACCTCTGTAGACCTAAGATAGCAGCCTTCCTTTAGATGCACATAAAAAATGTTCCCAGGGGTACTAGGATGGACTTCTGCATAATTTTCTTGAGGGCCAAGAATTTGGCATTTTAGTGCTCTGTCCTTCACTTTATCGGCCTCAGTTTCCCTTTTTTTCTTAATCTGAGTTTCAGTGTCTTGTTTCCCTCTCTGCTAGCCTTAGTTCAATTCTCCATCCTGGCCTCTTGGTTTTATTTTTATGTCTCAAGCTCTCTGTTTCCATTTATTTTTGTCTATCTGTGTAAAATATATGTGTTTCTCACTTTTTCTCTGTGTAGGGAGTTTCTATCCCTCATTTTTTGTCTGTATGGGCTTCTGTCCCTTTGTTTCTGTTTCATTCATGGATTGTCTCTCATGCTGTCTCTTCAACTGTCATCTTTCAGTGATTTTTGGACTCGCTATCTGTTTATCATTTTGCTCTGGCTCTGTATATCAGTCTTTATGTGCAATATGGGTCATAGTGTGTACAAGAACATGTGTGTATATTATATTCTGTCTCCTTCACCTTTGCATGTGTGCATCTGGTTTTAAGTATGTTCATGTATGTTTCCTTGTCCCTGTGTGTCTGGGGTTAAATATCAAGGTCTCTGTGTATGGGTGCTTAAGAGTATATGTCTCAGGGTGTTTCTGTGGGAGCTCTTCTGTGAGTATATGCATCTTTACATGTCTGTCTGTACTTGCATATCTATGAGTAGGCTTCCTTCTCTAGTCTTTTACTTGTTTCTTCCCTTCTACCAATAGGCCTGCTTCCTGGTCTTTTTTATTTTTGCCTGTTTCTTTTCTTCTATTTGCCTGCCTACTTTCCTGTTTGCTTCTATTATCATGTCTGCCTGCCTCCCTCCCTTCCTTTGGCTTTATAGGCTGCCTTCCTCTCTGGCTATCTTGTCTTCCTCCTGGCCTGCATCTCTTGGTCTCTGTTCTGCCTTGCCTCTGATGGTTCTCCTCTGCTTGCCTATCTACTTGCTTCTGTGTCTCTTTCTGCCTGATAAACTCTTATTGTCAATCTGTGTCTATGTCTATTGTCTGTCAGCCTCTCTCATTCTGTCTCCCCACCTGCCTGCTAGCATCCCACTGTCTGTTCCCTGCCCTCATTTAGCTGCTGTCTGCTTGCCTGCATCTCTTAATCTGACTACCTATTTCTTATAATTCTCAGTCTCCTTTTTACTTTTTACCAGCCTTCCCTATTAAGTCTTTTTAGTTGGCAAACATCTCTCACTGCTTGACTATTTTCCTCTCCTTTTCTGTTTCTCTTGCTTTATGCCTTTCAGCCTTGCCTTTTGGTATGTTTGTTCTTAGCATCTGCCTGCTTCTTCTCATGTTATCTACTTTTTCCATTTTTCTGCTTCTCTTCAGTCTTTCTCCCTCATTTCTCAGGCTGTCTGTCTTCTCTTCCCTTTTCTCCTACCTTTCCTATAAGTTTCCTCATCCCCTGCCTATCTCCCTTATCCAGTCCATGTCCCCCCATTTCTGTTTCAATTCTCTGCCTATCCCTCCAACCAACCCCATCTGCTTGCCCTCTCCCTGCTGCCTCTCTGCATCTGCCTTCTCCATCTGTCTGTCTGCCTTTCTTTTGGTATATAATTTCTGATGTCCTTGGCTCTGTCTGTCACTTTCTCTGCCCACCTGTCTGCTCACCTGCCTCTCTCTCTCTCTGCTGTCTCCTGTTTAGTCCTATTCATTTGACTTTGAGTTTGCCTCTCCTGACTGCCTGCCTCTGTCCCTTTCAATCTTTTAAAATCTCTCTGCTTACCTGCTATCTCTCGTTTGTCTCTGCCTGCCCATCTTACTGCCTGTCTTGTTTAGTTTTCCTGCATCTCTCATTTCCTTTCTGCTTTTCCCTTATAGTCTTTCTGTGTGGCTGCTTGTCACTTTGCCTGTCTTTTATGTCATTCCATCTGTCTGTCTCACTTTTTTTCCATCGTTTCTTGTAGTCTGTACGCCTCTGTTTGCCAGATCAATCTTTCTACGGTGTTCTCCTGCTCTCTTTCCCTGTAGGTGCCTAGAGACAGTATTTCTATTATCTGTCCCTCTCTTCTGTCTATCCATGGGCCCACTTCTTATCTGTCTATGCCACATCTCCCTTTACCTGACTGCCAGTTTCTCTGTCAGTATCACTTGCCTATACATGTTTGTCCAGTTGCTCCTCCCAAAATGTACATGACTAATTAAAGGCTATAATGGGGGAAATTAATCTCTATCAAAAATGGGAAAATAGCTCACCTGAAGAGAAAAGGGAAGCCCACAAATATAACAGAATGAGTAGAAACTAGAAATTGGACAATTATCTTCTATAGGATTATAATGCTAATAGTAAAAGCTAATTTAAATCAAAGGTAGGAAAATTGTCTAGAGAATCAGTGAAACTACTTGATGGTGATGATATAAAAATTGGTCCTAAAGATGAATAATAAAAATGTTGAAATTAAAACTGAGCCTTCACACCTTAATAAATTAGTGAAGATGTTAAAAGATGGAAATAGTCAACACTAGAGAGACTTTAGGAAATCAGACACAACAATATATATGTGAGGGGGCTAAGAATTAATCTAACCATCTAGAAAATAATTTGTAATTATAAAAGAAAAGTTACTAAACTGTCCATACAGTTGCATCTAGCAATTCCACTAATGGTCATGTGCCCTCCAGGGAAGTAAAAAAAAGAAAGGTGTTATATGTATGTATGTATATCTATCTATATATATACTTATACATATGTGTGTATATATCCATATTTTTATATAACACATAATTATATGGTTTTCTGAACTTAATACATGATAAATAAAATGAGCATTTCTATATGCAAAGGAGAACAGAAAAAGCATTGTACGTGAAACTGCACGTCTTTATTTTTACTACTGTATGTCTGTTTTGGCTGCAGTTTATTTTAAAGGTGATTTTCCTTTCAAAAAACATTTAGAACTTTTTTTCTGCATTTCCTTCTGGCTTTTCTTCTATGCATTTTAAAAGTCCTTGAGTTACTTTCTTTTCTTTTCTGTAATCCTTTCAATAGCTCCCTCTCCCTTATACCAGTCTCCCAATTTGGGGGGAAAATCCCCTTGCAACAAATAACAAGCAAAGCAAATTGTATTTTAACATATCAGCTGTGTCCAAAAATGTAGATCTCTTTCTGCACCTTGAGGCCATCACCTTTCTTCAGGAAGCATGTACCATCTTTCATCAGTCCTCTGGAATTATAGTTAATTGTACTACTCAGTTCTTAAGTGATTCAGAGTGGTTTTTCTTTACAGCATTATTGTACAAATAGTTTTCTTGATTCTGCTTACTTCATTCTCCATCAGTTCATCCAGATTTTACCAGATTTCTCTAAAACTGTTCCCTTTCATCATTTCTCATAACACAATATTCCGTTAGAGTCATATGCCAAACTTTGTTCAGCTATTTTCCAACTGATGTGCACTCCGTTCATTTTCAGCTCTTTGCTATAACAAAAGTTTCCATGTTTTGTACATATGGGCCCCTTCTTTTTTTTGATCTCTTTAGGATATATGCATAATAATGGTATCACAGAGTTAAAGGATAGGAGTAAATTAATGTCTTTTGGGAAATAGTTCCATTTGCTTTTGGTTGATTGCTTCAAACAATGTTTCAGTTCCCTCTGAATTGCTATTTTTTTCCCCATCATTAATGATTTGGAGTTTGGGTTTTTGGTTTATTGGTTTTGTTTTGTTTTTTACTTGAGAACTGCCCATTCGTATTCTTTTACTACTGGGGAAGGATTGTTGTTATATATTTGCATCAAGACTATGAGCTCTTTGAGAGCAGGAACTTTTTGGGGGGGGGGGGGGACGGTGGCTTTCTTTTTGTATCTCCAGCACTTAGTGCAGTGCCTAGTACATCATAAATGCTTAATAAATGCTTGTTGACTGGTGGTTCTCAGTATTATCTTGGATGTCAGATATTTATCAGAGAAACTTTGATGGAAATACATTTTCTAACTTAACTTTCACTTCTAATCTTGACTTAATTGATACTGTTTGCTCAAAAGATTTTCAGTTTTATATAATTAACATTGTTCATTTAGTCTCCTATGATTCACTCTCTTTATTTGGTCAAGAATTCTTCCCTTATCCATAGTTGCAAAAGGTATCTTCTTCCATGCTAGTCCTCTATATTTTGTTTATGATATGACCCTTTATATTTTCATTGTGTATCCATCTGAAATTTATTATGGTATATGTTAGGAAATGCTAGTCTAAACCTAATTTCTTCCAGACTGCTTTTCCCATCAGTTTTTGTCAAATAGTTTAAACCTTAATAGTTGCTCTACTTGGATGTATTGGTTGTTACTGGGTGTATACTGTTATATTTAATTGCTACTTTGGGAGTTTGTGTACTTAATCTGTTCCACTGATCAACTTCTAGTTTTCAAAACTACTTTAACTTTTTTTTAAGCTATTTTTATTTTATTTTACTATTTTTTAACCATTGTTTGAGCTTTGGTACTGCTACACACCTTTTCTTTCCCACTCCTTTTCATTATTTCCAGTGAGATTCTTGACCTTTTGTTTTTCCCGATGAATGCCATTATTTTATCTAGTTGTTCTTTTTTTCAGTTTTTTAAAATAAAATTTTATGGACTTTTGTTTTCACTAGAATTTTTTCCAGTGTTCCTTCCTCACTCTCAAAGCCCTCCTATGTAAAAAATAATATTTAAAACAATAAAAATTAAAGGAGGAAGAGGCAAAAAGCAAAAGCAATCCATACATTGAAAATGTCTGAAAATATGTGTAATGTGCCACACCCATAGACTTCCCATCTCTGCAAAGGAATGGGTTAGGATATGTGTTTTTCATATCTTTTCTTTGGAGCCATATTTATTGTTGGTAATTTTACAAATTTACTTTTCACTATTTTGTGGTTCTTTCCATTTACATTGTAGTCATGTATAATGTTGTCTTGGCTCTTAATTACTTCACTCTATTAGTTATCTCTTTTTATGATGTGAATTTTTATTTTTGCTTTGATAGCATGATTGTAGCTTTTGCTTTATTTATTTTATTCTCCTGATACACAGAAAAATTGGTTCCTGCCCCTCACTTTTTGCGTATATTTTTACTTTTTTTGGTGTGTTTCTTGTAAACCACAGAGATTGTGGAGTTTTGTTTTCTTACCTAATCTTTCACTTTTCATTTATTGGATTGTTTAAAACAATTTACATCTTAAACTTATGAATGTTAGGTTTATTATTTTCCTCCATTTGTCTCTCACAGTTTTCCCACCCCGAATTAGGAATTTTTTGTTGTTTCTTTTTATTTTGTTCTCCTTCAGTTATTTTTGCTTAATATATTTTAAAGCAACCCTGTTCCCACTGGCTTTCTTCCTCTTCATGCTCAGGTCCTTCCTTTTCCATTTGAAACCCATTTCTCTAGTTTGGGAGTTTAATTTATTAATTGCTCTTTCTTTTTATCTAGTTTTCTAATTATTTTCTTTTTTTTTCCAGGTAAGTAAAATCCCATTTCCTAATCCTTCAATTTATTTTGTTACTTTTTAAATTTTTTCTGTATCTAGACTTTTATTCTCCAATTCATAGTCTTTATACTTATTTATTCCTTCTTTAGTCTATATTCCAAAAGAAATTAAAGCTTCTAAGGTACCTATTTTGAGTTCCTTCTTAACTTCTGTATTATAGCCTTGTATATCTTACTCCCTCCCCATTTTTTTCTGTTGTACTTCACTCTTAGAAGTATTAATTCTTCAGGATTTAGAGAGAAGTACTACTCTATGGTACTCTGTGTCCTCTATTATGTGGCTCATTACTACCTCCTGGACTTTAGTTTTCACTAGAATTTTTTCCAGTGTTCCTTCCTCACTATCCTCTTGGAGCCGTCCTATATAAAAAATAACATTTAAAAAAAATTAGGGGCAACTAGGTGGCGCAGGTAATAGAACACCAGCCCTGGAGTCAAGAGGACCTGGAGTTCAAATGTTGGCCTCAGATACTTGACACACTGACTAGCTGTGTGACCTTGGGCAAGTCACTTAACCCCAATTGCCTTGCCTTCCCCCCTGCAAAAATAAATAAATAAAAATTAAAGGAGGAAGAGACAACAAGCAAAAGCAATCCATACATTGATGATCATTTTTTCCCATTTGCCATGAAATCTCCTTTCTGGATCCATGGCCTTCCACTGTTCTGGATGCTAGTCACTCCCAGAAGTTCAAATTCCCTTTCTCCTTAGGTTGCTTTCTGTGGAGGTTCAACCCTTTTTCAGAGGAAGCTGTCCCTCTAAGCATTAATCTCTACAGATTGTGCCCATTTCCCCATAGCTCTTTTTCTTCCTGAGAGATTACAGGAGGTTATTTTCCCTATCCTGTTGATTTATCTCATTGTACTCAAGATTTTTAACTTGGTTTTCTTCTTCCTGAGATTTTTGGTACTTTCAGGGGGTTTTGTTTCTTTGTTTTCATCATTCTCACTTTCTGTCTTTCTCCTTTGATAGCCTGTACCCCAGGAACTGGTTTTAGCTTTCTTAGCCTCCTCCCAGGGAATTAACTTTTCACCAGCTTAAGTATCTGCCTCAAGTAACTTCTGAGGAGGTACATATGACCCCCGCTTTATGCTAATCTCCTTTCCTTTAGGCCTGGTGGAGCCTCACAAATATACTAGGACCCTGCCCTGAATTCTTCTGTTCTCTGACCAAACATTGCTGAAACATACATACTGCTACCCTTAGCAGAGCTTGCTTCTACTTTGCCTTCCCTCCTTCCTCTCCACCTCTGAGGGGAGAGATGACAAGAGTTGATTCTGTTACTTGTTGCTAACATAATGGTGGGATGAAGGCAAGGGATTAGGGAAGATTGCAGCAGCAGCAGCAATGAAGGAATTACTGAGTAAAACCCAGAGTACAAGTTCCTTTTGTGTAGACATACCAGATATTTGGGGATTGGTGGGAATGAGGGTGCTATTGAATTTGTTAGTAACTAAGCATTAGTCTTTTCTGCTGTTAATTCAATTAGGGTCCCTGGTGTCCTACCCTGTGGACACAGATGTAATTCTTATTTTGAAGAGGTTTGAGAAGGCATAAAGATCAGAGAAGATGTCTAGTTCGCTATCTGTTGGTCATGTGACACAGACATTCCTTTAACTAGTTCTTTATTTTATTTTATTTTATTTTGCAGCAGTTGGGGTTTACTGACTTGCCCTGGGTCAAACAGTTAAGTCAGTGTCTAAGACCATATTTGAATTCCGGTCCTCCTGACTCCATGGCCACTATTCTATCCATTGCACCATCTACCTGCCCCTAAAATGATCTTTTGATAATTTAATTGACATGGCACTGAATCTGTAAATTAATTCAGGTAGTATTGCTATTTTTATTATATTAGCAACAAATTCCTCTCCAATTATTTGTCTTGCTTTATTTCTATAAAGACTATCTTGTAGTTGTATTCACATAAATCCTTTGTTTGCCTTGGTTGGTGGACTCCCAGGTGTTTTATATGTTTTCTAGTAATTTAAATGGATTTTTTTGCTTTGTTTTCTTCTGCTGGGATTTGTTGGTAATATACAGAAATTCAAATGACTTTGTGGGGTTTATTTTATATTCTGCTACCTTACTGAATTTATTGTTTAAGTTGAGTCTCTAGAATTCCTATCACATTATCTGCAAAAAAAAATTTTTTTTCTTCTTTTCCAATGATTATTCCCTGAATTTTTTTTCTTACTGCTATTGGTAGCATTCCTATATCAAATAGTGATGACAGGGACTCTGCTTTACCTCTCATCTTATTTGAAAGGCTTTTATCATTTTTCCATTACAGCTGAAATGACTTTAGCAAGGGAAGGTCCTTTTATTCCTATGTTTGGGGGGGGGGGGGGGAAGAGGAACGGTGTTTTAACATAAAAGGATGATATAATTGTCAAAAGCTTTTTCTGCATCTTTTGATATGATAAATATAATTTTTCTTGGTTTTGTTATTGGCACAGTCTGCTTATAGTTTTCCTAATATTGAGCCAACCTACATTCCTGGTAAAATCCAACCTGGTCATAAGGTATCTTTTTAATATGTTCCTGTAGCTTCTATATTAATATTTCAAAATGTATTCAGGGATATTTATTACTGATATTGGTCTGTATTTTTTATTTTCTAATCTCTCCAATTTTTGTTAAACTGAAGTTAATTGCACTTTAAATATTTAGGAGACTTTGCTTGTTAACCCATCTGGTAATGGAGATTTTTTTTCTTTGGGAGATAATTTATGGTTTGTTCAATTTCTGAAGTTAGATTATTTAAATTTTCAATTTCTTATTCTATTAATCTGGGTATTTTATAGTTTTGTAAATATTTTATCTGTGTTTTCAGTTTTGTTAGAATGCAGTTGGACAGAAATTTCTACTTTCCTTGATTTCCTTGATTTCTGTTATGAATTCTTTTTTTATCTTTGATTTTGGCTTTGATTAGCAGTCCTTTTTAAATAAAATTACCTAATGATTTGCCTTTTTTTTTTTTACTTTTTCAAAGCAGCAACAACAAAGAGTTTCAGTTATATTTCTCCATTAATTGTGGGATGGATTGTTTTTTATTTTATACCTATACTGGTTTTGAAGATTTTTGGTTTTGTGTTTAGAGGTTTTTAATTTCTTGCTTTGCTAATTTTTTTTGTTAACATGCTCAATTCATTGATCAATTCTATCTCTATTTTGTTAATGAAAGTGTTTAGAAATACAAATTTTCCCCTAAGAACTGTTTTGGCATCATTCCAAGTTTTGGTATGTAGAGCCATTATTTTTTTAAATGAAATTTTCTATTGTTTCTGTTCTTTTCTTTGACCCACCAATTCTCTAGCATTACAGTATTTATTGTTCATTTACATTTGAATTATTTGTTCAGAAACTCTTGCCTGATAATATTTTTTTTTATTTTGTTATGGTCATTAAAAGGTGTGCTTAATTTTTCTTGTATTTATTTATGAAGTTTTTATGCCCTAGCAAAGTCATTGTAAAGGTGCTATGCACATCTTAATATATGTGAACTTCTTTAGTTTCCCATTTAGTAGTCACCAAAAATCTCTCTTATTTAACTTTACTAAAACTCTGTTGAAGTCCTTTCTTTTCATTAGGATTGTTTAGGTCTGAAAGGGGCACATTGGGGTCTCCAGTTCCTATAGTTTAAACTTCTTTCTCCTTGTAATTAGATTAGATTTTTCTAAAATGATTTAAGTGGTGTGCTATTTCATACATATATATGTAGCTCTTTTTAGTCGTGTCTATTTTTTATTGCTGCCATGTCTGATATTATGCTTCCCATCCTTGCTTTTGAAAATTTGCTTGAAGCAAATCAATTCTGTGTTTCAGATATGTTTTTAGTAAACAGTGTATTGTTGACTTCTGCTTTCTAACCCATTCTGCTACATTCCTCCAATTTATGGGTGAGCTCAATTTATTGACATTCACAGCTATAATTGCTTTTTTTTTTTTTTGGAGGGGAGAAGGTAAGGCAGTTGAGGTTAAGTGACTTGCCCCAGATCACATGGCTAGGGGTGTGTGTGTGTGTGTGTGTGTGTGTGTGTGAGAGAGAGAGAGAGAGAGAGAGAGAGAGAGAGAGAGAGAGAGAGAGAGAGAGAGAGAGAAGTGTCTGAGGCTGAATTTGAACTCAGGTCCTCCTGACTCCAGGACTGCTGCTCTATTCACTATGCCACCTAGCCACCCCATTCACAGCTATAATTGATAATTGTGTCTTTCCCTCCATCATTTCCTCTTACATTTTCATAGTCTTTGTCCCCTACACCTTTTTATAATAAAGATGAAAGTGGTGCAAGAAAAGTAATGTGATCAAATTTTCTATATATTGAAGTGGTCAGATCCTATTTCTCTGCCCTTTCTCTCTTCTCTGAGTCCATTTCCTGATCACTGACTTATACTCTGAAGTTAAAGTCAATTTACTTTTGACTATTTCCTCCCCAATTCTGTTCTGCTTCTTAAAATTCTCTTTCCCTAAGGAAAAAACAAAAACATGTTATTCAGTAACGTTAAACTGTTTACATCCCTACATAGGAAGATGATACTTGTAACTCTTGAGAAATGTATCTTTATTAGGGCAGTTAGAAGGGATATACAGAGAGGGTTTGAGTATAAGTTGACTTTGATGTGGTGATAAAATAAATTAAGGGGTAAAAAAAAAGGATTGTACTAGGAAAAGAGGAAAGGGGGAAATCAGAATAGGGTAAATTACATCACATGAAGAGGTGCAAAAACCTATTACAGTAGAAGGAAAGAGGGGAGGGGAGGCCAGCATTGTTTGAATCTTATTCTCATTAGATTTGGCTCCAACAGCCATACACAACATACACATTCAGTTGGTTATAGAAATCTATCTTACCCTGTAGGAAAGTAGGAGAAGAAAGGGGAAAGAAAAGAGATGGAGATTGACAGAAGGGAGGACAGATTTAGGGAATTGGTGGTCAAAAGCAAAATACTGGTGAGAAGGGAAAGGGTGAAAGGAAAGAGAAAAGCATAAAAGGGGGAAAATAGGAAGGAAAGAAAGACATAGTAATCATAACTGTGAATGTGAGTGGAATGAACTCTTCCATAAAAGAAGTAGATAGCAGAGTGGATTAAAAACCATGATCCTACAATATGCTGATTATAGGAAACACATCCAAAGCAGAGAGATTCACACAGAGTAAAGGTAAAAGGCTGGAGAAGAATGTATTATGCTTCAGCTGAAGTAAAAAAAAAAAAAAGTAAAAATAGGTGCAATTAAAAGAGATAAGGAAGGTACCATAGACAAGGAAATAATACTAAACATATATGCACCAAGTGGTATAGCATCCAGATTCTTACAAAAGTTAAAGTGAGTTACAGAAAGAAATAGACAGCAAAACTATACTAGTGGGGGCCTCAACCTCCCCCTCTCAAAACTAGATAGATCTAACAACAAAATAAACAAGAAAGAAGTTAAGGAGGTAAATAGAATTTTAGAAAAGTTAGATATAATAGACCTGGAGAAAACAGAATGGGGATAGAAAGAAATATACCGTTTTCTCAGTGGTACATGGCACCAACACAGAAAGTGACCATGCACTTGGGCATAAAAACCTTATAATCCAACGCAGAAAAACAGAAATATTAAATGCATCCTTTTCAGATTATGAGACAGTAAAAATTATTTGTAATAAAGGGCTATGGAAAAAGACTAAAAATTAATTGAAAACTAAATCTAATCCTAAAGAATGAGTGAGGGGCAGCTAGGTATAATGGTAAGGGAATGTGAAGATCTTCCCTGCCCCTTAATAGGCCTCAAGTGGAACCCAACAGGAGGGGCTTGATTGGGGGGAGGCTTGTTTTTCAGGAAGGTCCACACCTTTTGTGATTTTGTAATTAGGCAATGGGTAGGAACAGCTAGGTGGCGCGTGAATAGAGCACCATCCCTGGAGTCAGGAGCACCTGAATTCAAATTTGGCCTCAGACACTTAAACTAGTCATGTGACCTTAGGCAAGTCACTAAACCCCAATTGCCCTGCTATCTTACCTCCAAAAAAAAAGCAAAAAAGAAAATAGGCAGTGGGTCATGGAGGTTGTGATGTCCTCTGACCCTGAAAAAAGATATACTCTGAGGTGAGGTTTTGCTTTGGGCCTCACTTATGGGAAGAGGTGTGTGATTTGGCCAGATGAGACTCTGGGTAGCTGCTGAGACCCGCCCCCCCACTTTGAAAACCCAGATGTTGGTCCTTCTCTTTCTGGTAACTAACTATGTATGTATGTAATGGTCAGACAGCTAGAAACCCTGTATGTTGAATTGTGTTATGTTCTCTGTATTTTTTGTCTGCTTGTAATTTCTGTTTATATTTTCCGAAGCTCAGTGCTGACTTTTCCCCCTGAACTAAGTGAGTGAGAGAGAGAGAGAGAGAGAGAGAGAGAGAGAGAGAGAGAGAGAGAGTGTGTGTGTGTGTGTGTGTGTGTGTGTGTGTGTGTGTGTGTGTGTGTGTGTAATTAAGGATTGCTGACCCCTTTAAATTCGTCTTCCTTTAGAAAAGCAGACCAAAGAACCTGTACTAGCAGCCATCCTGGGTATGCTAGGATGCTTGCTGTTACACTAGGTGGTGCAGTGAATAGAATACTGGCCCTGGAATCAGGAGGACCTGAGTTCAAATCCAGCCTCAGACACTTGACACTTACTAGCTGTGTGACTTTGGGCAAGTCACTTAACCCCAATTACCTTGCCTTCCCCCCTCAAAAAAAAGTGGGTTGAACAAGTCATAGAAACAATAATTTTATCAAAGAGAATGACAATAATGAGACAACATACCAAAACATATGGGATACAGTCAAAGCAATTCTTAGGGAAATTTTATATCTCTAAATGCTTACATGAATAAAATAGAGAAAGAGGAGATCATTGAATTGGGCATGCAACTAAAAAAGCTAGAAAAAAAACAAAAATCTCCAATTAAATACCAAATTAGAAATTCTGAAAAATCAAAGGAGAGATTAATAAGATTGAAATTAAGAAAACTATTGAATTAATAAAAATTCTTTTTCCAGCTTTATGCATTTTTACTGGTTGTGCCACATGCCTGGAATCTCCCTCCTGTTATTCAGTCATTTCAGTCATGTCTGACTCTTCATGACCCCATTTGGGGTTTTCTTGGCAAAGATACTGGAGTGGTTTGCCATTTCCTTCTCCAGCTCATTTTACAGATGAGAAACTGAAGCAAATTGGGTTAAGTGACTTGCCCAGGGTCACATAGCTAGTAAGATGCCAGATTTGAACTCAGGAAGATGAGTCTTCCTGACTCCTTGTCCATCACTCTATCCACTGTGCCACCTAGCTGCCTTCCTTGACTTCCTACAAGTCCCAGCTAAAATCCAACCTCTTACAAGAAACCTGTACTGATCTCTCTTAATGCCAGGGCTTTCCCTGTGTTGAATAATTTCAATTTAACCTGTATACCTCTTATTTGTGCATAGTTATTTGCATGTTGTCTCTGTGCTCCTAGAAGGCAGGGACTATCTTTTTGTCTTTTATTGGTATCCCCAGTACTTTGCACAGTGCCTAACACATGGTAGGTGCTTAATAAATATTTGTTAACTGATTCACAGACTGAATTTAATCTGTGTTTTTTCTAAAATATTTGCATTTATGTTCAGCCTTTTCCCAGGTCAGATAAGAGATTCACGAAATGCTCTCTTTCCCTATCCCCATGCTCAATTTTTTTATACTGTACTTCTCAAGAACCCTAATTAGGAAAAATAGCAAGTTCTTCCCCTTTAGTACTCATTTCATTCCTACTATACCTTTTCTTTCTATGAAACCAGACCCTAAACCATATTTTTGTTTTTCTTTATTTCCACTGTGACCCTAGAAACCAGTAGGATTCTTAGGGAACACTTGTTTCTTCTCCCCATTTTCTGCAAAATTTTGTACTATTTGCAAAGCCCTTTACCCAGTGTTTAGCACATAGTAGGCCTTTAATAAAGGGATTTCCTTCTCTCATTAGAATGAAAGCACTCTATCATTATTCCATCCCATTGTTCAAATATAATTTGCCTTTCTAGGTTTTTCTTGTCTCCCGTGTTTGATAGATTTTATGCAGCTCTGGTCTTTTAATTCAAAATGTTTTAAAATCCCCTCCATTGTAACAGTTTTCTCTTGCCTCTTTTATATGAGATAATTTACCCTATTCTACCTCTCCCTTTCTCCTCTCATTATATTTATCTCTCACCTCTTAATTTTATTTTTTAGATATCTCTTCCTATTCAGCTAATCCTATGCCCTCTATGTATACATGTACACACATATACACACATTCACATATGTATTTATACACACACACATATAGGCATGTAAATAGTTCAACTTTGATAAGTTCCTTATGATTTCTTTTCCATGTTTACCTTCTCATGCTTCTTGTATTTGAATGTCAAACTTTCTATTCAGCTCTGGTTTTTTCATCAAGAATGCTTGAAAGTCCTCCACCTCGTTGAATGACCATATTTTCCCCTAAAACATTATACTCGATTTCGCTGGGTAGGTGATTCTTGGTTTTACTCCTAGCTCTTTTGATCTCCAGAATATCATATTCCAGGCCCTTTGATCCTTTAATGTAGAAGCTGCTAGATCAGTGGTTCTCAACCTGTGGGTTGCAACTCCTTTGGGGGTCGAACCACCGTTTCACAGGGGTCGACTAAGACCATTGGAAAACACATATCTCTGATGGTCTTAGGAACCAAGACACCACTCCTCTATCCATCTCCAGGCAGATCTGCCCACATGCAGATACGCCCATATAACAAATATTAAATGGTCATGGCATCAGGAAGGTTTGAGAACCACTGTGCTAGATCCTGTGTTATCTTGATTGTGTTTCCACAGTATTCAAATTGTTTCTTCTTGGCAGCTCGTAATATTTTCTCCTTGATCTGGGAACTCCAGAACCTGGCTATAAATAACATTCCTAGCAGTTTTCTTTTTGGGATCTTTTTCAAGAGGCAATCGGTGAATTCTTTCCATTTCTATTTTGCCCTCTGGTTCTAGAATACCAGGACAATTTTCCTTGAGAATTTCTTGAAGAATGATTTCTAGGCTTTTTTTCTTTTTTATCATGGCTTTCAGGTAGTCCAATAATTTTTAAAATTATCTCTCCTAGATCAATTTTCCAGGTCAGTGGTTTTTCCAAGGAGATATTTCACATTGCCTTCTATTTTTTCATTTGTTTGGATCTGTTTTATAGTATCTTGATTTTTCATAAAGTCACTAGTTTCCATTTGCTCCAATCTAATTTTGAAGGAATTGTATTTGAAATTCCTTTTCCATCTGGCCAATTTGGCTTATTAAGGCCTTCTCATTGGCTTTTTGGGTCTCTTTTGCCATTTGAGTTAGTCAATTTTTTAAGGTGTAATTTTCTTCAGTATATTTTTGGGTCTCCTTTAGCAGGCTGTTGACTCACTTTTCATGATTTTCTTGCATCATTCTCATTGCTCTTTCCAATTTTTCCTCCACTTCTCTTACTTGATTTTCAAAATCCTTCTTGAGTTCCTCCATGGCCTGTAACCAATTCTTATTTTTCTTGGAAGCTTTTGATGCATGAGTTTTGACTTTGTTGTCTTCTTCTGGTTCCATGTACCCCAAAAAAAGGATTCTATGGTCTGATTGTGCTTCCTTTGCTTGTTCATCTTGCCAGCCAATTACTTGACTTTTGAGCTCTTTGCCATGGTAGAACTCTGCTTCCAGAGTGGAGAGAGCTGTGTCCCAAATTGCTAGGGTTTTTGCAAATGTTGTCCGAGGTCTGGGGTGGGTGCCCTCTCTACAGTCACCACAAGCTCTGGCACACTAGTGTTTCTTACACCAGGACCACCACCCAAGACTTTGACCCCGATCCAACCAGGTCAAAGCAAGAGCAATTGTCCTCTGAATGGTCACTTGGTCCCCCTAAGATCTGGAGGCAGCCATGAGGCAGCAGCTGCAGCCACTACACCTCCACCACCTCTCGCCCCAGGGGCAGGGGCCAGACCCCACTCTTCTCCCAATTCCAACAGAGTTCCCTACTGACCTTTTACTTTTTCTTTGGCGTTTATGGTTTGAGAAGTCAGGAAACTGCCAGAGCTGCTAGTGAGTCACCCTCCTAAAGTCTGCTCTGGCTAGTCTGGGGCACTGGTGGGGGCATCCCTGGGTCTGGGCCCATGCGGCTCACATGGGACTGCACGCAGCTCCCAGCTTGGTGGGATGGACCCTTCCTGTTGGCCTGCCAGCCTGCCTTCAGCTGGAGATTTGTTTCTGTCACTTTGTGGGTTCTGTAGCTCTAAAATTTGTTTAGGGTCATATTTTATAGGTATTGGAGGTGGTTGGAACAGGAGCTGAAACAAGTTCCTGCTTTTACTCTATCTTGGCTCTGCCCTCCCCGCCCCTCCCCATGTCTAATTGGTCTGGATAGTTTTATTATTTCCTGACATGTGATGTGATGCCCAGGTTTTCCTTTGTTCCTAGTTCTCAGGAAATCCACTGATTCTTAAATTATCGATTACTCTGTGTTTCAGATCAATTGATTTCATAGCAGATAACTTACATTTTATTCAGTTTTTTCATAGTCTTTTGACTTTGTAATAAATTTTTTTGTGGTCTCAAAGAGCTATTGAATTCTGATTTCTTCTTTTTCTAGTGTTTCCCCTACTTCCATGTGACTTCTCACCTGATATTGGGTTCTGCCCTATCCTATTTTTTTTCCTTACATAACTCATTTCATTTTTTATTTCTTGATATATTTCTTCCAGGTTCTCTTGTGGCCAAAGTATTTTTTTTTAATTTTGGTTGGTGTTTTCTTTCTGTTTATCTTTAGCCTCACTTTTTTGAATTGGGAGTTTGTGCTTGGTTCAGACTGTGTTCCATCCTGTTTGCTTTGAAATGGGGCATCAGGTGCTGCTTTGTCCTGTCCTCTTTGTAGTCTGGATGCAACTACCTTTTCTATTCTCGATATAGTGGTGTTAACTTAAATTTAAACTCCATTCTCTGTAAAAATTCCTAGCGTGTGGGTCAACTTGAGTTTTAGCTTCAACCCCTTCACCGTCTCATTTCCTTGTACAATCTCAAAATGGAATGGTTCTATCCTCTTCTATGGTCCCAACAGACCAACAGGTTGGGTATTATTCATTGCTCTGGTTGCAGGTCTCCTACAATATCCTGCGCTGTGGTTCTAGCTTTAGGTGCTTGGACCCAGTACCACCTAAGTGCTAGTTTGACTTTATCTCCTACTATGGCTTCACCCCCTGGCACAGGCTGCCTGGGTGCTGTGGCTTCCAACATTCTTGGCCCTGTCTCCACTTAAAAGTGTCCACAGGCTTCTAGTGTCCACAGGCTTCTGACAGTCTTGTGTATTCCCAAACCGTATGGAGGAGCTTATGTAGATTTTTCTTTCTTTGATTTTCTTATTGTTCCTTTTGATACATTTTTAGAATTTTTGTTTTGGAGAGATCTGGGTTTCTCGGTCACCATTTTAAACCTAACGTCTCAGTTGCAAACTAATAATAACTGCATAAAATGCTTAAATCAGGGGTTCTTAACTTCAGATTCTGCAAACTTGATTTTAAAAAATTGTTTTGATAACTATTTCAGTATAATAGGTTTTCTTTGTAATCCTACTGTATTTTATCATTTAAAAACATTCTGATAAACAGTTCATAGGCTTCATCAGACTGCCACAAGGTGTCCATGACACAAAAAAGTTAAGAACCTCTTCCCTTAAGTCACTAGTAACAGAAAAGCAAATCAAAACAATCTTGATGTTTCACCTCAAACTCAAAATGACAATGTTGGAGGGGTTGTAGAAAGATGAGTACACTAATGCATTGTTGGGGAAACTGTGACTTGGTCCAACTATTCTAGAAAGCAATTGGTAATAATGCAAAAAGAATGACTAAACTGTCCATTCCCTTTGACCCAGAAATTTCCCTTAGATTAAGATCAGTGATGAAAGAAATGGCCTTATATACACCAAAATATTTATAATGGCACTTTGTAGTAGCAAAGAATTGGAAATAAAGTAGATGCCAGAACAAATTGTGGAAAATGAATGTAATGAAATATTACTGAACTACAAGAAAATGAATATGAGACTATAGGGAAGTATGGGTAGATATATGAACTGATGCAAAGTGAATAAGCAAAACCAGGAAAACAATATACACAATGACAACAACAGTGCAAAAGGAAAGGGGGGGAAAGGCAGAAACTTAATGCTACAAAAAGATAATGACCAAACTTAGCACAAAGAAGAGATATGAGAAGACACCTCCCTAGTGCTTCTTGGCAGAGATGGAAGACCATAAGTGTGGAAGAGTGAATATGTTAGACTTTTTTAGAATGTTTGCTTAGTTTTGTGGAACTTCTTTTTCTTCTTTATTCTTATAAGAAATGGCTCTCTTGGAGGAATAAGGGGAGGAAAACAATGGCAAATCTTAGTGGTGATAAATAATGAGCTATAAGTTTAAAAAACAACAAATAGCAATTCCCCACCCCACCCCCACCCTTCCCCTTCCAGCCAGAACAGTAATTATGTTACCTGGATGATAGATCAGTAGATCACAGTGGATCCAGAGGTGAATTGAAGATAACACCAAGCAGCCAGAAACAGAAGCTTGTACTGTCAAAATCAGAAGTGTCTCAACTCTAAGATATCTGAAAATTGATACCTGGAAACAAAAGCTTGCAATTTGCCTCTTGGCTCCAGATAGTATTTACCCTCACCTCTACCATGCATTCCCTGTTTTCTGGGTCATTTGCTACCACTTCTCACAGAGTGGGACCATACTTTTTGGCCTAGAATGTAATAATCTCTAGGTCCTGTGAAGATCTTCCTACCCCTCCCTTAATTTTTACCCATGGGTTGACAATAGTTGGGCAATATCTCCATCATCTCTCCTTTTTGCAACATTACTTGAACTTTTCCTTTGTATTCAAGGTCTACTATTCCTCCACTTCCAAGCCCTCTTCAGCTTTCATTATGATGTTTTGCCCAGACCTTTAGGGGAAAAGGCAAATGTGAGGTTAAGGAAAACATCTTGCATTTTTTCTCCCCAGAGGCAAGATATCTACATCTAATGCTTTCACCATTGGGTCTAAGTTCCCAATGAAGCCAGGCTTAGGGCAAAACATTTTGATTAGGTAATTTGGGGATTTCAGTGACCAATAAAACTCTCATCTCCTTCCCTTCCCTTCCCTTCCCTTCCCTTCCCTGGAGAGCTGTCTCCTTTAGTAACTTGGCAATGACAAGGATAGACCACCTCAGAAAGGAAGTCAGTTCATTTATCAAAGACAGGACATATTTCAGAAACCCATTTAGGTATTCGGTGAGGCCTGCCACTAGAGGGTAATAGGCTAAATGAAAGCACCAGATGATAAAAGATTTGACCTATTCCTGCCAAAGCAGGTGAAATGGGTTTCTTAATCTGAGGAAAGAGAGGCAGAGCAGAGGCAAAGGAGAAGTATGTGTTTATTTAGCACAATCAGGGTAATGGCAGCTGTGATGTGCCAAGCAGGCATGCCAATGCCTTACCACAAAAGTGTCAATATCAATGAGGACAAAATGAGAACCTTATATTTGGTAATGGGCTAGTATAATCCATTTACCAGTCTTGGGCGGCACAGTTCTGCAGGGCATAATGCTGATGGTGGAACAGTGTCTGAGAAAACTGACACCAAACAAAGCAGTCCATATTTTCTTATGGACTACCCTGAGAAGCACTGCATGCCTGCCCCTGCAACTGAAGCAAACCTGTACCTGGTGAGGAACAGCAATGGCCCAGGAGAGGGTCTGTCCAGAATTATTTCAGTCAACTGAATGATTTATGAATACTAGTGATCACTAAAATAGCCTAGCGACATGTAAAAATGATTGGATACATCCCCAAATTTATGGCAATGGTCTTGCTCATCTGAAAAGATTGACTAAACATTTTAGGCTTTAGGACAGCCAATATGGTTGGCATGGACTGGCACTAAGTCTAACACAAGATAAGATTCCATTTAATTTCACTTCAGCTTTTTAATGGTAGTGGTAGGGAACAAAGGGGATGGTGTTTTATACATGTTACACAGCCTTCTTAATGAGATCTGATTACTCAAAAAAGATCAGCCTAACAATCCACATAAAAGCTAAGCGGATAAAAAAAAATGCTTATTATCTGGAGGCAGCGTGATGTAGCAGAGTTTGATTTAGTCAGAAGTCCTAGATTTAAGCAGTAGCTGTACCTGTATGACTTTGGGAAATCATGTCGTTTCTCTTGGCTTCATTTTACTTATCTGTAATATGAGGAGGGCTGATGGCTAAGATACCTAACAGTGCTAAATGTGTGATTGTGTATGAGGTTGGATGGACAATCTACTGAGTTAGTTAATCAGCACGTAGCAGTTCAGGCATTGCAGATGGGCAGTTTAACTGAACCAGGAAAAAGTGAGTGGACTAGACTGCAATTGGCAAATTGTTGGTCCCTAGTGTAGAGACCCGCCTTTCAAAAGTTTTATTGATTTTTTTACTTTTATGTCACATTTCCAAATATGTCATTTCCTTTTTCCCCACCCTATGAATTACTCATCAAAACTAACACATCAATCAGATCTGACAATGTTCCATATCCTTTACAAAGAAGAGAGATACATTTTCTTGTTCTTCCTAGGCTCAAACCGGATATAATTATATAACATTGTTTCCTTGTGGGGAGAGGGGAGGTCTTTTCCACTTACATTGTCATATGAATTGTTTTCTTCGTTCTGCTTAATTCATTTGAATCAGCTGATATAAAAGAACCATCTTTTTAGCACAGATATTCTCCCACCAATGCTTGTGAATGTGAATCTTGGACCACCGCTATTTCTGAAGAATCAAAATTGCAGTGACTCAAAGGGCAAAGAAAAAATGCTACTGCAACTAGGATGGAACTTATTTTCAATAATGACTTACATACCAGAAATAGTAAGAGGAACATCATATAGGAAATGTATAAGTGAATAAGGAGACAAGATTTAAGGCAGGGTGAAGTAGGAATACTGCTAGAGTCGCTGTTTTCACTTATTTTAATTTTGTGATTTATTTTTCAAACTAGGTATGCCGTCTTTTGTATTTAAAGGTATGGACTAGAGTCACACAAGATATGTCGGCATGGTTGAGTTTTGATCTGTATGACTGAAAGCAC
The DNA here is from genome assembly GCA_028627135.1 of Pseudochirops cupreus. Taxonomy (NCBI): domain Eukaryota; kingdom Metazoa; phylum Chordata; class Mammalia; order Diprotodontia; family Pseudocheiridae; genus Pseudochirops; species Pseudochirops cupreus. The sequence continues at coordinate 186,806,549 of CM053584.1, read as the reverse complement.
TCACACTGATGAAATTACAGCTTTATAGTAGTAGTACTATAGTACTACAGTAGTACTACCATAGTAGTACCAACATAGCATTATTATTACTTTGAATATTATTAGGTTTTGTCAGTTTTCCTTTAAAACATTAATTTTTAAAAACTTGCCCCATTTTAACATTTTTTAGTTTTTAGCATTCACTTCCATAAGATCTTGAATTTTAAATCTTCTCCCCCTCACCCCTCTCCAAAATAGTGTGCAGTCTGATATAAACTCTACGTTCCCATTTTAACATTCTAAAGGTTACATTTTCAGTTGAAGAAGACATCTCATTCTATAATAAGAGATCAATGGGAAAACTGAATTGCTTTAACAAAAATTCACAGAAAAATGCTATTGTTTCCTAATGCCCCTTACCCACAGGCATGATTACCAGAGAGGGAGGCTCTCTTCAGAAATTTGTCTTCCAACTAAAAGTCTTCTATTAGGTTTTCTATACTAGCCCTAGTCCATCTTCTCTTGGACCTTTGCCACCTGTGACACCTTGGGCAAATTATTCAATTTCTTTAGGCCCTCAGTTTTCTCACCTCTTATATGAGACAGTGGACTAGATGACATCAAAGATGACTTCCAGCTCCGAATCTATGATTCTATAAGATGCTAATAGATAACTAGCGTTATTTAGAAAGAAAAAAAAAAGATGCATTCCACAAAGGCTAAAGATCTGTAATTTAGGGTGGGGTCACCCCTGTAGCTCTACCTTAAACTTTCTTCCCATTCTTGCTTTTCCTTCAATTTAAAGGCTGTTATTCTCTAGGCTATTTCCCAAGTTTGCAGAAGCCATTCTTATAGCTCCACTAGGGTACAAAGGATTTCCTCCTAACATGTAAAAACCTGTAAGTTGGCAAGTATTTATCAGGTTTCTCCTCTGGATTTATATACCAGGATGAATGAAACAATCCATACACACAAGTTTACCTTCTTTCCTGAGGAGTATTCTCCAATGATCTTTGCTGGAGGTATGACAATTAAGTTTGAAAACTGAGTTTGTACTGCTCATTTATCACTTAGAAGCTTGATGCCTCTTGTTTATTTCATTTTCCCATGTGTGACAGATTTCATTTATTTAATCTACATTATCCATTTATTGTTTTTCCATGTCATGACAGATTTGGAGCTCAACCTCCTCATTTTACATGAGGAAACTGAGGCTGAGAGGTTGAGACTTACTTAAGGTAACCAAAAGCAGAAATACAGTGCCCTTTCCCCTAGAGTGTACATCTTGTTTTCCACAAGATTGTTGGTTTTTAATCTTTTACTTCATCTTCCATAACTCTTGGTACAGTGCCTTGTACATACTGGCCATTCAATAATTCTTTTTTTTTAATAAATTTATTTTAGATTCTATTTCCCATAAGCCTTAGTATCTTTTTGAACTTATGTGTTCCCCCTTTCTCTCATCTTATGTACAAACTCTCCCCTCTCTAAGTCCCCAACATACACATTCCTTGTCTGATTTTGTTTTCCTCTCTCTTTGTCTCCCACCTATAAGTTACCCTGTTAAACTCTTGGGAGGATTCTCTTGTTTCTCTTTCCTCCAGTCCCAGAGGGGATAGTGGCCACCTGGTGGCTGTAGAAAGGCAATGACAGGCAGGTTGTTCCTGAAGTTCATCGTAGGGATTCAAAGCATGGTTTGTTTTGTTTTGGGGGGAAGGTGGTGGTGACTGTGCTGAAGAAACATATTAGCAGAAGAAATCATAAGGTACATTGGAAAAGAGGATCCATGTATCCATACTCCAACCTTACTGCCATTTCTCCAAATCCCAATTCATACAAAGATTCATTCATTAGAAAGTATTGAGCACCATGGTAAGAGTAATATTCTAAGTCCCTCCCCCCCCCAAGCAAATTAAACTGGTTTTCATTAAAAGGTACTGAAACTGTCCTCTAGATTTGATTGGCTCAGGGCACCAAGACTAAAAGCAGCTAGGTGGCAAAGTAGGTAGAGCTCTGTGCCTGGAGTCTGGAAAACTCAACTTCAAATTTGGCTTCAGACATTTTAATAGCTATGTGACCCTGGGCCAGTCACTTCATCCTGTTTGCCTCAGTTTCCTTATCTGTCAAATGAGCTGGAGAAGGAAATGGCAAACCACACAAGCATCTTTGCCAAGTAAACCCCAAATAGGGTCACGGAGAGTTGGCAACAACTTAATAGCACTAACTTGAGCTGTTCCTGGTTAGTGAGTACAAAACAGCCCAGACTCTAGAGGCTGGAGCTCCAACCTCAGTTGTGAGACCAAAAGCTTGCAAGATAAACACTGACACAAAAAGGCTATGCTCAGCTGAATCAATGCTATATCCTGAACCTCTTTTTACTGCTTTAAATGTCTTTTCCCTGCCATGGCTAAATAAAGCTTTTTTTTTTCTTTTTGGAGGGGGGAAGGCAGGGCAATTGAGTGTAAGTGACTTGCCCAAGGTCACATGGCTGTTAAGTGTTAAGTGTCTGAGGTCAGATTTGAACTCAGGTCCTCCTGACTCCAGGGCTGGTGCTCTAGTTACTGCACCACCTAGCCGCCCCTGCTAAATAAATCTTTTGTTAAACTTTAGATGAATTTCACAAAGTGTTTAATTTGTTCAAATTTCAGACCTAAGCAACCTGCCCAGCCCACAATACTTACTGTGTGTTCAGAACTGTTAGGTGATGTGAGGGTAGGTGGGATACAAAATGATAAACAATCTAGTCTCTACCCTTGAGGATTCTAGTTTAGTTAAGAGCAGACATACATAAAATATGTAATATTTGTATTATCTGATGAAGTGATACAATGGGTAGTATAGATTAAGTGCTTCTGTTGATCTGAGACTAGATGCTACAATACTGCTGAGTATGAAAGAGATTGCTGAGGACAATACAGACATCTTTATTTACTCTCTGCTTTCTTGAACACACCCCTCTCTGCACCTCAACAAAAAAAAAAAGCTTTAAAACTCTCATCCAGCTCTGACAGGAGACGAACTGGTTCTCTTCATGCTTCTGTATCAACCATGGGGTGAGTTACCGTATCTCAATTACTTTGACTCCTTCTTTGGGAGCCTACAAAGAAGACTCTTGTACATGTTAAAATTACCCTGCAAAGTTTCCCATGGGAGAGGGCCTCTAAGGAGCTTGGCTGTCCATTAAGCTTTCTCACATCCTTCTAAATCAACTCTTCCTTCCCATTTGCCCCAACGACGGACACATTCCCATTCCTAAAGACATTCTACAGTATATCTCCCTCTTAGTAGCATGTTCCCCAGTCTCTAAGCCCTGCTCTCAAATTTCTCCACTTATGATGAAATCTCCAACACTCATTCAACCCTTCTCCAAAGTAGGAAAAATACCCACTTCACCCTGTCCCTGGAACAAAGTCTAAATGAATAGAGTGGAAAGTTGCACGCAGGTTTTCTCCAGTTTGTTTCCTTTCTACAACCACTGCTTAGCTGAAACCTTTCCCTTCCCCATCTCCCACTCAATTCTGAATGGCATCTCCAATCTTTTTCCTAACAGTGACTCCAAGTAAGACAGGTAGTTGGCTATACTCCAGACCTAACAGTTCTCATTGAAAATAGAAGACTTTGCTCAAAAGCCCAGTCTCAGTGTATGAGACAAAGAGAAAACAGTGGAGTAGCCAAGTGCTTCTGCATGACATTTAGCTGAACTGAACACAAGCCCAGTCTCAATGGATGATGCCAGATGTGGTTGTTTCCTACACTCAATGGAATGTGAGCTGCTCAAGAACAACATGTTTCATTTTTTTCTCTGTGACCCAGTGTCTAGCACAGGAACTTGCAAAAAGTAGGTGCTTAAGAAATGTTTGTTGATTTCCCAGTTTCAAAGTGCTTCAAGAACTTTCCCCAAACCTGTGGTGATTTGTTTTCCCACTATTATCCTAGAGAAGAGGTGGACCAGTTATGGGCACAGATGATTAAATTATTATTGTATCCTAGTCCTCCTAAGGCCCTTGCTTGCTTCCTCTCTGCCTCTATGCTTCACTTTGAGGCAAGATTCTTTTACCATTTCCCTAATACTTGCTTCAGTACCTCTTCACAGGAGAGAGAAAAGAAGACTCCAGGTCTTCCTGTACTCTCACCTTATTAAAGAAGCTGCTTAGGTGAAGTTAATCTTACTTTATCTGGTCCCAACATCCTCAGTGTGCTAAATAAAATAGGGGCTAGGGACTCCTGAGTTCCCAAAGGATATGGGGCCTTGGTGGAAAGCAGGCGCTGAGACATGAGTTCAAAAGTGGGATGAAGAACTAGATTTAGGCTTTCCCCTTTTCCCCAGGGCACAGAGACTGAGCCATACACCCTGTTCTCTCTCTAGTCTACATATTATATATCTATCTCCTTATAGTTCAGTGAGGTCATCATTAAAGTACAGTAACAAGGCAGGCGTGTACAGCTCTGGGTCCATATTAAGTCGTTCGAACTCTCGATCCTCATCTGCAATCCCATTTTGCTCCAGAGTCTTGTCCATGTCGAGGTTGACACCATTAAATTTCCAAGTGTAGCTGGCAGCATGAGCGTTGTAGGGGAGATATCGGTGTAGGATTTCCCACATGGACTCTAGTTCCCCCACCTAGATGAAGGGCCAGAGTTCTGGAAGGATCTCATAAAGGCAACCCCACAGCTAAAGCAAAGAAAAGCCTGAGAAGATAGGCTAGAATCTTAACCTACAACATATTCATAAGCCCAGAGGTCCTAGAATGCAACACAGTCAGTCCCAAGAGACACATTCCAGAATGCACAAGCCTAAAGGCCTTATCCTCACAATTACAACTTCTCTAGCAAAAAACTAATTTGGTAAACTATAAAACTTAGAATGCATCATTCCCCATTCCCAGAATCAAAAGGTCCTGCTCCTAAAACATTATCATCTAGTAGCTGAAGACAACCTTTCTTGTCTATAGCAGGATTACAACTTCCAGCATGCAGATGGAAGCACAGTTCTCAACATTCTATTGCCTGAAAGTGGTCACTGAAGAGACCAGTCCTAGGTACCTTCAGCATACTGTAAGAATTTTAGACATAGTTTGGATGAGGTACCCTGCCCCAGATTCCCTATCCCTGGAGGATATGCAAGGGGAAAAGAACTCCAGGGCGGGGGGGCAGTCAGCCAGACTAAAGGGTCTGATGGGAGGATTCGATTTCTCTTCCCTATTGGGGGGTGGGCCACTCCTTCCCCTCCCCACCCTCACCCCCGGCTTCTCACCTCCAGTGTGTGCTCCTGAGAAGTTAGCGTGTTGATGATGCGAATAAGCCGGGTCTTGTAGGAGAGCAGTCCCACCTCATACTGGGTCTGCTTCCACCACGGCTGGACAAAGTCGTTGGCCCAATCGGAGCGGGGCAGCTGCGGAGGGACGTGCACGAAGCGCCCCCTGGGGGTGTAATACTTCAGGCAGCCGGTCAGCGGGTCTATGTGAGTTTGGATCTTCAGGAAGGAAAGGCACTGATCAACCCCGCCACGAGAACTGTTTGGGAGGCTCTAAATCTCTACCCACTACTCCGCCCTCCCCAGCCTGGGGCCCCCGGCACTCACATCTCTGGTAGTGGGGTCAAACCAGTGGCTAATGTCCTGTCCTGCCGCCTCCAAAATGGGCTTCAACAGCACGCTCCCTGCGGGGGGGGGAAATAGTAGCCTGATATCAGATCCTTTCCCCCGACCCCGGAAATACTCCCTCCCTGCCACCTCTCCACGCTTCACCTTTGTACTCCTTGGCCAGCGAAGTGAGATTGTACACAGAGCCCAGGTAGGTTACCCACAGGTCTTCGGCCGTGTTGTGCCTGGCCACTTCGGACATATTGAAATAGCGCCGCCGAAAATACCGCATGTTTGGGCCGGCCACGAGCCCCCGGGTCGGCTTTTCAAAGATTTCATCATCTTCTATATCCAACATTGCTCCACACACTCCTGTGACTAATTCCCTTCTTGGAGTCGGAAAACTCTATCTTCTACCTCTAGCACCCTCCCCTTAGGTGCTTCCACTATCCACCTCACCCCACCTCCGCACTCCCCTTTTTCTCCGCTCCTCCCATGGGGGAGGGGGGACGCGGTTTCCCGCTGACATGGGAACCATTATCCTTTGCGGGCCACCGTCCACGGGAGTGGCAGGCCTGAGTAAAAGAAAGATCTTTCCCTTTCCGGGAAAGGTGCGGGGATGGGAAATGTTGCGGTGCCGCACAGCTTTATGGGAACCGTAGTCCGGTTCCCAAACCCAAAAAAATGGAGCACGTGATTAATGGGGGCTAGGAAACAGAGAACACGAAGTGAGCGGGACATACAAACAGACAGTCCGCCTTAGCATATCCGCAGTAGACGGCAGATCTTGGGACTAAGTACAAATTTCACGAAGCAGAGCAAGAAGAGGTGAGACAGAATCTTTTGGTATCTTGGGATGGGTTGACGGATCTAGATTAATGGTTTTCTCGCGATACTTTGGGAGTCCAAAGAGGATGGGCCGAGGCGCTGATGCCTGACCTATTCAGCGAGAAACGGCTAGTAGAAGGCAGGCGGAGCTCTAAGAGAAGCGTGAAGTTGCTAAGGAGACGGGAGCACTCGAGCTATTGGTTTGGATGGTATCGCGAGAAATAAGAGGAGGGGGGGGGAGGGAGAGAAAAAGAGAGAGAGAGAGAGAGAGAGAGAGAGAGAGAGAGAGAGAGAGAGAGAGAGAGAAACCTAAACCCTCTTAGAGACACGCCTTTCCCCCCTTCCCCCGTTTGCTCTAGTTCCCGCGAGATTTCAGACTTCGCGCATTAAGTGCAACTGGAGAAAGCGAGGAGGGGCCCCAGAGGAGGAGCTACCGCTGGAGTCCGATGGCAGGAGCTGGGGCGACTGTACTGCTGCGAGAGGAGAACGGCTGCTGCAGCCGACGCCAGAGCAACTCCAGCGCTGGGGTCAGCAGCGGGGCAACCGGAATCGGGAGAGGGGGCAAAGCGACGGGAGAACGGACAGGCGTAGGGAGGAGGATAGGGCAAGAACTACGGTCTCCCGGCAGTCTTTGGTACAGCTTTCCCTCATCCCAGTGCTGTTGGGCTGTTGGGACTCTTGGGAGATGTAGTTTAGCTGGATCTTTCGGCTAGCTGAACGCTATGTCCTCCCTCCCCCCGGGCTACAGGACTCTGACGGGGAACGCGAAGACTCGGCGGTGGCTGCTCGTGCGCGCAGGCGCTTGGAGGGACTGCTCAACAAGAACATGCGCATTCGCATGACAGACGGGCGCACCCTCGTGGGCTGCTTCCTGTGCACGGATCGTGACTGCAATGTCATCCTGGGCTCCGCGCAGGAGTTCCTCAAGTCCACTGGTCAGATCGTGTGCGCGTGCCCGTGCCCCCATTCCTGGGTTTCTCCTGGGCGTGTCACTAGGGGTACCCCTGGTATACCTCGGATTTTCATCCGACCCTTCCTTTCTAGAAGAGCTGCCGGGGCGGCCAGCGTACGGGGCGGGGGGCAGCAGCATCCTGATGTGGGAGACCCGAGATCTGGGTTCTAGTCTTGATTTGTCACTCGTAGACTGATTTGAAAGAAAATCACTTTTATAAGCCTCAATTGACCTACAGAAATGGAGATAATTCGGCACTATCCATCTTGCAGGGTTGTAAGGAAAGTGCTTCGTGAACTCTAGAGAAACGTTGGCTATGACTGCTATGGGGTAGCTTTTAACTACATTTTACAAAGAAGATAAGTGATGCCTAAGGTCACACCAACTTTGTAGTAGAGCCAGGGCTAAAAACTGGGTCTCTTGCCAGCCTAGGCCACTCCCCATGACTAAAAATCCATGATTGATTCAGAAGGTGTAGTTTTGCACATTTCCTGACACTTCCCTCACATCCCAATTTCTCTTTCAGATTCCTTCTCAGCTGGGGAGCCCCGTGTCCTGGGCCTGGCCATGGTTCCTGGGCACCACATCGTTTCTGTTGAAGTACAAAGGGAAAGCCTGACCTGCCCTCCCTATCTGTGATTCTTTGACTCTCAGCACCCACTAGAGAATTCAGACTGGGAAGCTGTGATTATCTGTCTTGCCTTCATCTTCCCTCATTCGTCTTCTGATTAAAGCCTGTGATCTATTGACCTTGTGCTACTTGGGTGGGGAGGGTGGCTGGGAGGCCAGCAACTCTCTGACCCTGATTCTGGGTCATGGAGAAGGAAGGAAAAAACAACTTCTAGTTTTGAAGGCCTCAGAGAGAGATGCTCATTACAAAGACTGTACTGTCTACTAAAACCTGAGCAATGAGATAAGCCTCTTCCCACCTCCCTCCTCCTCCCCCCCAAGAGGAATTGGCTGGGAAGAATAGAAAAAGTACTGTTACATAGTCCTGACTCTGCCACTAATTTGCTGTGGAATCATGGACAAGCTACAGCCTTTCTGGGCCTTAGTTTCTTCTGCTATAAAATGAGGAAATTTAACAACTGACTTTATTTTGGGCTTGAGCACCTAGGAAATGTGGCTATCCCCTTCTCTTACAGGGAATGAATCTCTACTCTTCATTACAAGGACCCCTAAGTGAAGTTCGTCTCTGCACCCACTGACTCCAGATTGTCTCAGCAGGAAAAGGGTGGGTTGATGGGGAAGGATGTAGGACAGGATCCTTGGAAGGGAAATTTCAGGCAGTATGGTTGCCAAAAAAAAAAACCAAAAAAACTCTGGTTGTGTAAATTTGTCCAGAATAAAACCCAGGAACACACACCTGCCTTCTATGGCTGCTCAGTTCATGCACACACATATCCCAAGTCCTTAAGGTGACCCAAGTGGGAGGGTGTGGGGACCCTCCATCCTGTCCTGCATGTCTCATTGTTTCTAGCCCCGGCCTGGCAAGACAGCTCTTCCTGACTGGAGTTAGAGAATAGACAACACTCTTGGCTGGGACCCCTGGGTCCCAAGGGGAGCAAGGGCTGGGAAGCAGAGGTGGAGTTCCCATCTACTAAAGCAGCAGTGAGTGAGGAAGGTTGAACCCCAGGGGGTGTTCTGAAGGATCTTGGCCAGGAAACCCTTACTGATAAGGGTGGAAGGTATAGTGGCCCTTGATTTTCCCAGCTTCTGCAAACAGCAAAGGGAGTGGTTACTTGTCCACAAAGTTCTTCCAGAGATACCAATTCACTTCTGCTCAGAGCTAAAGTTGCCTGGTTTTCAAGATCCCCAGGAAAGAAATGTTCATAGCTAAAGACTTGAGTCTTGAGACTGATTAATCTTTTATTGATGAACCACCCAAAAGCTCATCCTTTCCAACATTCAGCTTTCCTTCCCTCCCACCCCCCCATGGAGTAACTTGGATTTAGGATTAAAATTTGGAAGATTTGGTCTAGATATCCCAAAACTCAGGAGGAGAGTACATTTAGCCCCCATGTTCAAATATGCATGGAGTTCAGCTGTACACAGGGAAAGAGGAAGAAGCTGTCCAGAAATGGGGATTTTTCATGTTTAGTCCAGATAGTAAGGATGTTTTCCATTGGAATCAATCCAAATGTTCCGTTTCCCTTTTAAGTTCAGATGAGGAATTTATCTAGTGTTTTCCAGTCTAGTAGGAAGCGGGTATCTACTATTCCCTAGACAACACAGGCTCCGAGAGGTTTAAGTTGGCACTTAGGGTAGACCCTATCTAAATGGGGGAAGGGACAGCCCTTTCAGACCCAGACCTTGCCAATGGTAGTAGGAAGGGATTGGGATGTTTGTGGGGCTCCTAGAGGGGGGGGTTGGGAGAGTCCCCCATCCTGGTAGATGGCCCGGCTATAAGGTACCAGGCAGTCAGCAAGGCGGAGACGGCAGTAGAGGCGGCGGTAACCAGCTAAGGCAAGAATCAGCAAAGGCATCAGGAGGAGGAAACCCACTACCAGCAACACAGTGAATCCTGGGTCCTGAAGGTGGGTGGTGCAGGGGGGTGCCTGAGACCGCAGGAACTAGGATGGAAGAATAATGGAATAAGGTGGGAGACCCAAACACCAGGATCTCTAAAATGAAGAACCACATATTGGATCTTTAAAGCAGGGGTAGGGGGTGGGAAGCTGCATTGAGATCAGATTTCTAAGGCTGGGGTACGATCCCTAAAATTCTTCATGTTGAGGATCGAAAGCAGTAGGTGGGAATGTGAACCCAAGAGAACCCTCATCCTCCTAAATAGATCTCTGCTCTCAACCTAGGTAGCTAGCCCCTTTAAGATCCAACTAGCCAGATGTTCCTTTCCCTAGAGGGCTCAATTCTGTATCTCATTCCCCCACCCCATTAAGCAAAAGAAGGGTAAGGCAAAATCTAGGGAAACATGGAAAAGCAGCTACCAGGGCAGAGCTTGTAATTACCTTTGAGTGGCAGAGGAAGCCAAAGCTCAACATGAGGACAGCAGGCAGTAATACTGTTCCTAACACCACACCCAGCAGCAGGAGGTTGAAGACAGCCACAAGCAGATTCTGGGCTGTGACCAGCACAGCACAGGCCCAGCAGTCCAATGGGTCTCGAGGTTGCAGGCCCCCACCCCCACTGTAAGGTGGTGGCTGATGAGCCCTAGGGCTTTCTGCCATCGCACACAGACCCTGGCTGTGACTCCTGTGTCTAACTATTATATAGCAGCCATCCTCCCTTTCCTGCCCTCCCCCTGGCCCAACCCTCTCCTCACTCATACTCCCACCTTACTTATCCTGGAATGTGGCTCTGGGATTAGTCCCCTCCACCCCCATTTTTAGGTTGGAGTCTGGAGCCCTGGACATTCCACAAATGTTTCTGGAAGATGTATGTTCGGGGTTATCTACTCAACTCCATTCCCCTCACTCCATCCAGATTTCCTCCTCCCCACCCCCAATCTCTCTTCCTGCCATGACTCTCCCATCCACTACCTCCTTGCTAGACTCGAGTAGATATCAACTCCCACCCTGTCCCACTTGCCTGTTTAGATTGTAAACTAACACAATCCCATTATCAAAACAGTTTTTTCTGCATTTATTTTTAATATTAATATTTTCACACAAATTCACCAAAAGTAGGGGGTGGGGAATAGAGGCCTCTGCCGTGGGGCAGAGCAGCAGTGCAGTGAGGGGGGGCCAGGAGGGGTGGGAGGGCCCCCCTCAGCCAGAGGAGAGAAAAAGAAACAGCCAACAAAACTAAAACAAAATTCCAGACAGACAATCACACAGAGATCATCACCCTCACTCCCCCAGGCTGTTTCATTTTAAAGTTCATGTTTTAAAAACTGGTGCCAGAGGGGGCATGGCCCAGAGATCTTCCTTTTCCTCCATTCTTGTTCATTACACATACAATAATGTTTCCACACCTACTCCTATAGTACAGGAGCCACTCACTTGCCCTCTTGAAGGTCCAGGGAAGGAACGGGGATGGAAGGGGGGAGGGGTCTGGCCCAAGAAAGTGCAGGAATCTGGGATTGGTCGGGGAGGAGGATGGGGTTTGAGCACCATGATAATAAGGCCAGAACCTAGGGGAAGATGGAGCATTGGGAAAGAGACACAGTGGAACAGCTGGACATAAGGGGGGCAGAAATAGACACTGGGAGATGGGGACACAGAAGAAGAGTGGGGAAGAGAGCAGTCTACTAAAACCCACTGCCCCGGAAAAGGGAGGATGGCACTGAAGGTGGTAAGAAAGGGGGTAAGGGGAAGATCCTATTTCCCCAAAACTGAATAAATAGAGAGCAGGACTGTTATAAATTAAAAATGAAAATAGAAAATATAAATCATAACCAAGTGAACAAATAGAAGAGACAGACACGCATGGCTAGGGTGGGTCACAGGGAGCAACCGAAGTACAAAAGGAAAATCCTAGAAGATGTGGGATGGGGATAAAGCCCATACAGTCTTGTTAAAAACCTCACCCACTCTGCCCTGCACATTCCCCCACCCCCACCCCAGAGGACCATGACAGGAGTGAGGGAATCGGAACCCGTATCTGACCCCTCCAACATCCTCCTCCCCAGAGCCCCAGTACTCCTTTTATCTGTTACTACAAAGGCCAATGTCGGTGGGGGAAAGCAGGGGTCTGGCCAAGGCTGGGTGGAGGGGTGGGGCTGGTGAGGAGAATCCTCTGGCCCCCACCCCTATCTTTTTTTAGAATTCTTTTTTCCCTCATATTTTTTTTAACAAAAACAAAACAAAAACAAAAAAAGACCCCCCCCAAAACCTTTTCTGAATAAATTAAGTAAGGGAGGGGGAGCTGCCTGTGGGAGAGGGGTTCAGCCCTGCCCCCTCCAGGCTCTGGCTCCTCCCTCTCCCTGGGAAGGCCCCTACCCCAACCCCCAGGGTGTGGGGTATGGGCTGTGCTGTGATAGCAGAAACTGGGCTGTGACATCTTCTCAGCCCTAGGAAGAGGTGTCCTGCCTCATCGGGAGTTGCTGGATCCAGCCTGTAGTGAAACAAAGATGAAGCAGCATGTGTTAGTGAGGAAACAGCAAGAGATTGCTTGGGAGGCTCCAGCCCCCAGTACCCACCAGGGTGAAGGCGTCATAGGCCTGGGCGAGCTCCTCCGTCCTGTACTGCTCTAGCACTACGACCCCCTGTAGGCCTCCGCTGCGCCTCCGAGCACAGCTCTCGCAGTGCACCAGGTATGTATTTCGGCTCCCATTCTCACTTGTCACAAACAGGATGTTGAACACCTCCACCTGTGTGTGCAGGGAGGTAGAGAGTTATGACATGACAGTAAGCCACAAAGAGTTAAGAGAGGTGACAGGAAGGGGATGGAGGAGGGAAGGAAGATCTACTCACATCGCACTCATTGCAATAATAAGCAGGCTCATCCTTGACTCGGCCCTGGTAAGCAATCTTCTTTCCAGCCCTTACCAGGCTCTCCCGCTGTACCTGGCAATGCTTCATGGACTGCAGCAGACAGAATCTAGAGGGTAGGAAGCACAGGTAGGGTGATAGGAGGCATAGAAACAAGTCCTTTTCCTCCTTCAAAGCCCATCTCCAGTGCAAACTCCTACATGAAATATTCCTTCCCTGATACATTCCAGTTGCTCTCTCTAGAACTCTCCATGTCACTATGGCCTGGGCCTCTTTGATAATGCTTACCACACAGAAGGTCAATTAACTACCTGAGCACAGTAACAGCATTTGATTTACCCACATATGCCCCTGAGTGTCCCGGCACACAGTGAAAACTCTATCTCTTTGGAGCTAAATAAATAAGGTACAGCTAAGCACCAGATCCCCATCACAGCAAATCTGTCCCCTCCTCACTTGATCATCTTGAACAGGTCCGGATCACTGACTTTCACAGTGCGAGCAACATTCCAGGACACATGGATCATGGGCACAATGGATTTGACATTCTTCACCTCATTCCATTCATAGCGCTCCAAGGCCAGCTGGTACTGATAGGCTAGGGGAAGCGGAAGGGGGTGACCCAAGGAGCCAGGCTCGCTGAACTCCAGTCCTTCAGCTCCCTGGCCCCCCAGCTCTCACCTGTGAGAGGCCCCACATTCCAGGCAATGTTGTTGCACCATCCTGTAGCCTGCACCCAGTGCACAGTGCCTGCGTTAATCCACACCAGGTCCCCAGGCCGCTGCACAAAGCGGTACACAGGGATGTTGGAGGCGTAGAGGTCATCCAGGATCGGCCACCATGAGCCTGTCAGGTAGTCCACCCCGTGCCTGGAGCACACAGAATGCAGGAGGAAAAGAGAGGTCCATTCCACAGCTGGGAAAGGTAGGGCAGGGAAAGCTGAAGGAAAGAGGGACAGAAGGCCAAAGGAAGAAGAAGGGAAATAAAGGAGTAGGCTCTCCAGCCCCATACTACACCTGTCACAGAAGGCACTGATGGTCTCCCAGTAGTGCTCATGAACCGCAAACCATTCACAGTCTCCAGGACCAATGTTGATGTTGACAGAGCAGAAATTGTTGTTTTCCTGGTGGCCTTTAGGGGGCAGCAGAGGACAACAGTCACCCTGCCAGCTGTGAGCCAGAGCACCAGTACAGACTCCTTCACCCCTCACAGGAGCAAGGCTCATTATTTCTATTTGGTCATTACGGATACTAAGTCAAGAAGCCAGGAAATTCTCATATTTTAAGTTGGAAAGGGGCTTGGAAAGCACTTCGTCCCAACTCATCATTTTACACAGAAAGCAGCCCTGGAAGGTTCAATGATTCACCCCCAGCTCATGAAGGCTCCTTTACAAAATCCTTCATTTTTGCACAGATCTGGTCCATTCCTGGAGCTTCACCTCTTCAGTGACACCTGCCACCCACCCCCACCCCCACCCATGCTATTAGTGCAGGCCATAAGTCCCAGTAGCAGCATGACAGACTCAGTGATCCCATTCCTCCCCCTGGGGGTGCCTTCCCCAAAGCAGTAAGGATAAAAGCACAGATGGTATATTTATCAAACTTATATGTCACAAAACTAAGAGGAGAAATGAATATTCTGGATGATAAGAAGGATCCAAAAATATTTATTAACAGGACAAATGAGGTGATTCTACTGAGATCTAATTCAATATGGAACATGTAAAGTCTGACACTTGAGATTAAAAAAAATTGATTTCCCAAGTACAAAATGGGGAAACCATGGCTACAGGACAAATTAACCGAAAAATATCTGGGGATTTTAGTTCATCACATCAAAATTTAGAGCTGGAAAAGGCCTCCCAAATTCACTGAATTCAGTCCCCTCATTTTATAGGCAGAAACCAAGGTCACAAAAAACTCAGTGACATGCCCAGGTACTTGTCCCAAGTACCTGAGGCAAGATTCAAGCAGAGGTCATTCTGTGTCTAGTCCTCTTTCCATGACAGGCTGACCCCTGCCTCCAGCTGACCACAAGTGCAATACCAATCAGCAATGTGAAATGGCAGCAGAACATTGCCAGAGAAAAGGCCCAGGGATGGCTCTAGTCCCTTGGACTCTGCCCCAGACAGTCCATGTCTGGAGACTGCCTTCATTTATAGGAATCACATTTTCAGAAGAATACTGACAAGTCTGAAAGTTCATGCCATGCTCATGATAGCTATCTTCAAGTCTCTAAAGTGCTACCACGGGGAAAAGGCATTAAACTTAATTTCCTTGGCCCGAGAAAGTATAGCAAGCAATATGAGGCCATTTTATTTTTATTTTTTTTGGAGAGGAAGGGTAGGGCAATTGGGGCTAAGTGACTTGCCCAAGGTCACATGGCTAGTAAGTGTCAAGTGTCAGAGGCTGGACTTGAACTCAGGTCCTCCTGACTCCAGGGTTGTTGCTCTTATTCACTGCACCACCTAGCCACTCCTGAGGACATTTTAAAAGTGATTGTAGGACCACTATCAGAAGAGCTTCTGATGATTAGAGCTATCCAAAAAGGAAACTGCTGGCCATGGGAAGAAACGTTTCCCCCGAACCTGAGGTCTTCTCGAAAAAGCTAGGAAGTGTGTCGGATGAATCATTTTTGTTCACAAATTGGATGGGACAGGCTCTGAGGGCCCTTCACTTTTCTGATTCAAATGCTCTAAAGATCTTAGCCAACCCCACAGAGAACAACGGCTCTGAATCTGGTCCTCCTCGTGACCTCCCCCAACCAGGTTACCTGGTGTTCGACTGCCTGGAACCTTCATGTACAACTGGACTGTGTTCATGCCCAAGATTGTATGGCCCACGTGGCTCAGCATGTTTCCTGTTGATGTGACCCGCATGAAGGCAGGCAGCTTTAGCAGCTCTTGCAACTGGGGCTTCCACCTAGGGTCACACAAGAGGAAGAGACCCTAGATAAGTCCTAGAAAGAATCCTTTGTAATGCTAGACCGGCAGTGTCAGGCTCCAAAAGACTCAGTGTTTAAGGGCCTTCACATCTAGCCTTACCCTACCTTTCTAGACTCATAATACTTTTGCTTTACAACTCTCGAATACTGACTTAGCATATAATATTACAGATTATAGTCATCTATTTGTGTCTTACAATCCTACTGCACTGTGACTTTCGTGAGAAACTTTGGATGGTCAGTTTTAGGGAAGCATACTGCTCTACTCATATAAAGCATTAAAGCTTTAAAGCTAGAAAGGGAGAAAGGGAGAGAGAGGGAAAGAAAAAGAAAGAGTGGGGGGGAGAGAAAAAGGAGGAAGGGAAGAAGGAAAATTCAGAGGTTCCTGGCCTACAAAATTATATTCTCAGATAGGAAGGTCTATGAAAAAAACATGTGACATTGATCCCCAACCCACTGCACTGCCCAAGGTCTGAGAAAGAGAGGATCCAGAAAGAATAACATCTCAAGGCCTCTAACAGCATTTAGATTTTTAAAAATTACCTTTCTCCAAATACAAACACTTTGGTCCATTAGAAGTATCATGGCAAAGGCAAGGACATTTCTAACCTGTCTTTGAAACCTGTCAGTGCCACTCTCCAATCCCATTCCTACTCACCGCTTAGCATCGGACAGATCAATGTTGGTGCCAAATTTGATGATGTGATGAGTTTTTTGATCCGGGTTGCTGCTAGTGCAAAGGAGGTGGGAAGAAAGGGGGGTAAATACGGATTAGTGTGAAGGATGGAGGAGGAAAAAAATCTAAGCCCTATCTTCCAGAGCAATTCTAAGTATCAACTGAGATAGTCCATATAAAATACAACTGGGTTTTCTGTCCAAGATCAATAAAAAAGCTTGTCAGTACCTGGGGGGTGTCTCTGTGGTGCTGTCCGGCTCCTCTGTCTCATCTTCACTCTCTTTTTCCTCCTGCTCCCCACCCCCCAAGGACGGCAATCAAGCTCAGATCAGGCACTCCCTAAATCCCAACCTCCAACTTGTTCCTGACCCCTCAAATTCAATGTTCACTCCCAGCTACCAACCCCAAAACTTAATTTTTCTTTTGTCTCATTTCAGGCTCACTCTCCTCCTCCCATCCTCTTTAGGACCCACCTCTTTATTTTCCTCTGCCCCTCCCTCATATCTCTCTTCCTTCCTCCAGGTTCATCTCCTACCTGTAAAGATTCCTGGAAGGAGGAGGCTTGGTACTGTGCATACTTGGCAATTGTAGTGTGAGAACGACTACTCTCACAGGGCCAGATCTGCCGAGTGCCTGAGAGGTCCCAGTTCTCATCCGATGGCTGCTGCACCTGGGTCCTTACCTCCACAGCATGTTCACCACTTGCCTCCACCAGGGTCTTTGTGGAAAATAGGCCTAAATCTGCATTGGGAAGGAATAGGGAGGAAACCAAGATGATGAGGTGGGAGGAGCAGCACAACGAGTAGCAGACCCCTATGGCCTCTCCCAAATGAAAATGGGCAGACCCAAGAGCCACTAAGGCAAAAAGTAGAACTCTTTTTCAGTGACTCTAAATCCATCCCCACCCCCACCCCTATTCCATGTTTAAGATGTGACAGTCCATATAAATAGTGTGGTTTTGTTTTTCTTCTGATGTCATGGAAGTTGTTCCAACTTACCACCTAAGAAAATTATATGGAACACTGAGAAATTAAGTGACTGCCCAGGAGACAGGCAATATATTCTAAGAGGTAACATTTAAACCCAGGTCTCCCTGATTCCAATGCTGGCTTAGCTCTCTAATATACCACAGTGTTTCCCAATGCACAGAGAAATAAAAGATAAAAGATCAGACTATGGTTCTTGTGAGAAACCCTGGTGAAAAATTTGGTTGTGATACATGCAAAATGTTTCTGTACCCTTTGGGGGACTTCTATAAGCTGTACTCAACTCATCCCTGATCATTAAGGAAAACTAACCATATTAGTTGCCTACAGAGACAGAGAGATTGCCTTTTTCACTTTTAAGCTACTTGGACAGACATGGATGACAAAAAACCTCACTGCCTATCGAATGGAATGTATAACCACATTCATGCAAAAAAAAGTCCTGGCTGTGTAAAGTAAGTGCCATCTCTCCCAACAACCACAGCTGGGGCAAGCTCATCCACACAAACAGCCCCCATCTAAGGTACCAGCAAGCTCAGCTCGGATGTACATACCCTAGAGCAGTGGTTTTCAACCTTCCTAATGCTGAGACCCTTTAATACAGTTCCTCATGTTGTGGTGACCCCCAACCATAAAATTATTTTCATTGCTACTTCATAACTGTAATTTTGCTACTATTATGAACTGTAATGTAAATATCTGATATGCAGAATGTATTTTCATTATTACAAATTGAACATAACCCACAGGTTGAGAACCACTGCCCTAGAGAGTAAGACAGCCATCCACCTTTTCAGAATTTCTTCAAAAACCCCTAAGACTCTTCCTTTTTTCTTTCCCTACCCTTAGCCTAGCCTAGCTCCTGCCAAAAGGACTCACTGAGCCGAAGGGAGCCAGCCAGGCCCCGGATCACCGTGATGGGGTTCCTGGGATCTGTGCAGAACTGAAGCAGCACTGGGGAGAAGGCATCCCGTTTGCTCTCCAGCTGAAGAGAGGAGGGGGAAAATATCAGAATCACTATCCTGTCGCTGCTCACAGGAAACATCAAACAGGGATCCCTTAAGTTTAAACTCTATACACCCCTACCCTACCAAGGCAAACTTCCCATTCACAATACTGAAGCCCAGTTAAGGCTGCCACCTTCTCTCCATCACCCTCTGAAAGGTATTTTCCCACTTCTGTTACCTTCAACAAAAGAGACAGTAAAGAACTATGGGGCCCTCACAATCCCTGGAATTAAGAGCCATCCCTTTAGACCTAATCCTAAATGTAAACCCCTCTCTATCCTTTTCATTCCACAGGCACAGAAAAAGACAGGCACATACATAGATGCTGGGTGTGGGGGGGTTAAGTTTTTCCCTTGGCAGCTTCTCTTCAGAGTTGATCTGAGGTTTTACAGATTGGGTAGGTGATAGATAGGACTCTCGAAACTTCCCCTTCACCTTTGCGTTCCTGTAGAAAGATGAGCAAAAAAGTGGTGTGGTAAAGAGGCGAACCCATAGTTATAGAAGCATCTGTCTGGCTACTGAACCACTTGGGGTGTAGTTACTGAAGAAGAGACCCAAATCCCCTAAGTGGATCTATTACAAACCAAAATCACTTAGTACCACAGATTGAGAAAAGTGGGAAGAATCTGGTAGCTAGGAAACTGCCAATGGAGTCCAGCTCTGAAACTGTCATTGTGATAATGGGCAAGTCACCTAAGCCTTGGTTTCCTCATCTGTGTAACTGAATAATAATACATGAGCTATCTCCCTCAGAGGTCTGTTGTGAAACAAGCACACTGCAATATACATTACTGCAATTTCATGTTGGTTTGCAACATGTACATCTTACATGAGACTGCTTCTGTGCACCATTTCATGACCTCCTGATTTCTCAATGAATCATTTTAGGGATGTGAGGTTGTCTCTAAAGCATCAGAGTGGGTAACAAATCTGAGTGAGCTGGATAGAACTTTATACAGCCTAAATGGGCCACTAGTGATCCCTTTTGTTTCTTCAACATTACAATGGCTTAACCTTGCCCAGAAAGGCAGAGAATCCCCTTCCTAAAACCTAATCCCCCGTACCATAAAAGGAAAAAAAACCTGTCCCCTCCCTCCCTCAGGGCAAATCAGCAACACAAAGTGGTTACTCTGCTCCTTCTCTGAAAGATGGGGCCAGGGAGTGACTTACTTGCTGGCCCGTACCACATCGGCCGCACAGTGCCCAATGGTAAGGTCAGCCATACTCAGTCGCCGTTCTTCTACCTCAGAGGCCATGAATGTCTCCTTGTCACCACTCTCCACCTTGATAAGCCGAATCTTTAGCTCCTTGGGGGGTCCCTCACTCAGGGACCGAAGCTTCAGCATGTCAGCTGGACTCACACTGGGTGGACCTGGAGTCTCTTCCCGGGCTTTATGCCGTGTCTCACCCCCAGAGGCTGATGCTGGTGTAGGGGCAGGCGAGGGTGGGAGTGGAGGAGGAGCAGTTGTAGCGGGCGGCACAGGAGTAGGCAGCTTGACCTTGGCAGCCCCACCAGCCTCAGGTTTGGCTTTCTCCCGCCCTTGCATCTCCTTGCTTTGCAGGTCCAGGTTTCCTAGCACCTGTCGGTTCTTCTCCTTGTGTGCCTTACCCTCCCGATGTCGACGTCCACCATCCTTGCATGCTCGCCGGTGCCGCCGATGTTCCTTCTCCTTTCTCTTGCCACTCCCAGGCCCAGCACCACTTTCTTCCTTGGGCCGTGGTAGAGAAGGTCGCTCCCCTCCATTTTCCACTGGCTCCCCTGTGCCTCTGCCCACCCTTTCCACCAGTGTCTCACAAGCCCGACTGATCTCTTCTAGTACCTCTGATTCAGAGCGGGGTGGGGGGAGTACAACTGCTAGCCGTGGTGGTGGTGGAAGTGACTGGGCTGGGGGAGGCCCGGATGGCTCCTCACCCCCTCCTTGCTCCTGGGCCCAGGGCCCGCTTGAGGTAGAAAATTGAGATGATGAAGAGACCTGCAGTTGCAGGGGGCACAGGAGGTTCGTGGCTGCCGTTGCAGGTGGGGTAGGGATAGCACCTGATGGGGGTGGGGGAGAATACTGAGAGGGAGAGGGCACAGCCTGGGCAACCCCTGCCCCAGCCCCCTGATAAGAGTATTTCTGCCCATCAAGCACATTGGCCAGAGATTTCAGCAAAGTGGCTGGACTGGCTTGTGTTGATGGTGGTGGTGGTGGCGGCGGCGGTGGCAGCGGTTGAAGGGGTGGGGGGAATTTTGCTAGCGGTGGAGGGGGGGGCAACGCTGGTGGTGGCGTCTTCTCTTCCTTGTGGTGGAAAGAGGGCTGCAGTGGGACAAAGGGCTCCTTCAGGGGGGGTGGAGCTCCCCCACTGGCCTCTCGCTGCTGCTGTTGCTCTTCCTCCTTTTGGATAGATTCATCTAGCATCTTCATGATGTTGGCCAGCCCATCAGGCAGGATCTTAAACTCCGTTGGCTCCTCAAATTGGTCCTCCAGGGGTGTTGAAGGAAAGTCGAACAGTCGAGGGCCCTGGCTTGGAAGCTCCCCACCACCTCCAGGGGGTTGGGGCTGCTGGGCATTGCTCAGGGGCCCAGGAGGTGGCCCCCGCCCCACCTCTGTGGTCTTTGGGAAGGAGACCCTGGGCCGGGGGCTCTCCGGGCGCCTGAAGCTTCCTGAGGTATTTTGGTGGCAGGGTGGGGTAGTAGCTTGGGGAATTGGGAGTGGTAAAGGAGTGACAGGAGGAGCTGGAGGGCTCAGGGAAGGGCTTGGGGGATGGGTATCTAGGCCCCGGGAAAGGAATGGGGGAGGAGGGAAGGGCACAGGCCCCACTTGGCTGCTGTTGCTGTTGCTGGTGGTGATGGTGGTGGGGGTGGTGGGGTTGGTGTGCGAATCCTGAGTGCCCACGGGGAAATGGGGTGACAGAGTCCCCAAGAAGCCCTCGTGGTGGGGGAGGGGGAGTGGTAGTGGAGGAGGAGGTAGGGGAGGTGGAGTGGGGCAAGGGCCCTTCGCTCCAAAGAGGAGCTCCTCCAAAGGATCCCCTTCTTCCCGACCCATAGCTCCAGCCCCTCTGCCTGCTTGGCAGGCAGGGCCCTCCAGCCACGAGGATGGGGGTGCTGGGTGGAGAAGACGGGGGCAGGGTGGTGGGGTGGTGGGGGGGCCGGGCAAGAGGGGGGGGCCCGGTGGGAGAGGCAGGGGTGGGGCAGCGGCGGTGGGGGCAGGGGGTAAAGATTTCCGACTGCTATGTGCCGATGGCCCCAGGCGGCTCTGGTGGGAAGTGGCCTCTAGCCCTGGAGTTTGATAACAGTCAGAGCCCTGCAGAAAGAGAATGGGAGGAGGATAGAGAACAAGCTCTTGTCTCTCAGAGACTCCTACAGGTCTCTGCTCTCTCTCCTGCTGGATCTCCCTGCTCTGAGCATCTCCCTCATTTTCTATCTTTTCAGTTCTTTTATCACCAGCTTCTTAAAAATGAAAATGTTTTATCTTTTTTTTCTACTTTCTTTACGTTCACTCTCTCCCCCAGGTTCCATTTCCCTTCTCTTGAGTCACTCACAAGGCCTGGGCTCTGTTCTGTGCCCCGGAGGCCGGTACTGCTGCTGCTGGTGGTAGTGGTGCCGGGGACGCCAGGGGGCCGGGAAGGGGCATAAGGCACGCAGGCGGTGGTTGCTGCTGGTGAAACGCTGGAGTCCATCCGCGACCTCTGAACTCTGCTCTCTCTAAGGTCACTTCCAGGGGAGTGGGGGACAGGTGGGCAGCCATGGCTCTCTGCTCCTGGGGGATGGGGGCCCAGAGGGGCCGTAGGGACTGACCGGTGGCCAGGGGGATGCGAAGCATAGGAAGGGGTTGGGTATGGAAATGGGAGGGGAACCGAGTGCCGCTGCTCCTGTTGAGAGTAAAAAAGCACAGCTTGTGAGGAGACACAATTTAGACAGGAATAAGGTCATGATTGGAGCCACTAAGCATAAAAAGGAACAGAGAAGAGCATCATGTGTTGTGAGGGACCTATAGTTAGGTAAATGGGGTCTTACAAATACAGAAACTCACAGGAGATCCAGAAATGGTGAGATGCTAAAGTTCATAAAATTCAGACTGAACTAAGTGAAAATGAGAAACCATACAGAGTGCAGCCCTCAAGACCAGGGTTTGACAGAACTCTGAAGTTACTGAGACCAAGCGGTGAATAAGCATGGTGAACAGATAGATTACCTGACGTTCTGGAGGGGCAGAGCCCTTGCACTCAGTACCCCAGGCCTCTCCATGCAGTGGGCTCCATAGCCCTGGCTTGGATAGCTGGAAGGGGGGACTTGTAGCTAGGCCTGGCAGCGGATGAGGCAGTGGTGGTAACCCTGGAGGAGGACCAGTCTGAAGAGAATGGGAAGGAAAGTCAGGGGATTTAAGGGTCCAGCCCAGAGACTTCCCCCTTAATCCTAAAGCCCTGTAGCACTCTGGGCTGTTTCTGTAGTCTTAATACTAAGGTGCCAATACCTGATCAGGGCCACAGCCCCTCCTACGTTTGCCTCCAGGGCTAAGGCTCTCATCAGCAGGGCCAGGAGGAGCCACTGGGGGCACAGGCTGTACCACAGGAGTTTCTGCTGCTCGTTTCACTGGGGGACCCCCACGTTTTGTCCCATAGCTTCGCTTGTGCTAGGAGAAAGGGAAGAGAAGATCTTTCACTCAAAACACTGTATTATGGGGTCTGTTTTACTTACCTCCACTCCACATCCTGGCAGATCCCATTCATTCTCTAAACAAGTCTTTCTCTTTCTCCTACCTCAAGGTGTAGAAGGTTCCACACTTGTTCAAGGGGTGGCAGAACCTTGGCCCGATGCTGAGAAGAACCTGTGTGAAAGTTCCAGATCTGGGCCTAATCACAAGAGAATCACAGAGAATGGGAGGGGATCAAGGCAGCAGAACCATAAAGTCAAGCACTTCCTTCACAACACCCCTCCAACTTCTGTGACTTCTGTGCTAACTCCTCTCCTGTCGACTTCTTTACCCCAAAAGCAGGCAACCCAGACCTCTCAAGCAACGAAGAAAAACTTTCCCAACATAATCCCATCCCCTGCCTCCAAGGTGGACAGAGCCCCAAATGCAGTTGTCCCTCCTTGAACCCCACATTTCCTCTGTATCCCTATTCTTGCCCTCAGCCCGTTTCTCCTGGGCTCCACAAAACCCTCACCTGCTGAAGTCGGCCAATACGGAGCCCTAGTTCCGCATAACCACCCCCATATCGGGCTGCACTGTGATAACACCGCATGGCCTCCTCGCCATCTTGCTCTGATTCATAAAGCTGCCCCAATTGTTCCCACAGCCCTGGCTGTGCTGGGTCTCGAAGCAAGGCCTGAACCCAACCATGTAGGGATTCCAGCTTCCCATGCAGGGGCCGAGGATTGGGAGTCCTTGAGTAACGAAGAGAATATAAGTGTCACTATAGAGCTGGGATAAATCCAGTTATGTTGGGCAGTCACTTTCTCCCCTTCAAACTTCAATCTCTCTAAATCCAAGTTTGTCCTTTTCTTATCCAGCAACTTCCTCTCCCTTCCAGAATCTCATCTCTCCTTTTTCAGCTCCCCTTTTCTCCAAATTATTTTTAAATGAATAAGCATTAATTTTCTTTCCCTAATACTTCCCACCTCACTCCCTTCTGGGAATTGACACATTAGCACACATTCCAACCCTCCACCTCCTTTCAAAGAACAGGCTTCATTCTCCAAAACTTACTCCTTTCTACACTTACCCAGGGGGGTAATAGGACTTGCTGGGGTACCCAATACTACTGCCATGGGCCAGGGGCAGGTGAGCTGGGAGCTGGGGCTGCCCAATGCTGGCAGAACACCTGGTGGGGTCACATAAGTCAAAGGTTGGGGGATGGGGTGACTGGGGTGTCCCTTTTTTGGGAGAGGAAAAAAGAGGTCAAGTAACAACTGAGGCTTACCAAGGACAGGAAAAAAGAATTAATGAGGAAGAAGACTCCAGCCAAATAAAGATTTAAAAAAAAAGTTGTTAACTAAAACACAGGTTCAGGACTGGGAGAAATGAGGTAAAGAGCCATGACAAAAAGAGAACGGAAGAGGGAAGAAAGACAACAAGTCTAGAGTAGGGAAAACTGAATAAAGAATGGAAGCTTCTCTCACCTGCCCCCTGGCAGCCATGCCCGGGGAGGAGGATGGGGAGGACAAGAACTCCAGGTCCCAGCACAGCTCAGGCCCCCAAGGGTGAAGGGTTCCCGTGCAGCTCGGGCCCCCGGAGGGTCCACTGCCCGATGCATCCAGCCTAGGGAGGAGGAAAATAGATTTCTATCTAAAACTACACATATTCTCATTGGTCTAGGAACACCCCATACACACCCAAACTCAACCTTCTTAGCACCTACTCACCAGGTCAGTGGTGGCCCCGGGAGCCCCTAAGATCAGGCTGGCCCCCCACCCTTGCCAGCTAGCTGAAACTCCTCTGAGGCAGTGTTCTAGCTTTTGCCTCTGCAATGAGAGCCCTCCGTGTGTTCTTGGGGTTTGTCCCAGGTAATGCTGTAGAGAAGGAGGGAAAAAGGAAAGAAAGAAAGGGGAAGAAAAAGAGGAGAGGAGAAAGGGAAGAGACAGAAGAGGAAGAGCTCATATCACAGAGTAGGGGCTAGTAAGACCAGACTGCTGCCCCAAGCCCCTCCTTCCACCCTTCCTCCCTCCGCCTCCCTACTTACAGAGTTCTCGGACTCCAGGAATCTATCCAATCACGGGGCGCACTCCCTCCCCTGAGAGCCAATCATAGCCTTGGTTGTCTGTCTGCCTCAGTAACAGCCTGCCAGGGACCAATGGAAAGAGGTTAGCTTGGTAGGGGGCACGCATTGCAGCCAATGGGGTTTGGGTCAAAGCAGAAAGGGGGGGGTGAGGGAGAAGGGCAGGGAAGCTAGTCCAACAAACTTAGCTGGGGGGAAAGTGTATGGTGACCCCTACATGACCCTGTTTCTCCCATAGAAGGGTCCCTACCATTCAACACCCACAGGTGTCTCTATCCTCATCCTGAACTCCCCAGGATTCCTTTATGGCCCCCTGTACTCTTATTCAGACACACCAATACACCAGAGCAGATCAGGCAAAGAGATCGGGGCAAACCAATTAGATACTCGGGAAAGAGGAACATAAATACATCAACACAGCCGAGCAGACCTTGAAGCCAATGGCAGTGACAGCATGAGCTGCTTCCCCCCCCCCGCCCAGCAAACCGAGAGCAGCGGGCTACCAGACAAAAACCAAGAAACACTCAGTATGTAATTCAACCTCCAGCAAAAACAACCTGCCCCCAGCATCACTCCCAGGGTAGCAACAGCCTGAGCCCCGCACTTTCAAAGACTATACACAACTATAATTCAAACTCAGGTTCCCAGACGTTCTCACCTTAATAACTAAACCTTCAGATCCTTTTCAAAAGCAGCCCTACAGACAGAGCTTTCTAAGCACTCAAAAATCCACTCCTCCTAAAATAACCCTAATCCTTTGTCCACTGACAACCAGCCTCTTAACCTTCTTCCTTCCCATCATATGAGCTAGCAACACTGCAGACGCTGAATAGTCATTCTCTGTATTTCCCTCCTCAATCTCAAAAACTGTCTGTCCCATTCCCATTCCCACAGCCTATTTATACATATAAACTCTTCTTCCAGTCTCTTGCCTCCTGACTCCTTTGCAATAACCCCTTAACTGACCTGTCTTCCTAAATCTTTTCTTTTCTGCCCGGTATTCCCCACTGATGAGCACTGATCTCACCCCTACCCTCCAAATCTGCTTTCTAAGCCCCATCCTGGTATACTCACGCACCCAGGTCCCGCGTGGCCCCTCTTTCACAGCTCCAATATCCTCTGTGCCCTTCCCCAGTACGGTCCACGCGCTCCTCACGGCCCACGTGGCCCCCACCCCCCAACACGAGGGGAGGGGGGATTTCGGGGGTTGCCCGTGACGTGGCTACTTGCGCAGCGGAAGGGGTGGGGGGGAGAAAACAGGGGGGGTGCAGAGGGTGGGCCGGCACTCGATGACATCATCCTCCTCCTCTCACTCATACCCGCCCACTTCCTTAAAGAAGCCAAGGGCTTATTTTACTTCCTTCTTTCAATCCGACCACTCTCACTCGGATCTCCCAAGCCACAACCACTTGAGGGGGAAATGGGCATCCACCCGTCCAGGCTCCCCGCCTCCAGACCTTTCCGGTCTTGTCTCATCCCCTCCTTCAAAGGCAGGAGTCACCAAAGGGAAGGGAAGGGGCAGAATGAGCTAGTCACTGCAGGGCAGGAAGCTGTGGGAGAGTTCAGGGCAAAGGTCTGGGGGCGGCTGGAAAGTTCATCTTTATGCATCTGCCCGCACAGCAGGGAAATTTCCAACCCAGTCCAGAGCCCAACAGGGACTTCTGGTGAATTCAGCCTCCTCCTCCCCACACACAGAGAAGGCAAGAGCCTTCTTTTAACTCTGCACCCCAGCACAAGAACCTTCATCTCTACAGAGAAAGGCAGCCTGAAGAAGAGCAGACTTAATTAGAAGAAGGGTGAGCTTACACCTTTTATTTACCAGTTGAGAACACACTTGACATCTTAGTTTTCTAAATCTAAGAGGATGATCAGCCCCGGCCCAGTGGACAGAGTAAGAAATCCCACCTCTGAGTCCCACTTGCGCTGTGACCCTGGGCAAATCCCTTAACTTCTCTGAGCCCCAGTTTTCTCATCTGTAAAATGAGTATAATAATATCTTCATTCCAAAGTGATCATGAGGCTCAAATGTGATCACGTTTGGAAACCTTAAAAGCCCTCACTTTCCTTAACTTAAATGAAAGGATTAGACTAGACTGCCTCTTAAGGCTCCCTTCCAGTTCTAGTTTCTATTATATAAACGTAAGCCACTACTACTACAACCCGCAAAATGAATTAGCTCACTGAGGCTGATATATGCAAAAGGATTTATGTTAAAGAGCTAACTAAACATATGCAAAGTATTATATAGCCTCTTTCTGAGGCTCCTCCTTCCCTGAATAAACAGAAACTGGTGACTTTCTCTCCTACTTTCTCTCCCATCTGCTATACACGCTTGAGCTAGCCACTGGGGGAGTCCCAAGAATAAGAGAACCAAGGAAGGGGAACCAGAGCCCCTGCCTGGGAAGTGGGACCTAGAAATGCTATGCTAACTACAGGAAATGTAGCTTCCCCTTTTCTGATGATGACATTTCTCCTCAGTCACTTCCCCTTTCCTACTGAGGCCTGACTCAGCTCTGCCCTAATAGGCAACATGTTTCACCAGTCATCTCTCTCTCATACTCCCACACTGCTTATTCCTCTCAGAGATTCAGTCCTATAGACTCAGGTCACACAACCCAGCTCCTCTTCTTTACCCCAACCTTGACTCCTATTCTTTTACTGGGACTCAGGGGGCCTGTTCTCCATTTCTTTCCCTCTTTAGATACCCTCCCTGCTATGTCTGATTCAAACTTAGGGTGGGGGGAGTCTGAGTGACTAAGAAAGCCTCCTCCACATTCCCACTGACTCAGCCCCCACATCTCCCCACAGACACACATACACAAAGTCAGAGACAGACACAACCTCTCTGCCTACACACTCTCTCACAACTTAGCACCATGGAAAATCCCCTTCTCTTCCTCCTTACAGAAAATCCCTCCCACTCACCTGCTAGGCTAGCTGATATATACACCCTTCACAAAAGCATGTAACTGTGCCTCAACAATATACTTTCACCCCTACTTTCTCCTTTGGGACAAAGAAATGTCTTCCCTACTTCTCATTCTCCAAGTGTAGTATATCTTGGAGTCTTGCCTCTCTCCTCATCATCAATCAGCTGCCCCATCTTCTTAATTCTACTTCCACAATGTATCTCACATCCATCCCCTTAGTTCTACATTCAGCGACCAGTCTAGTTCAGGTCCTCAATACCTTTTGTCTAGACCAGCAGTTCTCAACCTGTGGGTTATGTTCAATTTGTAACAATGAAAATACCTCCCGCATATCAGATATTTACATTACTATTCATTCATAACAGTTATGAAGTAGCAACGAAAATAATTTTATGGTTGGGGGTCACCACAACATGAGGAACTGTATTAAAGGGTCGGGGCATTAGGAAGGTTGAGAACCACTGGTCTAGCCTATTTCGAGTCTTCTAATTGGCCTTCCTACTTTCAGTCTCACCTGTAATCTAGATACAGTGGCCAAATAATCTCCCTAAAAAATACAGGTCTGACCATGTTATTCTATCATTCAAATATCTTCCTGCTAAGATAAAATACAAAATTCTCACAATGGCCTTTAAAGGCCTCTCCAGTATGGCTACTACGCATTATTTTCCAATCTTATTTCATTACTTCTTTCCATATATCCATAGGCCTAGCCAGTTAGCAAAAGCAATCCCTGGATCTGAAATGTCCTCCCTTCAAAAATGGCCCATGTTCCGCCTCCTTCTAACACACTCTAAGACATTTCCTGATATCTGCTCTGAGCCCTAAGGTGCTAGCTGCTCTCCATTATTTTGTATATAGTATAATTTTTCCCAGGAGGATGTAAGCTTCTTTTTTTTGTTGTTTGTAATGTTGTTGCCTAGCACACACAGTAGGTCCTTTAATAAATGTTTGCTGGATTGAATTTTGGGAGAAGAGCCCTGTTACTACTTCAATACCTTAATTACTTTGATGAAGGATACAGCTACAGTCCCTCTCTACAAGTCAGTACAAGTTCTTCTAGTGTCTATGGCTGAAAATATCATTTATTTTGCAGTGAACTGGGTTATGACTATCTGAACTTAGCTAGGTAGCTCCCTGAGCCATAGATCCAACAGGTACATACTTCATTTTGGTAAGAGCTAACAAAACTAACTCTTCTAAAACCTATGGTCACCTGAACATCATAAGAAGGTATAAGGCATATCTTTTAGGGATAAAACACTTATCTCCTTTGTTGGGCCCCCTAGCAGTCAGGAGACTCCAGACTGTCAGGAGAAAGCCACAAAGGAGCACCTCTCAAAGGGTTAATTCTTGCCTAGGTTAGGCCCTGCCCTCTTCATCCGGGTTTTCCCAGCCTAGCCTGGCTCCACCCCTCCATCCGGGCATTGGACTTTGATACTTTAACTCCCCCCCCTCCCCGAATGGAGACAATATCAGACATACCAACATAAACTCAACCACATTATTTATGCAGATTGAGAGAGTCCCCAATACTACAAGACTAACTCAACCCCACAGAGTGTACACACATACACACTCATTACCCAGGGCACACATACACACAAACTCATTCAGCACTCATAAAAGTAGAAACAGAACCTTATAAAGACAAGGTTTTATAGGACAATATATACCTACACATGTAAGCAAGCATAAAAACTCACCAAATTACCCAACCTCAGGCCACCTGTACCATCCATCCCAATTTGCTTTCATAATTTCTTGGTCCCTCATAGACCCTCACGCCAAGTTAAAGCATGGCAGGGGTGGCAGGGGTTAAGCATTATGCCTGGGGGTGGGGTGGGAAAGGAGGAAGACTGGATAAAGTGGGGGGGGAGGGTATAGGAATGGCCCCTTGGGGCTCTTCTGTGACTCAACCCAACCAGACTAGGATTTATTTAAAGGGCTAGTCACCAGGATTCCCTTTCCAGTCTGCCCCACCCCTGCATGATATAGTGGGAGGGGGAACCTGAGTGACTGAATCTGAGTATAAGACTGTGACCAAGTGCTGGCCCAGGCAAGCTGTGGGTGGCACAGTGTGTCTCTGACTCTATCTGACTGGTATCTGTGTTGGCCTGTTTCTAACACTGTCTGTCTCTGCTTCTATGTGCACCTGCATATGTCAGGTGCTATGCTAGGAGTCAAGACTCCCTAAACACATTTGTTTTCTATTCAGTTCTCCCTCTTTCCCCCTTGTTTGTGAGATTGTCTCTGCCTGTCCTGTTCTGTGTATGCTCTCACTTTATCCTTCAATCTGCACAAACCTGACCTCTTTTGTTGTACTCTCATCTCAAATCCACTTGCCTGTCAGTTTGCCTTAGGGGTACACTTATTTTTGTATGCAAGGCAAAGTCTGCATCTGACACAGACTGTCTATTCTCATTTCTAACTTGTATATTAATGATGTCACCCTATATGAATTGCAGAAGGCTTGCTGCCTTGGTATATTTTAATTCAGGATGTCTATTTAGCCCTACTATATACCTCTACACTCTAAAACTCAACCCAAGTCTCTACTCCCCTTTCCCATTCCTGTCTTCAGTGCAGTTAGACCCCATCCATCGTCCTCCATAGCCTAGGTCCATTCCTTCTACTTTAGCTCTACCTCCCTCAAGCTGCTATGATACATTGCAAAGAGTGGCTTTGGACTCCGAAAACCTTACTACTTGCATGACCCTGGGCTTGACTTGGTCTGAGGTTCCTTGATATAAAATGAGGGGGTTAGACCAGTTAACTTCTAAACTGCCTGAATATCATAATTCACTGGATCTGTCTGTCCCCTATGTTTCACTCCACCTTACTGTGTCAGTAGAATGTAAGCTCTGTAAGAGCCAAAGCTCTTTTCATTCTTGTCTTTATCCCCAGAGCTACCACAATACTATAGTGGATATAGTATGTGCTTTAAAAAACACTGGTTGAATTTCGAGACTTCTCATGCCAGCCCTCAGCTCTCCTTCACTCCTACAGAACAGGAATGTGATTGTGGTTAAGGATCAGAGGCAGAATTTGAATGTAAGCTGAGAAACTTTGGTAGTGGGTAGCCTTGGAGATGAAGCAGGTACAGTTATCAAACAGAGCTAGACATGCTGTCTTTCCCTCCTTTCTCCAGAGGGAAAACATAAGACTAGGAGCTGGTTTTTAAGTATTATAATGTAATAACTGGGAAGTGAGAGGCAGGGACAATAAAATAAAGCCTCAAGACAGAGTTAAGAGAGTGAGGAAGATGGTGATAGTAAGGAATCATCAGGAAAGCCTTGGCTGAGAAGGGAGTAGGGGGCTCTTAAAAAAGAGAAGACAGGGATACATAAGAATCTAGGGAGGTATTCCTGGAGTTGTCATAATAACAGTATGTTGTTCACAGCAAGAATCCTGTTATCCCCCTCATCTACCCTAAAGGTACCTGTACCTACCTCCTTACAAACTCTGTTCAGTCCTCTCCCCACCCAAACTCAAAGTTATCCAGCAATAACTGGAGAGAGCAAAAGGGTTAATATACTCCCCTCCCATGCACCTCCAGCTTTCATGATATCTTCCATATACCATCCATTTTGCCAACTTTAGCAGAATGGAAATTAAACCATACCATTCAAGGAAAGTAGACGTGGGGGGTTATCCAATGCCTATGAAAGTAGGCTGAATCAGCTCAGGAGGCATGCAAGGAAGTATATATACATATACATATATATATATATATATATATATATATATATATACACATACATATATATATATGTATGTGTGTGTGTGTGTGTGTGTACACACACACACACACACACACACACACACACATCAAGTGAACCTCATAAGAGAGGAGAGAGGGAAACAATAAACCAAAAAGACTGAACCATTCATGTTTTGTATAGTGGAAGCCATCATAGGCAGGTGGACTGGACCCATTAACCTCCAGATTATATCAACCTGAGGGAGAGTGGCAGAATTTTAGATTAAGGGACGGAGATAATGCGTATACACAGACATATAAACAAGTATATATGAGAAGAAGAGACCCATGGGGGTAGGACTTACCAACTGGAGCTTGGCACACCCCTCTCTCATTGGCACCAGTGCCCCTGTAGATGGGATATAGCAGGCAGGGGAGGTATGGGTGGCACTATGGGGCTGACATGGTTTGTTTTTTTTGGGGGGGTGGGGGGAACCTGTAGAAAAGAAAAGGATGTTAGGAATGGAGAGTCCCAACCAGAAAGCTTCCCTTTGTCCACTTTCCCCAACCACTCACAGAACGGCTGAGGTGAAGAAACAGGAAGAATCTGTTTCCATGGCAACTAGAAAAAGCCATTCCTCCGCTCACACACCCCCTCCCCCCACCAGGTCAGCCCTAGGTTGGTGAGGCCTCTTCCCATTTCCTAGGATCAGCCTGCTTATCCAGTCTAACATCCCTCCCTAAGTAAGAACAGTGGCTGACAGGGGAGTGGGTGGGTGACAACAGGGCCCTGACTATAATGTCCTCAGATAACACCTAGTACCAGACAAAATCTAGGTCCAATTCCAACCCTGAGCCCTTTTTCCCAGGGCTCTATTTTCCTCTAACCAACCTAACTTCACACTCCATGAAGCCTAAACTGGGGATGTCCCAGGGTTTTGCCCCTCCCCCAGCTACTGCCTCCACCCAGTCTTATCTAGCAACCAGATGGCCAACTCCACCCTCTGGACTCTGCCCCCTCCCCTCCCCTCTTCTTCCCCCAAGGCCAGGCAGGTCCCAGCTAAAGCAGAGGTGGCTGGACAGGCTGAACAGGACCAGAAGAGGAGGAGCCAATGGCTCCCCTTCCAGCCCAGTATATATAGGGGTCCTCTTTGGCCCTATATAGGTCCCTGCTTAAGAATTAGGAGAGGAAGACAAGGGTGAAGGATTCCCCTTCAAGGTCATATGCTGTTTCTCCATCACTTCCTTCCTCTAATAAATGAACAGGAAAGGTGACAGAGGGCTCACTTCTACAAAGTGTCTGATTCATCAGGGGTCCTATCCCTCCAACACACTCATTCCCTTCCCAGAAATCATGTTCAAGCCATATCCCATCTCAATTCCTTCAAGACTCCTTTTCATTTACTACCACCCCAAAGTCTCAGAAGATCAGTTTTCCACACTCCTCCCATTAGAAACCTATCTCTCTATGTCCTGCCCATTCTTGCTCCTTCCTCCAGAGACCCAGGCCTCTGGCCCCCCTAGTTTCCATGATGCAATCTGTTGTAAACCACAGTGGCTGCTGATGACACTCCTTCCTAAGGAGTTGTTATTCCTGACCCACCAATAGTCCTCTCCATGATGAGTGGGCTGGGGAAATGGGAGAGCAAACTTCTTTGCAAGTAAAGGGGGTTTGTAGGGGTCCAGGTGGTCCCCACTAGGAAGTAGGCAGCATCACCTGAGAGGGACAACAGGACACAAGGAAGAAAGCAAAACCAAGAGGGTCAGGTTGGAGTCAAAATGAAGGTCTAGGAGAAGGGGAAGGGTCAGCAAATATTAATAACTCCCAAAATTTGCAAAGGACTTTTCCTCAAGCCTGTAAAGCTGGTAGTACAAATATGATTATCCCCATTTCTACAAATGAGGAAACTGAGGCACTGAGAAGTGAAGCGATTTGCCCATGATCATACAGCTAGTGTTGGAAGGCAGGATTCAAACCCAGGTCTTTACATACCAAGTCCTATACTCTCAAACCTCTACCCCACTCCAGCACCACAACCTTAATCCCTCATTAGCCCTGGCCCAGAGCTGGAGGCTGTAATTCATCTGCCCAACAGCTGGGTTGGGGGATGGGGGGTAGTAGGGAATGGGTGGGGGGGAGACAAGGGGAGGGACTGGGGCTCTCTAGTGCCTAGCCTCAGAACAACAAAAAGGGAAGGCAAGGGGCTCCTTTAACATCCCCAGGTAGTGCCCCCAGGAGAGAAGCTGACTTCCACTTTTTTCTATGCTCTTTTCCCTCAACCTCCTGGTCTTTGCCATTCAAGTTTCCAGTGACCATCACCATGGACCCCATACTCTGTCCCTGAGATGAGGGGAATACAAGATTAAGATAAAGAGTACAGAAAGAAATCCCAAACTACCACCCCCCCCCACTGGCCTGGGCTGGCTGCCAGAGCTGCCGAGGGCGAGGGGGCCTTCCTCAGGCCCCTCTTTCTACCAGAGCATTCTTCTTCTCTCCCTTGCTAGCCAATCCCCTTTCACCAGGTCCCCCAAAATAACAGCCCTTCAATCCTAGAATGATTCCCTTAGGACCATGATTACCGTATCCTACCACTGTTCCCTTCAATCAATGAAAGGTTAAAGTGACTAACTACACTGATGTTGTCCCCTTTAAATCACCACCCTAACCCTAGCCATTTGGGGCTGATCCTATTCCCAGGTTATTTAAAGGGACATCATAGTGTAACGACCCCCATACACACTCATGTTAGCACAGCGCCCTCCCCCCTGTCCATGACTTTCTGAGAACCAGCCCCCAGAGCCAGAGACAGTTCCCATCCACTCCCTCTAAATGCCCCCTCCCCAATTCCGGTTCCCTCCCCTCCCCCAATGGCTGCCAGGAGAAAGGGGTTCAGGGTTGGAGGGACTGGGAAGTGGGGAAAACGAGGAAAGGGCTAAAGGCTTCTTCTACAGAGAGGACAGATAGACACCTGGGGGAACATCAGAGGTGGAGGAGGCACAACCTAGAGAGGGAGGGAGAT
>CM053584.1:186755409-186771752 GCA_028627135.1 Pseudochirops cupreus | reverse complement strand
GGGGGGAAGAAGAAACAGAAAAAGGTGGGGGAGGGGAAAAGGGTCAATGAGGAGAGAGAAATAAAGCAAGAATCTGATGGGAACCATAGGTGGTGGTTGGGGAAGCCGGGCCGGGGGTTACCTGCTGGGTGTCTGTCCCCCGGCGGTGCCCCCGAGTCCGGGTAGGGAGGGGGGAGCAGCGGAAGGGGGGGGAAGCGGGGACGGGGGGGGCGGGGGAGACGATCCCTCCTCTGCCTCCTGGGCCTGTCCCCGGCTCTTGCGGCCTCTGCCTCCCTCCCTCCTCCTCCCAGTCCCTGAGTCCCGGAGTCAAACAAAGAACTGTAGCAGGCTCTCCCCAACCCCCTCCCTCCCTCCCTCCTCCTCCTCCTCCTCCTCCTCCTCCTCCCCCCTCTCCCTCCCTCCCCACCAGGCTCCCTCCTCCTCCCTTCCGGTCTCTTCCTTCAGCAACCCGCCCCCCCACGCCCCTTTAGCTGTTCCCTCTCCACCCACCCCCCAACCTTTTATACACCCTTCAGTCCCCGTTCCTCGTCCCCCCTCCCCCTAATGAAAAAATATGGAAGGAAGTCCCCTTGCAGAATTAAAAGGCTCCAGAAAACAACATAGGCGAGAGATCCCCTGAAAAACTGAGCTACCATACAATTGCCTTCCCTTTTTAGTGAAATAGCCCGAGTTGTTTCTTCCCTAAGAGAGCAAAAGCCTAAAAAATGGGGAGCAATAAGACTGTAACCAAACCCCCTATCAAATGAAAAGACCAGAGTTGTTGAAGCTTACCATCACCACCAAATTAACACAAGCTCTCCACCTCCCTCCTCCCACCCCGCCCCCCAATTCCCAAGCTGCCGGGGAATGGGAAGCTGGTCTGTCCACCAGAATAATGGCATGAGCCAATTTTAAACCTGCCCCTCCCCCACTTTTCAGCCCAGGATGCAAATAAATACCTGCCCAACAGCAGCCTCCAGCTGTCAAAGTCCTCTTAGTTCTTCTCCCCATAAAAGTGAAAATGTAAACTGATCCGCCCCCCCCCAAAAAAATTAAAGGCATGAGTACTGAGTCTTATACATTATTCCTCCACCCACTCCCACGGAGACTGGGGGGAGGTGCTGTTAGTGAGGGGAGAAGTGGAGTATGTAACCCCCACAATTATCTCTTTTTTTAAGGAGTAATGTCCCACCACCACACACAACTCATGCTGTCTCCCACGTCGCTCTCTCAGGAGGCAACCGAAAGGGGAAAGAAGAGGGGAATGGCAGACTCGTGGGAGGAAAGAGTCTAGGTAAGTGGAGTGGAATTTCACATCCCATATGGATGAACCAAGTCTGGGGCCATTCACCACACCCCACACTCTCCCCCCCCCCAAAAAAAAATCCAGTCCAGGATTTCCCACCTGCAGGACACTAGGGTAAGGAAGGGATAAAGGTGGCAACGGATCTCTAACTGGACTCCGAGTGGGGGAGGAGGCCACAGTGCCTAGCAACCACCCCCAGGCACGTGCACTAATGACGTCAGCCCTGCCACCTCTGACACCAACCTCTGACCCCTAGCTACAGGGGGGAAGAAGAGGGTGAGCAAGCATCAGGAGAAATAACCTTAGGAATTCTGGGAAGCCAAATAGGGGTCCATAGCCAAACAGGCTTCATTCCTAGTTACACCTCAATTTTCCTTATTTCTTTGAAGGATCTAGGTTTTCTCGCCTTAGAAGCTGAATTTTCTCCCTAATCCTTAAGGAGATCCATCCCTGCCAAGAAATAAGAGGTAGAGGAGTGAAAAGCCGGGGAGGAAGGGTCAGTCTGGCTGTGTGCATGTAGGGTCTCTTCCTTCCCCACCACTGAAGGGATTTCCACAGCCCCATCACTGTCCTGGCTGTCCCCAGCATCCTAACACACCCCCTCCTCCTCCATTCCAGGGCGGAGTCTCCAGAGTTGAAATCAGGACAAGGCAAGAGGGAGAGTTATATAATCAAGAGAAGCAGAGAGAAAAAAAAGGACAGACACCAGGAAACAGAATGACATAGATTCAGGAAGACAACTATTTGAAGAGGCATTCAAAAAGAAGAAACAATGAAGTATAAAAATTATGGGGAAAAAGCAAACTAAAGACTTCATAGAAAGGAGTAAGATTGTAGGAAGAGGCAGAGACGATGGAGGGAGGGGGTGGACAGACCCAGACTGAGTATTCTTACAGGTTCTTGCCTTCCAAGTGGGCTACAGGAAATCTAGCTCACAGCTTCCAATCTGTATGTCCTACCTTCCAGCTTCCTTTCCCTCAGACCTCATCCTCACTCCAGATTCTGTCAGTGAAAACCAGGGAGATTCTAATCGCCCCAGGGGAAGGAAGCCAAGGCTTCTTGAGGCCCAGAGGAAGGAATAGCAGCAAGACTCCCTACTTAACAGATGGAGCAGGAAACCACAGCTCCACCCAGTACCACCTGGGATCGGAGGGTGCCAGCTGGGGTGGGAACCCAGGTAGCCTGGCCTGTTCTTTCTCCCAATCTCGACAATTTCAGAATAGGGATTACTGACTTGCAGCCAAAGTCTCCAGTAGACATTACGAACTAGAGCTCCGAGGAGTGTTTGCTACGAAGCCCAGATCTTGGGCATCAAGCGGGACAGAAGCGAGAGTAAAGCCCCAGAAGGTTTGCAAAGGCACATAGCAGGGCCGGGATATCGGTCAACTAGCCGCGCAGGCGCTAGAGGGTAACTAGACGCGTGCAGGGGGGGGGGGAGGGGGGAAGGGGAAGAGGGGGCAGGGAAAGATGTGAGCGTGTGGGAGTGCACGTGCAGGTCTCCAGCAGCTGCTCAGAGCTCCCTCTAATCTCCAGCCCCCACAGCTCTTTCTCTTCCCCATCCTTTCTTCCCCACCCCCACCATCGTCAGGCCGCAACCCCCTTCTACACCATTGGCGGCCTGCCGGCGACGTCACCAGCATGTCCTTAATCGGATTGGGCGGCTGGGACAGATCGAGAATCCGGCTCCCGACTCTGCCTCCAGTTACTCTAGCAACAAAGCAAGCCGTAGTGGATGAGTAAAACGCGAGCACAGTCCTGAGCCGGGAGTCCCGCCGTAGCCCCGCCCCCCCAGGGAAGGGGTAGTTTGCTCCTCCGAGCTAAAACACACGGGCACGTAGACCATTAGGAGCACATTAGTTTCTCTCCAGTTTTCATGCCTTCGGTTCTCTCTATAGGGTCCTGGCTTCTATTCTTTCTCTCCTAGCTCCAAACCATCTCCAACCAACCACCCTTGACCGGAAAAATGGTCTTTCTAGCAAACAGCCTGCCTTTCGCGTGCCCCAGCACACAGCGCTCCTGGTTGTTACAAGTGGAAAACGGCGCTATGCCCCCTTGACCCACTTCATCACCTCCACCGCCCCCACCTTTTACTGTTAAGGAGGGCTCGAACTGACAAGATGTCCCTTTCCGTAGCACCAAGAGCCCACACGCTGCGGTCTAAAAAGCGCATTGACCAGTAGGCGGCTGCTCCGCGCCGCCAGCCAGCCCCGCCTCCCAGAAACAGGAGCGCGTACCGCCCTCGCCCCCTAGCGGCTGAACTGGGGAGGTTCCACCCCCCCCTCCCCCCCCCGGCATGGGGCGGGGGCGAGAAGGCCGAATGTAGGAGCTGGGTTAGAACAGAAGGGGGGAGGGTGGGGATCACCACATCCCGATCGGACCCCAAAGACTCCAACCGATACAGCTCGACCAGTCCATGACTTTTTCCCTTGGACCACCTCCTCTCAAACACCACACTGAGGCCGCGCCCCGCCCCCTCTCCGGGACACGCACTCAAATGCTGGGAACTGAGCGACTTCTCAGCTCCCTGCTTGGTGAGGCCTCCCTGGATCTCGGGTGATCGCCGCCGCTACCCGGTCACATACCATGCATGCTTTTAACCTCCCAAGGGGTACAGGTGCCTGGAGTCCCGCTGTTCCCTTCTCGGGATCCGGCAGTGCGGTCCGCCCCGCCCCCCTGCGTGGAGACGGTTTCCCGCTCTCCAGGCGCCCGCTAGGTTCCCCGTTACCTGGTCTTGGGGGTTCCAGGTGTCCAGGCTCCCCGCGGACCCCCAGGGGGTCGGGAGGCCCCCCCCCACCCCGGCCCGGGCTGGGGGGGCCGCTCCGCCCCGTGGCGCAGTTGGATTTTCCAACACAAACACCCGCCCCTGCCCGCCCACAGCCCCGCCCCAGCCCCATCCCGGTCCCGGCCTGAGCCCCTATGCCCGGCGCTCCCGGCTCGGGCCCCGCCCCTCCCCTGCCTCTTACCTACCCGCGTCCAACTCGGTCTCCGCCTCCTCCACCTCCAGCCCAGCCCCTTCCTGCTCAGGCCCCTTCCTTTAGCCTCGCTTCTGTTCTGGGACCCGCCCCTTTTAATCCTGGCCCCTCCTTTCCTCCGGGTCTCCACTATCTCACCTTAACTTAACCCTAACCTTGCAATCTCTACAAATATGAGTTAATACAAACCCTTCTTCCCCCCCACTCCCCCCAGCACTGCATTATTGAAGGACCCAGAAAACAAATTTTAAAAATGTTTATTAAATGAAGAGATAACTTCAGCTCCTCCTCTATTTTCATAAATAAAGCTTGTGCTCCAGAGTTTTCGCAGGGTAAAGAAACCAACAGACTGAGGTTCCGCTTCATGCTCGGCTCTAGGACCACTATCCTCGGAGGTTCCCTAGCCCCTCCTTTCCCAGATTTAGAAGTTAGGCTTCAGACACCCAAATTCCTCTCGCCGAGTGATCAGGGTTCCTAGGCTTCCTGGGTACTTCCAGAGTTTCCCCTTAGCTGTCTAAACTCATCAGCAATGCAGTTCCTCTCTTGACCCAGTGGTCAGGTGGCATGATTCCAGCTCTAAGGTCAAGGCCAATTACAAAGGAAGCTCGGTCGGCACAGCCCGCCCGGGTGGGATAGTAATAGCACGGGCAGGAATACATGCCTGGGGGAGAAAAGAGAGACCAAATAAGTGCCTTGAGCCTTGTGCGGGGGGGGGGGGGGGTGGGGGGAAGAGGGCAGTTAGGGAGAACTTGTAGTAGGGACAAGGGCCGTTATAGGGAATGTTAGAGGATGGTTGGCTGGGAAATTTAGTGGAGCTTTACAAGAAGAGACCTTGCATACATAACATACCCTTAGCACTCTTCTTTCGGCTCTCAGTAGGTTTGAAGTGTATGGTAGGGATAGGGCAGACAAGTTGCATGGGCTCTGCCTCTGCTAAGCATGAATTCTTCCTATCCCAACCTGCACCTTCCAAGAATAGGCCACGAACCCAAACACCATCCTAGATAGAAATTAGAGGAGCTCCAGGAGTGAAACCAGTACTCTTAACCTTACTTGACCAGTCCCTCACAACCCCCTTGGTAACTGATTTCTTCTTTCCCACCCTAATTAACTCTAATTCCAATTCCCTCTCCCCTCTTAAACCCAAGCATATCTGGTCTCTACCTTGGGTGGATACACTAAGTTGCTGTCATCCACAGTAGAAACAATGAACTCCCAAGAGAGGCTGTCAATGGAGACCTGGAGGAGTCAAAAGAAAGGAGGCTCCATGATCCCTGTACTCACAGTAATTGAATCTATATTTATTCTCACCTCTTCCCAATATGATTCTCTCTCCTCCCCACACCCCTCACTCCCACACTAACAGCCCCTTCTGGTGGTGGAGAGCCTGTGTCCCTGCCCCCATTAATAGAACTCACATTATTCTGACGAGCAGCAGCTTGCAGCACAGCAGTCAGGAAGCCTGTGGGAAACGTAAACCCCGACAACCAGAAAAGAACAGGAGGTCGGGCTCTGCTAGCCCACGTTGCAAACTGTTCTACTCGAAGTGCAAGGTCCCGAGTCCAAGATGCTAGAGGCTTTTGAGATGGATAGGCCTGGGGAAGGAGGCAGGTGGTTTAAACCCAGGTGATCAGTCCCAATCCAGATCTATTCTTCAACTATAAATATATAGAGCTCCTGAACACAAATTTCAACAAGGAGGGTGGACCTTCTCCTCACCTTCTCCCAGAGGTGGGGGACACGTGCATCAAAAATGCTGTTGAAAATCTCCTCCAGGCTGGTGGACATGACAACAAGACCATGAATACCCTTTTCCAGCTCTATCAGTGAAAACCTAAGAAGTGTTGTTAGACAGTCAATGCAGAATAAGAGTTCTTAACCTGGAATCTGTCATTTTTTTAAAGTATGTTGATAACCATGAGGCAGCTAGGTGGTGTAGTGAATAGAGTACTGGCCCTGGAGTCAGGAGGACCTGAGTTCAAATCCAGCCTCAGATACTTGACACATTTATTAGCTGTGTGACCTTGGGCAAGTCACTTAACCCCAATTGCCCTGCTTTCCCCCCTCTAAAAAAAATAAAATAAAAAATATGTTGTTAACCATATAGCAATATAGTTTTCTTTGTAATCCTATGTATTTTATTTAATGTATTTTTAAAACCTTCTGAAAATGGGTCCATAGGCTTTACATATATAACACACACACAAAAAGATCTTATATCCCTTTTTTTCTCAAGGGTGTAAGAGATTTTTCCCTTCTTACAGAATGGTTTCCATAAGCTTGTTGTATCTCTGGATCTCTTGTAGCAGGACCACATTGAGTGGAGAAGGGTCTGGTGCCAGAAGATTTCGGGTCCCTTCATAGTCAATTGTCTCAGGTATCTTCTGTTTCACATCAGCTGCCAGCTCAAGGACCTAAGGAGGCAAGAACTAGGTAGGATTCAAGAGACTTCTCCAATATTAAGATATAAAAGAATGTCCTCAACCCACATACATACATCATATCTATTGAGTCTATCCTTACCTTGTCCTCCCGGCTCTGGGCCCCAGTCCCAGTGGGTGTGATTTGGGGCTGCAGGGAGAGCAGGGTCTCAAATAGAGTATGGGCTTCAGTGATCTGAGATGCTATATCTGCATTGGGGTGCTGGCCAAAAGCTTCAGGAGGGTCCATGCTTGGAAGCATGCTGATGTATTCTTTATAAGAAGCCAGGTTCCCATCCTTAGGGATGCAGTAGGTATCCAGTATGGAAAGT
Source organism: Pseudochirops cupreus (assembly GCA_028627135.1). Lineage (NCBI taxonomy): Eukaryota > Metazoa > Chordata > Mammalia > Diprotodontia > Pseudocheiridae > Pseudochirops > Pseudochirops cupreus. The sequence goes on along the minus strand of CM053584.1, from coordinate 186,764,743 downwards.
CTGGAGGGGGTGGGAGCAGCACAAAGGTTACAATTCCACTTTTAGGCATAAATGAGACTCCACTAAAGCCTAAGTAAGCTTCGACCCTTTGCGTTCTCACAGCCCTCTTCCTCATTTCTTTGTTGTTGTTCTTTGTGACCCCATTTGGGATTTTTCTGGAGTGGTTTGCCATTTCCTTCCCCAGCTCATTTTACAGATGAGGTGACAGGTAAACAGGGTGAAGTGACTTGTCCAGGGTCACACAGCTAGTAAGTATCTGAGGCCAGATTTGAACTCAGGAAAATGAGTCTTCTTGTCTCCAGTCTGGGACCCTCTTATCTACTGTGCCAACTAGCTGCCCTAATTTACATTTATTTACATAAACAAATCCTATTTACAATCATATCACTTATCATCCACTTAGAATTACAGAAGTTAAGAACTAGAAGGCACATCAGGTCACCTAACCCAACCCCCTTCATTTTACAGAGGATGAAACCAGGGTCTAAGAGGCAGCATGACCTAAAGGTCCACACAGGTGGTATCAATTTGCATCTAGGTTCTCTGACTCCAAAATCAGGATTCTTTTTCCTTTCTCAGGGGGATACCAGACTCTGCCCCTAATGCTCCATCTTGGGTTCAGGTCTGACTCTTATCCTCTGGCCCTGTTCACAACTTTGTGTCTATCTTCACCACTGGCCCTGCATTGACATCACTATGTTCCCAATCTCTGCTCTCACTGCCACAACCAAAGCCTCACCGGAAGAAGGGAGTACTTAAACTCTGTTCACAGAAATAATCATTGATATAGGTGATGAGGAGGCGCCGGTCCCAGTCATCAGTGACATGTCCTCCATAGTTGACACCAGCAATCAGGTACTTGAGGGCATCCCATGGTGTCTCCTCATACTCATCAAGGTACAGGCTCAAAAGATTCTCAGATACCTATAAGGTTGAAACCAACTACATCTCAACCCACAGTTATAGGAACAGAAAGGGATTTTATTATAGGACCTTTAGCAACCAAAATTCTCTTACAGGAGGGAAGGTGTGAGGGATCTGAATGAAGGGTAGAGAAAGAGGGGAGGAGGTAGAGTTAGGTTTCGGGGGGGGGGGGGGGGGAATGGGTTGGACCTGACCTCAAAATCAGAGTCATTGAAGCCATAAATGATGTTCCAGCCAAGCTGTAAGAACTTCTTACGCTCAAGTAGTACCGAGTGGAAGAAGCAAAGGGCAAACAGTAGCTTCTTATATTTGTTTGGCTTGCTGCAGCGGGCAAACTGTGCTTCTGTCACCAAATGGTACAACCGCTTCATGTTGGCTTTCAGGCCCTGAAAGGAAGCAAGGCCTAAGCTTGGGGTCAGAGTACAGGGAGTCCCAGAGTGAAGGGGAGGGCAGTATGGAGCACCAGCTGATGCTCTGGCTCTCTGTACTTCTTATATCCATTCTCACTTGGCATCATACTTCAATGCTCTCTCAGCCAGACATTCATTCAATAAGTACATGATAGTGCACTGTTGTACCATTGTACTATTTTCTGAGGGGTAAAAACCCCCAAGATAAGTAAGAGGTGGCCTTTGACCTCAAAGTACTCATAATCTCCTGGAAGGATAGGGCATGATAAATACAGAGATCTACAAAGTACTGTGAGGCATTTGCTTCCCTATGAACTCATTTATAGCTTAGTTCACATACCTGGATCTACTTCCTTGAGCATGACTTTAAGAGGAAGATCCAATCCACACAGAAGGATTAGACAGAGAAACACTAATAAGTAAGAGGTCAGAAATAGGATAGACTTGGTTCCCAGAGGTGCATGCTTGAGGTCCCTCTGAGGAACCACCTTCATATGGAGAAAAAGACTGATGAAAAGTTAGAAACAGAGACTGGAGGAAAGCAGACACATAATAGGCCTAGAGGAACAATGATGCCAACCTAAATGAAAATTAAAAGTCTTAAGTAGGAATGATGATGAGCATGCTCCTCGTGACTATTTTTTGGGGGGGGATGGCAGTGATCTTAAAGGGAAGAGCCTCTAGTAATACAGTTCAGACTGTTAAGGATGCAGAGGACAGGAATCTTTTTAAATTTCCTGTGAAGTTGTATTTTTAGTACGCCCTTGAGTTCACTCCATCAATCAATTAAGTGTCTACTATGTGCTAGCTGTCGTGATAAGTGCTGAGGATTATTGTTCATTCATTTCAGTTGTGTCTGACTCTTCAGAACCCCATTTGGTTTTTTTGTTGGTTGTCATTCCTCTTCCAGCTCATTTTATAGATAAGGAAACTGAGGCAAACAGGGCTAAGTGACTTGGCTAGGGCTACACAGCTAGTAAGTGTCTGAGGCTGGATTTAAACTCAGAAGATGAGTCTTCCTGACTTCAAACCTAGCGCTCCATCCACTGTGCTACACAGCTGCCCCAGCGGGATACAAATACAAAGGATACAAATTTAAAAAAAAAAAGAACATCCCCTAATTTAATACATTTTTATCTAGAATTAGATTGTAAAACACTCATTCTAGTAGCTCCCAGCATTTAACAAACCAAAGATAAATAAGAAAATTACAGATTTTAACAAAATTTTTGAAAAACTAGATTAAAACATATACACACAAATGTATGTTTTTAGAGAACATGTGTTCTCAGGCTCTCATGGAACTTGTACAAAAATTGTCAGGATTCAAAGAACTGAATTAGTAAGTCCAGAAATATTTAAAACATCTTTTACAGGTTAAAAAAAAAAGCTAGACTAGAGAGAGTTCTCTCTACAGATGCAGACTGGCAACTCTTCTCTAATTTACAGTATTTGAGAGGTTAGGGATTTGCCAGAGTTACACAGCACTGGCAATGCCAAAGGCAAGATCTAAACTCATATCTTTTTTTTTTTTTCCGCTTTTTAAGAGGGGAAGGTAGGGCAATTGGGGTTAAGTGACTTGCTCAAGGTCACATGGCTAATTTTGTGTTAAGTGTCTGAAGCTGGATTTGAATTCAGGTCTTCCTGGTTCCAGGGCTGATGCTCTATTCACTGCGCCACCTAGCCACCCCAAAACTCATGTCTTTTTGTCTCCAAGACTGCCATGGACTGTGTCTCTTGACAGACTATAATGCAATCATAAATTATAATCAGTAAAGGATATATGGAGAAAGAAAGATGCCAACTGAAACAGAGATTAAATCACCCCCCCCAACATCTTAGATAATGAACTGATCAAAGACCAAATCATAGAAATAATAAAAAGTTACATTAAAAGAGAATGATAATAAGGCAACCAAGTGGGATGCATCCTAAAGAAGTCTTTTAAAGAATATATGTATATACCTGAACACTTATGTCAACAGAATAGAAAAAGAATCTGATAAATGTGAATTGATTTTAAAGATCAGAAACACAAGTGAACAATCCTAAAACAATTGCAAGAAGAGAATTTGAAAACCAAAGGTGAAATAAAACAGAATTTTATCTATTGATAAAAATCATGTAATTTTTTTATTGATATGATTTAATATCTTAATTGTTTTCCTAATGTTGAACTATCCTGGCCTTCCTGATATAAATACAAGTTTGGACGGAGGCAGTGCTTCATTTCCCTCCCCCAAGGAAAAGTTCATTACCAGGATACTCATCATTACTGAGATTTAAGCAGCTTTGTTATTCTCACTTCTTTGGGATGCCCAGTACCCTCTACCCCTCTGAATGGAGTGCTGGAGGGCAGAGCAAAACACTCCTCTCAAAGTCCCCATTTAAAGAGGGCCCAAAAGCCTAGTCAACTCTTCATTTTGTACCGTCAACACTGCTTGGGCTCACTCCTAGCATTTCATTTTCCTTTTATGTATTATCTTCCTCTGTTAAATCAAAAAGCTTCTTTGTGGCAGGGAAATTTCTTTTGTCTTATTATCATTCCCTGTGCTGGCACATAGCAGCTACTTAATGTTTATTGTATTGTGCTGTAACTTCTTTGCCAGTATTTCGTATTTTTGCAACCATGCTGATTAGCTATATAGATATCTCTGCTTTTCCCCTTTCTGGTGTAGGAATTAGGACAACATTTGTCTCAGAGTTTGACAGATCATCTTTATTTCTGGAAATCATTTAGGAAATATAAAGATTGTATGTTATTTAAATGTTTGATAGAATTAATTTGCAAATCTGCTTGAACCTTGAGTTTTGTGGGTTTAAATTTCTTTTTAAAAATGCACCTATGATTTCATTGGTATGGAGGTCTCCTGGTAAGAAAACACTTTTTTTTCAACCAAGTAAGATTGGCAACTCCTTTGTAATTTATATAGCCTTAGGGAATGAGGGGGGGGGGAGAGGCGGGGATTGGTCATCCATGGGACTAAGATGTTAAATGATTTGTCACATAGCTTAGAATATGTCAGAGGAAGGAATCAAACCTAGATCTTCCTGACTCTAAAGCCAACCCTTTCATTATACTAGGTGCTCAAGATGATGGAATCCTTGGTGTGTGGGAATAAAATATTGTAACTTCTATTTCTAACCTAAAAATAAGCAAAAACAATTAAGTTTTACTAATATTTAACATATGAATTGACAATGGAACCTTCATTCAGTCCTTATGGCAGACAGCTCTACCTGTCCCATACTGTAGGCAAGGTATCCTCAAGGAAGAGTGGCAGTTCTACAAGGTGGCTGAGTTTAACAATGTCACTTTTATTTATTTATTTATTTTTTGGCTTTAGTATCTTCTGATGTACTGCACCTTATATGTGCCCAGTTAAATGGATTTACAGAATATGTAATCTAGTTTTAACCAAACTAACCCTCACAAAATGGACAAGAAACCATATACATATTCATACACAGCTCACACCTTATACATACCTATACTAGTGGCTTCAAAAGATGAGTACAAAGAACTTGCCAATTGAAGATAATACTAATAATGAAGGCAGAAATGAACAAGAAAAACAATAGAGCAGACCTTTCTCTTGCTCCTGGTACCAGCTCTTTGTTAAACATTACAAAGTTGCTCTAACAAGAAGTCAGTCAAAAAATTCAAAATTATTTTAAAAATTATTTGAAATATGGATTTATGTCCATGTCATTAATGCTGAATCTTATCTTAAACGTATTTTAAGCCATGACAATTTATAGCTAGTTAACATGAAGCCATTGTAATTACAGAGTCATTTTAAAATTAAGCAATACATAAAAACTTCTACAGTATTTTTTGTGCGTAATATAGGATCACAAGTAGTACAGTCCTAGGAGTCTCAATCCAGTACTTTACAAAATTTCACTGATTAATGACAAATGTTTAGAGGCTTCTTTTGAGCAAACCCTTTCCCCCTTCCCCACCACCCACCCCCACCAAAAAATCCACATATCGTTGGAGAAATATTTGGCTTCCTACTGTGGAAAGACAGTCAAAATAATAGAGGGAAGACAATGTGACAACAAAGTAAAATGCATTTCTTTATCAGCCAAGACTGTTGAAAGAAGCAAAAAAAAGTATTGCTGAAGCTCTGATGAAATAAGTATTAGAACAGATTATCCCATGTGGAGTTGTTTCCTATGTAGTTGGAAGAAAGTACATATGTTTCTAACACTTTTCAAACTATATAGCATTTACTACATTCTGTTTTAATAATGAAATACTAGTGAGTTTTTTTGAATTTTGTGAACCATTAAAGGAAGGAATAATGTGACATTCTCAACAGTACCTGATTTTTTAAAAATAAAAAAAATGTTTAATGGGAAAACTGATGATAATGCAGACACTGATGGAGCAGCTATGATAGAATAAAAGGTTTCTCAAGCAAGGTCCAGAGAGCACCACATGTGAAATTCATTTACTGCATCATTTGTAGCCAAGCCATTGAAACAAAGAAGCTGGAGCCAGAGATGGAAAAAGTGTAACAGGATATCATTGATATGGTTAAGTTACAAAAACAAGACCTTTAAATGGCAGAATATTTGTAAGACAAGGAATGACCATGAAAATCTTTTGTACCACACAGAGGTTTGTGAGCTGGTAACAGAAATGCAGACCCTTAAAGATGCTCTGCATTTTTCTTTTACAAAGTTTTCCCAGCAATTTTTGTCAAATAGTGAGCCTTTGTTCCATTAACTGAGGTCTTTGGTTTTATCAAACATTATGCTACTGTGTTGATTTCTTTCTGTATGCGGTGTACCTAATTTGTTCCACTAATCAACCTCTTCTTTTTGACCAGTAATAAATTGATTTAGTGATTATTGCTTAGTTTAATATCTGGTACTGATAGACCACCTCCACCTTCTTTCAATCTTATTTTATTATTATCCTTGAGATTCCTGATCATTTATTCCTCCTGTGTTATTTTTACTAATTATATACACTAAATCATTTAGGTAGTATTATAATTTTTATTACTTTGACTTGACCTACCCACAAGCAATTAATATTCTTCTAATTATTTAGGTCTGTAGATAAATTCCTATTACCATTATATCTTTCTAATATGTTGCTGAAGCGGATTTATTAATATTTTACTCAAAATTTCTGTTTCAATGTTCTTTGCAGATATTGGTCTACAGTTTTCTTTATCTGTTTTTTCTCCCTCTAGTTTAGGTATCCAGATCATATCTGTATCACAGAAATATCCTTCTATCGCAAAGAGTTTATGTAATGTTGAAATTAATTGTTCTTTGAATACTTGATAGAATTCACTTATAAATCTATCTGATTTTGAGTTTTAAAATTTTTTTTACTTTTGGGAACCTATTTATGACTTATTCAGTTTCTTTTTCTGATATTAGATTATTGGAATGGTACATTTCTTCTTTTCTTAGTCTAGGTATTTTGTAAGTATTCATCTAGTTCTTCTAAGTTATCCATTTTGTTAGCACATAATTGGGCAAAATAGTTTCTGATAATTTCCTTTATTTGTTCTAATTATTTTGAATTCTAGTTTTCCATTTGTATATGAACAATTTGGTTTTTCCTCTCTTTAAAGATGAAATTAGCTAGTCATTTATACATTTTGTTAGTTTCTTTCCTTAAAAAAAAAAAAGCTCCTAACTTTATTTATCAGCTCCATACTCTATTGCTTCCAATTTTATTAATCTCTTCTTTAATTTTCATAGCTTCTACTTCATACGTAGTTGGAGATTTTGATTTGTTGCTATTCAGGTTGTTTTGATACATGCCAAATCCAAAGATTTGGCCTCTCTTTTGTTGATGAAATTGTTTAGAGATAAACATTTTCCCTTCAGAACTTCTTCAGTTGCATCCCATAAATTTTGGTATGTTTCATTATTATTGTCATTTTCTTTGATGAAATATTCTGTTGTTTCTATACTTTACTCTTTGACTGCCTAGTTCTTTAGAATTGTTAATTAGCTCAGAATTACTTTTAAATTCTTTAAAGGGCCTTCATTGAATATAATTTATATTGCCTCATAATCACTAAATGTTGTGTTTGATATTTCTGTATTTCTAATTATTTTGGTGAGGTCTTTATTATGTCCTAAAGGTGGTCAATTTTTGGAAAGGTATAGTGAAGAAATAGGTAAACTCCTTTCTATTCCCACTTGGTAATCATCAGAAAGTTCTATTATTGCTCATTTTTCAAAAGTTCTATTCAGGCACTTAACTTCTTTCTTGTTTATCTTTTGGTTATATTTCTCTGTATCTGAAGGGGATATATTGAGGTCATGTACTATTTTATAGTTTTACTATTTCCCCTCCAATTCAATTAACTTTTCCTTTATGTATTTAGATGCTATGCCATTTGGTATTTGTATACTAAGTGTTGATATTGATTGGTTTTTCCACAGATAATCAATTTATGCATAATTCCAGTGCTTAGCACAGTGCCTGGAACATAGCAGGCACTTAGTAAAAATTTATTGAATTAAATAATGTAGCATCCCTGATTATCTTTTTTTGCCCTATCTATGTTTACTTTAGCTTTATGTGAAATTATGATTTCTACCCTTTTTTTAAGTTCAGATGAAGCATAATAGATTTTGCTTCAAACTCTCATTTTAACTTTACATGAATCTTTATGTATGTTTTCTGTAAGCAACATATGGTTGAATTCTGTCTCTCATCAATTCTGTTATCCTCTGTTTTAAAAAGTTCATCAAATTCACATTTGTAGTAATGATTGTTCGTTTTCTATTTCCTTCCATTCTGTTCTCCTGTAATTTTTTTCCCCATTCCCCCTTTTTATAAATAAGGTGATAACACTTTTGATCTACAAATGAAGCAGTCTCTCTTTTACTCTCTTCGATTCCAAGTGACTTGTCCTAAGTCAAAATGTAGAATGAGAATGAGTCAGGCCTTCTGAGCTCAGCATTCTTTCTTCTAACACCATGGTTCTCCCTTTATAGCCCATACATTCTAAGAGTCTACTAACAAAGAGGAGTGAAATCCCACCGTGGTATCCAAAAGGGATAGTGGAGTTAACTGAAGAGGTTGTTGTTGTTTGGTTTGGTTGTTTTTTAAGAAGGGAAACTTGTCCATGTTTTAAGCATAATGGGAACTGGCCTATGAGGACCCAGTTCTTTGAGCTTGTGTAGATTTGCCCTTTCCTGATGGGTTATACTGGGAAGTGTCTTGTTTCAACACAACACTTAGAGACCTGATGGACCTTCCTCTGGCCATGAGTGACTGAGGGGCTGGTATGGGGTGATGAGGAGTTTTCTAATTGGTTCTGAGAGATAAGGACTGATGATGGAGCCAGAACTGAGCTGTAATACAAAAAGACCTATTTGTCCCTCCCTCCAACCCTTTTAGCTGCTTTATTCCTTCTTGGCAGCTTTCTAGAGAACTAATGAGTGGGGGTTGGCTGCAGCTGCAGTGCCTTATCTCCTCACCATGTGTCCCTGAGGACATGATGCCTATTTCTGTTGTGTTTATTATTTGCTGATCTTAAGTGAATGTGTACTTGAACACAGAACAAACTATGTTACTATCTTGTGAGCAACCAGAGTTAGTACGACAGGAGCTGAGTCTGGTAAGAAGCTAGCCCTAAGGTACAACCTGCTTGACCTAGCTCAGGAGTAGATTGACCCAGCTGCTGAGATATTGAATACTGTAAGAAAGTAGTTACCCCAATAGAACGAGAGAGACTTTTCCACCTGCTATGCTATACCTAGAAGTGAACTTGATGTGCACTCTACAAAGGGAAAAAATTACTCCCAAGACCAGGAGGTGCCCCATGGTGACATATGTGTAATAGTAATGAGTTTAGCAGGAAGTGTGGAAGGTGCAAACTCTGTCCCACTGTTGAGAAGGCATGGACTCCCCTGTTGATGTGGAAGAAGGGGATTGGCTGAGCCCCTGTTGATGTGGAAGAAGGGGATTGGCTGAGGTGTGTACATAAGCAAGAATTCCAGAGACAGAC
>CM053584.1:186725323-186754909 GCA_028627135.1 Pseudochirops cupreus | reverse complement strand
TAGGTAAATGATATTTGATTGATTAAAGTAAGATTGTTAACCCATTTTGAGTTGCTTTCCTTTAGAAAAGCAGATCTAAGAACCTGTGCTAGTAGCCGCCCTGGGTGTGCTGGGGTGCTTGCTGTTACAGACCACCTCACCTGGACAGTTTGCTCCCATCGGGCTTTCTCGCCTGCCAGCCCAGACACCAGCATCCCAGCCCGTTCCAGCTTCAACTCCATCTCCTCTGACTTCTTCCGGAGCTCTTCCTTCTGTGTCAGCTTCTCATCATATTGTTTCTTGAGCATCTCCAGCTTTTCAGCCACCTGGGGGAGGCGTAGAAGAGATGCACAGCAGACTTCTAAACTCAAGCCATCACAATGTGGAACATGATCCCAGATCCCTCAAGATTCTTTTTTTTTTTTGGCTTTTTGGAAGGGGGAACGCAGGGCAGTTGGGGTTAAGTGACTTGCCCAAGGTCACACAGCTAGTAAGTGTCAAATGTCCAGGGCAGGTGCTCTATTCACTGTGCCACCTAGCTGTCCTGCAATCTCAATATTTCACTATATACTGAATATAAAAAGTAATTAAGAGGGAAGGGGAAAGGAAGGGAATAAGCATTATGTAGCACCTACTATGTGCCAGACACTGCTAAGCCCTTTACAAATATGATCTCATTTGATCCTCAGAACCCTGTGAGGTAGGTGCTATAACTGTCCCCATTTTATAGGTGAGGAAACTGAAGCCAAAAAAGGTCAGGTGATTTGCTCAGGGTTACTTTCTGAGGCTGGATTTGCACTGAGATCTTCTTGACTCCAGGTCCAACGCTCTATCCACTGTATCACTTAGCACTGGGGTGAGAGGGAGGAGTTGAGAATAACTCTGAGGTCATAGACTTGGGAGACTGAAAGAATGGTTCAACAGTAACAGGAAAATCTGGGAGAGGAGTAATTTTGGGGGGGAAAGCTAGTGAGTTCTGTTTTAGACATGTTGAGTCTGAGACATCTCCAGGACATCCAGTTTGAAATGTCCAATAGGCAGCTAGTGATGTGGAACTAAAGCTCAGGGTAGAGCCTGGGATTAGATACATAGATCTGTAAGTCACCTTCAAGGGAGCTGACAAAGTTACCTTTGGAAATAGGCCTTCATGGATATCTACAATTAAGGAGCAAATATGGATGATGAGCCAGCAAAGGAGAATGAGAAGGAGCGGTGAGACAGGTAGGAAGAGAAACAATAGAGTCACAATCGTGGAATGATGGGTTGAATTGATAGATGATGAAATTAAAGTCCAGAGGTGAAGTGATTGCCCAAGTTGTGTACTCATTGCAGTGAGTTGTACTCATTGAGTTGTATTCATTGTTGGAAACAACAGGGTCACAAAAACCTAGAGAGGAGAGAGAATCCATGAGGAGAGGTGGTCAACAGTGTCAAATGTAGCAGAGAGGTGAAGAAAGATGATGAAGAAGAAAAGACCAGTTTTGTCCATTAAGAGATTGTTGGCAGACTGCTTGCTGTCTCAGGAAGGAGGAGGGAGGAAAGGACAGAATTTGAAACTCAGAACTTTAAAAAAATGTTAAAAATTGTTTTAACATGTAGTTGGTGGAAAATATTATTTAAAATTAAAAAAAAGATTATTGGTGAGCAGTCTCAGCAGAGTGAGATTGCTGAGACCATATACAAAGGGTTGGGGAGTAAGAAGAGAAATGAAAGTAATCAGTACAGAGAGCTTTCTCCAAGAGTTTGGTCAAAGGAGGAAAGATATGATACAATGCCTTGAGGAAGGCGGGGGGGGGGGGGGGGCTAGTGAAGATTTTTTTAAGAATGGAAGAAACTGTCCATATTTAAATGCAGCAGGTAAGGAACAAATAGATCAAGAGTCATTTAAGATTAGAGGAGCAGGATGGTATGTGATTGAAGAAGAAATTTGCTGGAGAAGACAGTAAGGGATAGAATCAAAGGTACCTGCTGATGGACTGGTCTTGACAAGGAGAAGGGCCACCTCAGTATAAGAAATTTAGGGAATGGAGGATACAAAGGGAGATAATGTGAAAAAGTGATGAAGAAAAAGGGTGAAGGAGCTCATGGTGAATGTCCTCAATTTTTTTCATCCTTTCTTTTTATTTCCACCCAAATGGCCCAAGTGAATCCATCAGCAGAGACATGACAGAATGCCAGTGGAGATCATCATACTCCCAGTAATCCAGGCATCCAGGATAGGAGAGGATAGGAAGAGACCTTTGAGATAGTGTGGTGTCCTCAAAAAAACTTTGGCTTTGGAGTCAGAAGCATCAAGCCCATGAATAGCCCTGTGGCCTCTGGCAATCCCTTCACCTCTAGGCTTTAGTTTCATCATTTATAAAATGTATTGTATCACGTGAGTTCTAAGGTCCTTGCCAGTGCCAATCGTTCCACAATCTACATTTGTCAGGAAGAGGGGAAGCCAATGCATCTGACTGCCAGGATTGGTTAGGAGTCTTCTAAGTAAGTGTAAATAACTCCTAAGGAAGTTTCCAGTTCTTAGGTTCATATTTTGATGTAATTACAATTATCTATTGGGTTATCCACAAATAAGTCCTGAATCAATCCCTGTTAAAGCCCTCCCCAATGGGGATCCATTATTGACTCTCCTTAGCATCCCAATGCTTAGTCTGCTGAAACAACCTAGATCAGAAATGGATCCAAACTAGGGGTATGGGGGCAGAGGCAGGGGCTGTGGGGCAATTGGGGGTTAGATGGGGAGAGACAGACTGTGGGGTAAGGTGAGGAGAGTTGTAGTGAAAGCCTGACCTCTCGAAGCTTCTCCTGGGCTTCAGCTAGCGCTGCTTGCTTCTCCTGTAGCTGGGCCAGGGCAGCATTCATTCTCACCCTCTTAGGTTCTACCACCCGATAGAGACGCCCATACAGCTGAGGGAAACAATCAAGTTGGGGAACATCCCTACTTACCCACCCATTGATCATTCCTCTTCTTCCCCTGTCGTCACTTCTCTCAGTTCTCTCTTCTGCCTAGCCTTTCCATCACTTCCTTCTCCCTCTAGCCTCTCTCTTTTTCCCTCTTCTTCCCCAGTTCTGACTTTACCTCCATGGCCCGGACCCACATACAGAGAGATTTGGCAGCAAGAGAGACTCGGCCAATGATGTCAGGCTGAAAGTCAGGCTGGGCACAAAATGCTCCAATCTTCTTCAGTACTTTATCTGAGATGTTGTCTTTGTCAAAGTTGATCAGCGACTTGATGAAGTTCTGTTCCCCTTTGGGAAGGAGGAATCTTGGCCAGAGGATCTGGTCCAATGCATTCTCCTCCCCCCACCCCCAAAGCCTTTGCCCTGGGATCAGTACCTCTGTCACTCCGTGTTCTTCTCCCTCTGCCCCCTGCCCCCTGCCCCACCCTATATCTAATCAGTTGCCGAGTCTCACAGTTTCTACCTTTGTAACATCTCTCCTATATGTTCCCTTCTCTCTAACACTGCCACCACCCTGATGCAGGACCTCACCACCTCATACCTGAACTACCCCAAAAGCCTGCTGTTTTGTCTTTCTGCCTCAAGTCTCTTCCCCACTACTGTCCATCTTCTCAGATACCAAATTGATCTTCCTAAAGCACAATGATCACATCACCTCTATATACAATCAATTCCTGTGGCTTCCTGTTACTCCCAGTATCAAATATAAAATCCTCAGTTTGGCTATTAAAGCCCTCCTTAATCTGGCCTCTTCCTACCTGTCCGATCTTCTTACATTTTATTCCCTCCACATGCTCTGTAATCCAAAGGCACTGGCCTCCTTGCTTCTCCTGGCACAAAATGCTCCATTTTCGCTGCCTGACCCTATACCCGATACTCTTATCTTCATTATCTCTGCTTCCTAGCTTCCCTGGTTCCTTCAAGTCTCAGCTAAAGTCCTACCTTTTCGAAGAAGCCTTTCCTGATCCCCCTTAATCCTAGGGCCTTCCCTCTAATTCCTTCCAATTTTTCCTGTACATAGCTTATTTGTACATAGTTGTTAACACGTTGTCTCCTATGCCTGGAGCAGAGTAAGTAGGTGATAAATAAATGTTAGTTGACTGATAGACTCTTGTCATCTTTCTGCTCTCATTCAAGCAATCTACACTTCAAACCATGCATTCAGCAACCTTTGGCCTTGCCCTTTACCTAGCTGCCTTTTGGCCTCTGCCCAAGTGGGCTCGTTCCCACGGAGGATCATAACAGCCTGCATCACTGTTTCCACTTGGGTGGGTGGCCGTCCATATGATTTGATCTCTCCAATGTCCTTCTTATTCAGGGATTCTAGAGCCTAAGAGGTAAAGATCAGTTCAGCAGGCTCAAAGGTCAGTTTATTGAGTGGGACCTAGCTGAGAGCTCCACCATTCATATTCACTCAAGGACTAGACTTGGGGCAGGGTGGCTGAGTACTAACAGGGAGTGCTAGCAACAGCCACCCTTTGCCCTGGTCCCCACCCAAGTATATGCATATATTTTACCCCTCCCAAGCACACTCCTAGGTACCCTCATGGCCTCCTCCAGTGCAGGCAATGCCTCCTCCAGATCCTTCTGGGCGTTTTCTGCCAATGCTTTGCACTTGACTTCCTCCACTGCAATCTTCTCACTATTAGCTGTCACAGCCTAGAGGCAGAGAAAAAGCAAGGCTCTTGGCTCTGCACCCTTCTCCAAGTTGTTAAGGTGGCTAGGCAGGCAATGAATTTGAGAGAATGTGCAGCAATGGAAGAACTGCCCTGTCTCCCACTTGGCCTCTTCCCACAGAAAGAAACAGGTAGCTGCCTCTGTCTTCTTTGTGTTTGTTCTTTCCTAAAGTACCCCAAATGGGATAGGATTGGGATTTCATCCCAAGATGTAAGTGTCCAGGCAACTTTGTGAGTTTCAAAAGGTACAAGGGTCCTGGGAGGCCTCTGAGGCAGATGGTAAAGGGACTCTCTATTACTCAGTGATGAGCTCCCTTCTCACCTAACCCCACCAAACTTCTACAAGGACCATTGAAACCTGGCCCATCCTCCAAGGAATGGTCAAGTCATCCATATTACACATTCCTAAAGAGAATTCAAAAGTGAAGCCTAGGCAAACGCAAGAAATAGTGTTCCTTTTCATCAGTATTCCTTAGGAATAAGACTTCTCTAACCAAAAGCAATACTTCCCTTCACTAGACTCTTATTGTACTCTGTACCTCTCTTAAAATGTTAATTTGAATACAACTAATTATTTATAGGCTTACCCTACCTTTCCTACTTGAAGGGACTGAAACCATACTTTACTTATCTCTGCAGTCAGGTAAACATACACATCTATTGCCCCAAGAGGAACTGAAGGGGCAGGGGCAAATGCCCCTCCCAAACCTTTTGCTGCTCATCAGCTTCTCGCTTCTGCTGTACAATGATAACCAGGTATTCTTCACACTGTTTCTGGAACTCTGCCACTTTTTGCTTGGCCTCCTCAAGCTCCAATGACATCACTTGCACCTTCTCCCGAGTTTCATCGATCTTAAACAGCCCAGTCCGAAGCTTATTAGCTTGGTCTAATAGTTCCTGCTTCTTCTCTGCCAGTAATCTAAGGAGCAGAGTAGGGGTATGGTCATAAGAGGGAGCTTGTCTCCCTGAAAAGATCTGGTGACAGGCTAGGGTTGGGAATCCCAGAAAAAAGGGAACAGGAAGCTGGTATTCCTTGGCCTCAGCTGATATGAATTTCAGAGAGGTGGTTGGATCCAAAACACTATTTCCCCACCAGCTCATAAAACCACTCTGGGGGTATACTAACGATACCCTGTGTAGTAATGTTCTCTACTATTTTGGGGATGACAGGTGGGAAAAGTAGACATAATGTGAAATATGGTAAAGAAAGGCATGAGGATGCCTGGGAGGACATGTATCTATTTCTTTCAATAGCATCCATCATTCCTTCTTAAAACCTTCCTTTCTTGACTCTTCCTTCTCCTTCCATAGCCAGCCATCAAGTCCCATAAATTCTTTGTTGGAGATGCTGCTTGAATTTGTAACTTTCTTTCCATTTCTATTGCCATCTCATCAATTCATATTCATACCTGGATTATCATGTTATGACTGCATTACTACCATAGCCTTCCAATCTATTCTTTTCAATCTATCCTGAGCACCACTAGATTAATTTTCTTTGAACACTATTTTCATCCTACAACGTTCTTGCTAAAAATAAAAACAAATTTCTGTATTAACTATAGCCTGAAATCCTTAGCATGGTATTCCAAGGTCCTTAACACAATTGGAAACTGACCTTCGTCTCCAACTTTATCTTCTACTATTCCCTAACAGAATCATAGAATATTAGAGATACAGGGACCTTATAGGTCTAAGGGTATTCTTAGGTCATCCAGTCCAACTTTCACAGATGAAGAAACTGGCCCAGAGTGGTTTAGTGACTACAGATAGTGCCACGAAGCCTCTGCTTTACCATGGCTGGTCTAATCGACTGTTCCTTTGTTCACTCTATAGCCTTTGCCTATAATATACTTCTTTCTTTCCACCTTCTAAGTCCTACTCTATGAAACTTATCTCCCATGATCTCTCCAACTGACAGTGACCTTTCCTTCTTTTGAACTCTTAGAGAACACTTAATTGTCTACATGACTCTCTTGGCACTTAATTAATTATTCCAAGTCCAAAAGCCATGCCTTCTCTGAGAGGTGCATGAGGCTGTTTTATGAACAGAAATACTAAAGCACCAAGAGTACTAAAACTAGAATTACATTTAGATATGTCTGGAATGGAATTTGTTAAGCTCTTCCTATGCTAAGTACTGGGGATATTAATAGAAAAGCAAGACAATCATTGCTCTCAAGGAGTTCACAGTCTAATTAGGGGAGACAATACATTTAGGAGGATTCAGCTGTAGGGTAGATGAAAAGGCCTGGGGGGGTCTTTAAGGTAAAGAGGCAAGGTGGATGACACGTATGTATGTATGTATGTATGTATGTACAAACGTACCTCGAAAATGAGGAGCTGTTTCATTATTAGCCTGGGAATGTTTAGGGAAAGAAGGAGAAGAAAGAACTTAAGGGATCATAAATTGTCTTCAAGTACTGGGATTTGTCCTTCTCCATGACTGAACTGGGAATACTGGGGTAGAATTTGAAAAGAAGCAAATCTTAGCTCTGTGTGAGGAAAAAAATCCTAACAACTAGGGAGTCCAAGAATGGAACAGGTGGTCTCAAGAGGTGGTGGATTCCTGGTTATTGAAGGTCTTCAAGTAGAGACCAGAAGACCATGTGCTGGGGATAGTGGGGAAGAAGCCAGGGAAGAGTCAGAAGGTGGGAAGCTGGGGGAAATCTAGTTACCATCCCAGTGAGGCAGCTGGAGCGACCGAGAACATTGTTTATGTCCTCGAATCTGTGAAGATACACATTGGACCAGGTGACCTCTGAGGGACTTTCTAGCTCTGTGAATCTGTGATACTATATACTATCTTTTATTCATTAAGAAAAAAAAACCTTTTCACATTTAATAACTACCTCAAGTTCAGAGCCCATATTTAATATTTTCCTCAGTATCAAGTGCAGTATTTACTGTCCTATCACCGATAGTGCTGATCAATAAATGAATGTTAAATGAATGGGATGAACAAGTCATTTCTGTAGCACTTCATAGTTTAAAATATAGTTTCCTCACAATTTAGGCAGTACAAATCCTATCTTCACTATACACTAAGAAGACAGCTTCAGAGGGCTTGGTGATTCGCCCATTGTCACACAGCTATTAAGTGTCAGAGTCATGGCATAAATAATATAGATACCACGTAGTCAGCTGGAAATGGGAATTAGCTAGGTAGACAGCTGGATATGGAGGTGGAAAGCAGCTGAGTCAATTCTGACTTTCAAAGGTGTATCATGGTCTGAAAGAGACTCTGAAACATTGGTCCAGAGAATGGGAACAGCAGTCAGATGTTGGAGTGGGGCCAAGACTGAGGAGCACATTCAGAAGACGAGGAGGCTGATACAGACGCTGCCTGCTTCCAGAGAGTGGACAGACGGGCTCTGAGCACAGAGGGAAGCGTATTTTTTTTTCACTCTCTATTGTTCTTGCTTTCTTTTTTTTTGCAACACGGCTAATTTGGGAATATGTTTTTCGTGACTTCACATGGATAATGAGTATCATATATTGCTTTCCTTTCCAATGGGTGGGGGAGATGCCGGAGGAAGGGGAGAGAATTTGGAATTCAAATTTTTTAAAAATGAATGTTAAAAATAGATGAATGAATGAATGAATTTTTAAAAAGATTATGAGCCTTGATCTCTTTCTGTCACGAGCTAAAGATCTGAACCTTCTTCCTCAATTCACTGTGATACACCAGCCTCCAAGCTCTCTGGCCCCTCTCTTCCTCAGTATTTTTCACAACATCTCTGCCAATTTCCTGTCTCACATATTCAGATCTTTTTTAACTAACCCATGTCTTCATACTTTTTGTATCCAGAAACGAGCTCCAAGTAGTTGGTGGGGGTGACATAGTTGTGTCTTCGAAGCTCCAACAGCATCTTCTGGGAGTAGCGGGCCACCGACCAGTGCATAGTGACGAAAATCTGCGCAACCTTCTTGTGGATCTAAGGGCAGTAGGAGCAGCATGTGAGGGGGGACAGGAAGGGCGGGAAGACTTAAGGAGGAAGGAAGAGCTCAGACAACAGGGGCTAGAAATGGAAAAAGGGACAGAGGTTGTTAGGGATACTGTTATAAGTGAAAGAGTTCTCACATTTTCCTCAGTCCCAAGGTCCACACCCATGAGGTATTTCTCGGCTACCTCTAGCAGGGCCTCCCGGGGCCACTCAGAGAACCAGTTGATGGTTGTACAGTTCACCAGGGCTGGGTATTGTCTGATCCAGTTCCTAAGGGTAAGGGGCAGTGAAACACAACTCAAAGGTCCAATCCTGGCTTCCCCAACCCTTGGTTATCTTCCCAGTCCCTGGCTTTACACATGTATATACATGTAACCATTTCCCTGAGATAACCAGGTACATATTCAGTCCTCAGACTTCTAGTTCTTCTTTCTCAGTCTTTGCTTATTTCAGGGACCACGATGTCTTAAATCACCCCTCCCATGCCAACCTAGGCCCCAGATCTTCACTCAACTCTCTCCTTCCCAGCTTCTGGTGCTTCTAAGAACCTAATGATCTGAAAGTTGATGAGGTCTATTTGAGGGAAAGGGATCTGCCAGAAGAACCAGGGACAAGACAAGTGGGTCTCAAGAGAAAGCAGAGAACCAAGGGAGAGGCCTCAAAGAGAGGGCATGAGACTCACAGAAAGGACAGGGAAGGGACTCACCTGAAGGGGTCCCCCACAGGACTGAGGCAAAGCACGATATGTAGATTGTTCCTCACACGCTCAATGAGGTAGGCAAAGAGACTATCTGAGGTCTCAGACACTTGCTCCTGCTTTGCCTGATCTATGATCTGTCTCTGGATCTGCAGAAGAAGCCATGGTAGAGTCAGAAGGGCAGGCACCAAGGAAGCCAGGGAGGAAAGCAAAATGGTATGGACTCCAATAAGGCAGCAGGGGATCCTAGCAGAGTCTCTTTCAGGAAAAGGGAATGAGAAAGAACAGCCTGACCACCTAACTGCATCAGGTAAAGAAATGATGGCACTGCTGGTGCTTTATTTATTGTAGGGTCAGGTGTATGTGGGGGAGGTAAGTTCGGCCGGTAGGAAATGGGGAATAGGTTAGCACCTCCTCAAATTCATCACTTTTGTAGAGGTTGGGAACCTCGCCCGAACTGAGAATGTTGTTAATGTCTTCCAGGAATGACTCGTCAGCAATCTGAGTGTCCACAAAAAGGAAGGAGGTGGCCTTCAGTTCTACCCCAGCCTGGCGGTAGAGACGCTTGATATCTGTGCATGGGGAAGGAAGCAAAAGGGAGAGATCACAATACAGCATTCTCAGTCTTCTACCGTGAACTACCTGTAGGGTGACAGAGAATCTGGTGATAGAGAGGGCCCCAAATCACCGATCAGTAGAGGATAGAAAAAGGTGATAATTTCCCCTTATTTCTTTTCTGGGACCCAGAATTCTAACCCTTCCCACCAACAGCTTCTGGTCCTCTTTACTCTGCCCTTACCTAACTCAGGGTTGAAGGTATCACCTGTTTCCCTGGTTCCCAACAATACTCACTCTAACCCCTTCTTCCCCTCAAGAAACCAGGCAACCAGTCCCTCAAGCCTGAGGTCTTTCTCATTCCCAAGACTCAACTCCCCAGCAGCCTCACCATCCCGGAACTCCTGTTTTCGGTAGTGCTTGGTAACTTCAATCTGGAAGGTAATGTACTCGCAGATAGAGGATGCCAAACGGGCAAGGCTCTGGCGCCCACTGCCTCCAATTCCCACCAACAGCATGTTACCTCGAGGCTGTCCAATGACTCGCACTATCCGTGTGACTGTGAGGATGTCGAAAGGACGACACATTCAATAACTATTAAATTCTCAGTGGTTCATCTGAGAAAGAAGGGTGCCCAAATCTGGTGTAGAGACCACCAAGAGACTTAGGTAGAGCAAGACTTAAGCAAGGCAAAGAAGGCGATCTGCTCAAATATGAAAGGGCACATTCTCCAGCTGCCATATTACTTACTGTGTGAGGAATTTTCAGAGACCCACATTCCTACTGTTCTCTCCTCATCCAGAGTAATACAGCAGCTAGTTCCAAAAATACTCCAAAAATACTTTTTTTTGACTAACTGGGGAGTTTACCATATTCACTAGGTCCTACATCCAATGAAAAAACTGACTTCTGCCTCCAGAGCAACCCAGGGCCAGGGAGAGGATAGAAGTTTATAGACTCTAGTTAGGGGGATGAATAGAAGGAAACCTCCTTCCCCTGCACTGATAAGGATAGAAAGGGGGAAAGCTCACTGTGTTCAATAGCCTCGCGGAACAGCACCAGCTGTATCTGCACAACCCCAGGGGACAAGTTGTACTCGCTCAGTGCAGTCTCCATGGCTGTCTTTAGTAATGTCAGATCAGCCAGGTCTTCATATACCTTGGGCTCCCTCATGAAGTCCCCTAAGCAAAGGGAAAACAGAACCTCAGTGCCTGGTCCTCCCTTCCTCTCCCTTCAGCCACTAGTCTAAGACTGAAGGGAATAGAATCTAGTTCCCAGAGCTTTTACTGTGATCCCTGTATCCCCTCAAAATTCCAGCACCCACAGACTCCCAACTCACCAAAGATGGGTGGGCGCTTGTTAGGACAAAGGTTATGGAAGGTGAGGTCAAAGAAAGTTCCAAGTTTTTCATTCAGGATGCTCATAAAAGCCTCAGTGTCTGTTGTATCCACCAGGCGGTCAGAGAACACTCTGTTGGGAAGGAGTTAGAATTTGGGAGGAGGGGGTTAAGACAATGGAAATGGGGGATAATTAAATTGCAGGATACTGTGCTAGGTGCTGTGGATACAAAAATTTAAAACATCCTCAAAGAGTTTATAATCTAGTAGGGAAAGGTGAAATGTATACAAATAACTTTAAAATAAGTTAGGAATTAAGTGCATGGAAAAGGCTGCGTGGCCTAAGAGATATAAAGAGGCATTACTTCTAACTAGGGAGGATCAGAGAGGCTTCCTAAAGGAAGTGGCACCTGACCTGAGCTTGGAAGGAAAGGAACAATTTCAAAAGATAGAGACAGAACAGGGGTTTCCATTCCAGGCACTGGAGATGTCTGGTGCAAAAGCATACAAGCAGGGAAGAGTGGAACAAGATTGGGGAACAGTAAGATATGGGGGATAGAGTAGGGATGGGGAAAGGAATAAGGATATAGAGATATGAGGGAATAGGGATGTGATAGAGGATATGATAGAAAGAATAAGACTAGGATTGGGGGCCAGGAATAGAGATGAGGAAGACTTTGATTGGATTTAGGTGTGAAACATCTCACCTGAAACACTCATGGATCCAGAGTCGGGTGATGCTGGGCTTGGTATCATGGAAGGCCTTGTTGGCTCTAAGCATGCCCTGAAATATCTTTTGGGGGGATGGGGATACATGGATCAAACATTTATTAAGAGCCAGGCACTTTTTACACATTTCATTTGATCCTCACAATAACCCTGGGAGGTCGATGTTATTATTATCCCTATTTTATAGTTAAGGGCAGACAAAGGTTAAGTGACTTGACCAGGGTCACACAGCTAGTGTTTGAATTCAGATCTGAATTCAGGTCTTCTTGACCTGTGGACCAATGCTCAATGCACTGCACCATCTAGCTGCTGCAAAAATGGCCAATTGGGATTTGAAACACAAGACAGATAGAGAGTTGGTTTAAGATTTGCAAAGCATTTTACAAATGTCATCTAATTTTCACCTTAGAAATGTCTCGAAGGTTGAAGAGGTAGTGAATCTTGGCAGGTGTGGGAAGGAAACGCTGTACCACCGTGTTGTAAACTTCTAAGGTGGCTTCAGTCACCACATTCCCAATGGGCTTTACCTCTTCCTCAAAGTCCTGAAGCTTCTGATTGATCATGGTACCAAAGATACGGAGAATCTGGGATTCCTAAAGACACAGAGTATTGATCCCTTGTGTCATCCTTTCCCCAATGGTCTGATCTTCTTGTCCCCATTATTCCCGTTCCTACCTTCCCCAGTCTTCCTGGGATCCCCCATCTCATCACAGGATAGTGGATTTACTTAGTTTTGGATTTGGAGTCAAGAGACCCAGTTTCCAAAGCTGGCTCTGCTAAATGTTACCTGGCGACCATGAGCATGTCCCTCAAAATGATAGGATAAGACTAGATGGCTTCTACAATCCCTTCCATTCTCTATCTTTGAAACTATCTATGATCACTAGTGCTGAGGGGTGGTTCAATGGAACTACTCCCTCCTCCTGGGACTACAAATCCCTGTCTACAACAGTTCTCAACATGAAGCCCTTGTAGCTTCAGGGCACTATAGAGTGCATGAGACAACAATCCAAACCCTTACACACTCTAAGTCCAAGTATGCAACTCTTCCCAGCTTTCTCAGTTGCTCTTTGATCTGGATTTCATTCTCCACTAACTAACTACAGGGCTCAAGGGTATCCTCCTGCCAGCTGCTTCCAAGAGGCTGTAACAGTTTATCACTTCATCTTTTCCTTCCCCCATCAAGTCTGTTCCCTTCCCCTCCCTCACCCCAAGACTCCAAAAACTCCCTCACTGTGGGAAAAGTCATGTTGATGAGATGGAATCTACTCTGAAGCCTCGAGGATATGACCGTCCTTCCGCCCCCTGGAGGTCCCATGGCAGCCATCAGGAACATGTCCTGGTGTAGGAAAAATGAAGGAAGAGGGAGGATGTGTGTGAGAGAGAGAGACTTTGGGAGTGAGGGAAGAAGGAATTTGAAGAGAAGAAAAGGAAAAAAAAAGGTGGTAGGGGAGGAAGTCAGAGAGGGACAGGAAGTGAAAAGACAGAATGGGAACAGGAAAGAGTAATGAAATATAAAGGGAGAAATGAAGAAAATGAATGAAAAAAAGAAGAAAATGAATGAAAAAAAGAAGAAAATGAAAGGAGAGTTATTATATGGGTATTTGAACTTGGATACTAGAGAGAATTAGGATGAAGCCAATTTTCCTATGTTAAGCAAGGGATGAAAAAGAAAGTTGAGTCTCAATACTATGGAAGAAAGGGAGGAACAGAAAATAAGATGCCTGGGGTTTTGAAGAGAAGACGTCCATTCTTTCTTTAGTTAACAAGTGGATAATTCCACCTGATGCCTTGGAGTTGACAACCCAGGTGATGCGAGGTAGCCAACAGGGCAAAAGAAGGGTCAAAGCAGGAGATAAGGGACCCTTGGATATTGGCAGGAATGGGGAAGACAATTCTGGAAGAATAGTGATTGGAGAAATAGATTAGGGTACTGGGAAGTACTCTAGATAGAGAGTACTGGGAAGAGTGAAAGCTCAAGATTAGGGTTCTTTGGTCTCTGAGGAGAGAAATAGCTTAAGGGTATCTTAAGCTTAAAATACTTAGGTCCTAGAAAGGAATATTCTGAGGGAAGGACCCTTAGGTATGAAGGAGGAACAGGGTTAAGGAGCTAAACAGTGGAGCCCTGGGATGGAGCAGAGACTGGAGAGATGGTGGAGATTTGAGGCATTAGCATCAAGGCCCTAGGGCACTCACTTTGATGTGCTTAATGGTCTGTTTGCTCCGGTCATACCAGAAGCCATAGTCAATCCAGAGGCGTAGTAGCTCCAAGGGTGGCTGAGAGCCAAATGTGTCCTTGGCTGGCATGTTCAGATCATCCATGAAGGTGATCATACTCTTGCCTCCAAATGGTACATATACACCCTTTGTTCGCTTCTCCACACGGCTTTCAATGATGCTTTGCACATTGTTGGATGTAGTCTGTGGGAAAAATTCAGTATAGACGACTGGGGTGCCAAACAGAGAAGAAAGCTAGGGTGTTGGTGCAGAGGAGATCCAAGGGCTGATAGGCCTAAGTCTCTGAGGAAAATAAGAGCTTGGAGATCCTGAGGATCTTTCCTATGCATTTATCTCATTCTAACATGAATTCTTTTCTTAATTAGACTGTAACTTTGAGGGCAGTGACTATGTGGTTTTTCATCTTTGTACCCTCAGTATCCAGCAGAATGGCTCAAATATTCTAAGCAATCAGTAAATGTCTGTTAAATTAAATTGGACTGCCTGGGTTTTCCACTAACCTGAGCAGACATGTTGACAGTGAGCACAGCCCACTGGCTGGTGGGTAGGGCTTGCAGAACACTTTGAGCAATGGATGTCTTGCCTGTGCCCACAGGACCAACTAAGAGGATCGGGTTTTGGCTGGCTACAAGGGCACTCACCAAGTAGTTGTATCGGACAGTGTCCACAGTGGGCACCATGATCTTATAGAAGGGGGCACTGGAAAAGAGGAAATTAGTTTGAGACTCTGATTTCTCTTCCCTCTTTACTCTATTTTGTTTCACTCATTTCCAGGCCCTAGTCCCTACATCACTAAGCTCATCCCTGAGTATAGCCCCAGGATTATGTCTTCACTCTAGAGAGCCCATTTTGTGTTTCAAGGTGTGCCTCCTTGTCTTGGAACCACTACTCTTCTCTAGTCCTTCATCTTTGCTTTTAGTCAACACACTTTCTCTTGCCCTTCCCACTCCATCCCACAGCCTTGTCCTTACTTTGGGGGATACCGCCAACTCTTGGGCAACTTTTCCTCAAATGTCATCCAATTCTTCAACTTGGGATCCACAAAGTACTCAAACACTGTGTCCTAGAAACCAAAAAGAGGTTATTTGTCAGGTATAAAACCCTCTCCCCAGCTTTCCCAGGTTCAGTTTTAGGGATCACATTCTAATTCAAAGACTATGGGATCAAAGAAGAAGAAAGCTGAAAGCTAGGAACTGGGAGGTCAGACACTTTTTCTCAAGCAGTCTCATAAGTAGGGCATATATGAGGGGTCTAGGTGGGGTGCAGAGAAGGGAGAAAAGAATGTTTTGAAAGAGGACATTTGAGTCCTTTGGTTTTTTTTACCTTGTTGGGAAAGGAGCCCTCAATTTCACGGAGGAAACTATCTATCTTCTTGCGGCTTTCCTCATCCACAGACGCACACACTGACCAAATAAGACTGAATATGAAGATCATCTCCACCACTGTGGTATAGTTTTCACCATCCGCTGGGCTTACCTAGGAGGAAAGAAGTGGTGTTAGAGGTATGGGGGATATCAGGGGACCTGCCTAACCTGATAACCTCTGAAGGAAGAGCGTGGCACATAGACACAGAGGTTTCCTTCCTTGCCAGGTTCTCTTTGTAAAACCATACAGCTGTGAGTTCTAAACTGACACGTCTAACCCTCCTTGCGTCTGAGAAGATCACTCTGGACCTTAGTCCCCGTCCAACAAATGTGCTCTGTCCTTTGTATATAGATAGATTCTTTCAACCCACAAGAATACAATCCACATTTACATGTTATTTCAAGGTTCGAAAAGTGTTCTTCACAACAATCTTGTAAAGTAGGAAATGCCAATAGTAATATTTCTGTTTTACAAAAGAGGAAAGAGAGGATCAGAGTGGGATTAGCCCCTGGTCAAGCAGCTAACAAGCCAGGATCTGAACCCAGGTCTCCAGAGTCTTTTAGCACTAAACCACTCAACCACTAGAATATTTGTGTGATGTGCCTGAAAAGGAGAATGAATGCACGTCATCTACACATTCTAATTCAAACTCCCTTTTAACCAACATCTGTGAGACAGCTCACCAGGTAGGGCTAGGGGTATAGTCAATGATCAAGGGACACAACTAAGGTGACAAGACCAAAACCGCCAACTTAGTCTCCTAGCTAACTAAGTAACCAGCCAGACAATGTAAGTGTGTATGTCTATGTAGATATGCAAATATATCTTTGTAGATACATGTGTACTACCTATGTAGATGTGTGCATATAGCTATGTAAATGTGCATGTATGTCTAAGCTAACCAGTCAGACAATGGATATGTGTGTGTGTGTATTAATTAAGCTGTTTAGGGGAAGTGTGAGAGCAAATATTAGGCAAAATGGAGAACATATTGCTTGATCTATCTATAATCCTGGATTTCATCTTGCCTGAAACTTTATTCATTCCCTAAAATACACTCACTTCTCTGCTCAGGAAGTTTCAAATGACTCCTCATTACCCAGAGTATCTATGGGTTTACACTGGCACTGCCTTTCACACAACTGACCTTGTGAATTTCTCAGCCAATACTGAGAAGGTGGGGGCATAGGGTTGGGGGGAATCATAGGCCCACTTCCAATTCATTGCCAAGGTCTGTCAATTTCACTTTTGCAACATCTCTCAATACCCCACATTCTTCCCTATGACACTGCTACCACCCTGATACTGGCCCTCATTACTCCAGACCTGGAACACTACAGTGGCTTCCTATCACCTCCAAGATCAAATGCAGAATCCTCTGTTTGGCATTCAAAGTCCTTCATAACCTATTGCCCTACCATCTCCCACCTTTCCAGTCTTCTTACACCTTACACCCTACCATGTACTCTTTAATCCAGATGATACTGGCTTCATTTTTGTTCCACAACAAGACACTCCATCTCTTAGCTCTAGGCATTTTTTCTGGCTGTCTCCCATGCCTGGAATCCTCTCCATCCTCATCTCCACCCCCTGATTTCCTTTAAAGCCCAAATAAAATCCCACCTTCAACAAGAAATCTTTCTCAATCTCTTAATTCCAGTGACTTATTTCTGGCTAATTATTTTCTATTTATTCCACATACAGCTTGTTTGTACATATTTATTTGTGTGTCATCTCCCACATTCGATTGTGACCTCTTTGAGGGAAGGTACTTTTGCCTTTCTGTGTATCTTTAGTACACGTAGAGCACTGCAGGTGTTTAATAAGTGCTTACTGACTCACTGACTGAGTTCTCTGGAAGAATCCTTTGAGAAAGAATAACTGCTGACACCTTGCATACCACAGCCCAAGGAAACTGCAACACCCACTTGGGAATGTTTATGATATTTTTATATCAAAATAATGTTTGTGATATGAAAGGAGATAACTGCTACCATTAAGGATCTTACTAAAATGCAGGAACTCTCAGAATATCCACTGTAGAGACTGGGGAAGGGGAGGAGTAGAAAATAACTCCCAAACCTATGACTAATGGAACATATTGGCCTGGAGGGAAGCATGTGGTTAACAACAGAAAGATTCCCTCCCCATCACGAGCAGCCACAGATCATACAGGGAGAGAGGCAAATGGGGACCACATATCCTGGTGGAACATAATGTAATATCCTGGTACATGCTCAGATCACCTGAGATAACATCTGTCTGGCACATGGGCAGGTATTGTTTGCTAAGAGGGCACCATCCATATGGAAGACACTAGGGATCTGCTTTTGGGAGAAATGTGAGAATGAGAGAATGTGAAGATGTTTTCTGTTGACCTATCGTATGGTTGAAATGAACTATTTTCATTAGTTGCATTGCTATAATTGTTAGTATCTTCAAAATGGCCAGGGAGAGAGTTGGCATCTTCACTCTTAGAAATACCCTTTTTTCGGGGGGAGGGGAAAGGGCCAATATAGCCCTGGTGGGGAGGAGGAAGGAAGCCGTAAGATCCTCCACCCCATACCACATGGTATCAGTATTACTGTGAGTAAAGGAGTCACCTCAATGTCTCAAATGTGAATTTAGCAAAAACTCAAGGGGGTGCTAATTCAACTCAGACCATTTTGAAGACGCAGACAGTTCTGGTTACACCACCAGAGGTAATAAAGCTCCTCCCAACCAGGTGGTGGACCAATACAAAATGTTTAGGCATGTTCCAGTCCACACCATTCTCTTGGAATGTGTTTTCTGGCATCTTCTACATGGATGACACCGTCTTAGCAACCTGATGATGTCTGCACATGCACCAGATGAACACCAATTCAGGTCGTCTTAGCAAGTGCCAGATCCCCATTAAACCGATACCCAAAGCCCAACAACATTCACAATAAATTCCTTAGTCTGGCTTCCTCATCTCCCATTACAGACTCTCTTTTTAACATCTTCCTTTCATGATTACATTACTCCAGCCAAACTAATCTCCTCACTTTCCTCCATACATGACTTTGTTCAGTTCTGTCTCTCTGTCTGTGCAAAGGCCATTCTTTTCCACCAGACACCTCTTTCACTCCTCTCTCTGTCTACCAAAGACCTCTCCCTTCACTTCCAAATTTAGTTCCAAACTTACACCTCCTCACCCAAGGAAGTTTTCACTAACATGGAGTAAGGCATGGTAGATAGGGGAATCTACCTTCTTACCCCATTCTCTGGTGTGGCTAGAGCCGAGAAGAGTTTGCAGAGGGAAATGATACCACTGTATTCAGGGACAGCAATCAATTCTTGGCAGTTTTCCTTCTTAAAGGTCAGTGTTTTGTTGATGAATTTGTCAAACATCCGTTGGAGTGGCTCTACCTCACCCTAGAGTTAAGGGAAATAATTAAGAAATTCTGATTTTGCCCATTCCCCCTTTTTTTGTGTGACCCTTTCCACCTCCCAAGTTTTCTTTCATTGTCCAAGTTTTTTTTCCATACCTTTGGTCTCTTCTCTAGCCAGGACTGAACATAAGGTTTCCATCCCAGGTCACTGTAATCAGTATAAACCATCCCACAGCGAGACACAGTAGCTGGAGAGGCCACAGCCAAGTTCTCCACTTCAAACAGTAGGGACACCTAAGATTGTAACAAATCATCATGATACCCTACCCTCAGCCTTCCTCTAAGTGCAAGCCATTGTCTCTTGGGACTTATGGATTCTGCCTCCAAGTTTCTGCTTATTTCCATGAAATTTCTATTCCTCAGTGTCCCGAGCATCCACATACCTGCTCAGGCATGGAGATACGCTCTCCATTGATAAGGGTCAGCACCTTATTGTCATCCATGACAGAGTTCATGCTCTCAATCCATAAAGTGTCCACTGGACCATCAAAAACGATCCACTTCTCATCTGGCTTTTCATCTTTGTATGAGAGAGAGGACAGGAGTCTTTCACCTAACATTTACTCCCCTCAAGGACACAAGTATACGCTTCCCTGGTCCCAAGCACGGCCCCTCCATTCTGTTTCCAGATCCAGGTAGGAAGCTCCCAAACCACTCCCCCCTAGAGACTAAAGTATTCAGCTCCCGACTTCTTCAGTTACCTGCACAGGCACTCCGCATAAGGCTGGACAAGACACCATCTGTCCACTCATTACTGTTGAGGTCATATTCACCATACAGCTCTCCTAGAGATACTGCCTTAGGGTTCAAAGGAAACTCCTAAAAATCAGGAAGGTTTGGGGGAAAAATAGAGTTGGTTTAAAGAGTACATTTTTTCAGGTATTCTTTTCATTTTCAGTTCACCTATTAGACACACTATCTGTCTCTTGGCTTCACTGAAGTCCTAGATCAAACCCTATCGTCTCTAAGAAAGCCCTTTCCAATCTCTGTTAATGCTGGCACCTCTTCCCTCTGTTGATTATTTGCAAGTTATCTCCCTGTTAGACTGTGAGCTCCTTTATAGCACTCAATGTCTTTTGTCTTTCTTTGTATCCCCATTGCTTCCACAGTGCCTAACACACAGTAGGAACTTAACTGACTTTTAAGTTTGACTAAATGATTTATCCCTAGGCATCCTAATTCCTAGCCCTTAACTCTCTTTACATAGCCCTTGCTTCCATCCTGAGACCCATGCATAGCTACTCCCCTCAAGTTCCATATTTACTCCCCTTGAGTTACCACTGTCTACCTGCTACCTAGATATCAGCCCTCGGTCCTACTTCCCCAGTTCCATACCCTAACAATGTTGAAGTTGAGCTCTCCAGCTCGGCACAGAGAGGACAAAGATGCCTGCAGAACACGCCAGGTGACTGTCTTGGCACTGCCCGTGGAGCCCACAATCATGGAGGAATGACGTGAATTCTTGGTTTCATACAACTGGATAACCTTGGTCATGGTGAACGGAGTGTTCTGCAGCCCTAACTCCTGAAGTTCAAGCTCAATTGTCTCACGAAGCTGAGGAAAAGCAGAAAAATCGGATAATGGGTATGAAATCAAGGCTATGACCATTAACAGGTCCACTGAGGCTTAGGCTATCATATCTAGAGACAAAGTGAAGCTGTTACCATCAGGAAAGAGTTTTCCTCTAGTTTTAGTTCAGGCGTGTGTATGGGAGGAGTTCTATTGATCCCCAGGAAGGTGTGATGAGGCAGAATACCTTGCCATAGTCAATGACAGGAAGCTCAACATTGGGGAAAAGGTCCTGCACGATTGCGTTAAACAAGGGCACATCCACTGAGGTTAGCTTGGCAATGTTCATGTCCCTCATGGAAAGCAGTAACACCTAGAAGAGGAGGGCAGATGGAGCATTACACTGAGAAATCCAAACCTGAGACCTAAATCCTGCTATTTAAACGAAGGTCAGAGTGATCTCTGTAATGAATATGGACTCAGGGAACACCAGAGAGATTGAGAAGTCAAGTTAAAGTTGTTAGGGCAACGAAGAAATAGAAGATGAGGAACCAAGGCCAATCAATGGTCAATAGAACTAAAGAGAAGGGCAGAGCGAATAATCCTGCAGAGGAAGTCACAGCCTCCTGAGGGAGGGGCTCGGGTCAGTCCTATGGAAGGCAAGACTTAAGCGCCATTTGCATACAGGGCTCACCTCTTCATCAGCCAGACCAGGCTGCAGTCGACGCTTCTTGCCAGCAAATCGCAGGAGAGAGGTGAGGGCTCGAAGGCCAAAGTCATAGTGGTCCTGCTTGGAAAGCTGCTGCACAGCCAGTGAGTAAAGTGTGTGCACCTTCTTAGCCAGAACCTGGGCGGGGGAAGAGAAGCCAGAAGCGACACATAGGCATGTCCCATTCCCTAGGACACAAAGAGAGATAGCGGCAGAATGGGACAGGGATGGGGAATCTGCAGCCTTGAGGTCACACGTGACCCTCTAGGTCCTCAAGTGCAGCCCTTTGACTTTTGTTAAAGGGATTTGTTTGTGGAGTTTGAATTCAGTCAAAGGGTTCCCCACTCTTGGGATCTTTAATTGAGGAGGAACTTATTGGCAGAGTACTGAGTGGAGGGGCCAGGCCAGGCCTGTCAAACATTCTTGGTATCACTAAGGAGCAGGGCTCTCCTCCTTGCTCGAAGTACATATAGTAGGCGCATGTCCCAAAACATCACTGGATGGAGTGACCACAAAGCCTAGATGTCCCAGGGAGTGGTGCTACCAAGGAATAAGAGTTGAAAGGGAGGTGATGACCACAAGACCACAAGGTCAAGGGTTCTCTTAGGAGATAGATACCTTGCAGTTACCAAAACCTTCCCCAAAGAGAATGATTTCTGCAATCAGAGTAGAATCAGGCACCACCATGGATATGGGGCGGAACATGGACTTCAGGTTGTCAGGAAGCTCTGTACGACCCGCATAGCCTGAAACAGAGTAGGTCCCAATCCAGCCTCATCTCTTACCCCAATCCTAACCATATAACCACCCAAAATTTTTTCCCTTCTCCAGCTCATATCTGATTCCATCTGTTTCCATTTGTCTTGTGTTCTCACTATAATTTCTGTCTCTCCCATTCCCTGCTTCTTCCTCCACTTCTGCCTGTGACCCCTAGCTTTAACCTTGATCCCAAACCTTTATTTTATAATCCTGGCCATTTTTCATCTCTATCTACAGTCTTAACCTCACTTTAATCCCAACCATCTGTCTCTTCTAGTTCCTAAATCCTTTCCTATTTCTGCTCTTTCCCAGAGGCTTCTTCAAGAACTATCCCTACCTTGGATGAGCCCTGTATTTTGGGAGACCCAGTGCTGCCACAGAGCCTGGAAGCTGCGTTGTGGCTTAGGAGAACAGCTAGTGGTAGAAGTTGTAATTTGTTAGTTTCTACTAAAAACATCTGAGAATATATGTGTGTATACACACGTCTATATGTACACACATAAATATACATGTACATGGGTATGTGTATATACCCATATACATCTTTAATTAAGCCAACAAGCCCTTCACCACTACCAAAGCAAAATGAGACTATTCCCCTTCCCCAGCAGGCTGCATGTTTCTTCCTCTAAAGCTGCCTTTGATATTCCTTTAAATTGACTCCACCTGGATAAAAATGTTTGTTTGCTCATAAGAAGGTGAGGTAATGTGTGCTCAGAGATGGGGGAAATACAGTATGCTTTGTCCAGGTCCTTGAACTTTTCGGGGGACAACCCTACCTTCTCTCTACCACTAAACCCTCTAAGAGAAGCCCTGTGCAATTTCTAGCCTTCTCCTTCCCTTTCCTCAACCAGAATTTATAGCAATGAAAATCCCAAAGGACCATATTTAATTCCCCTCTCACCAGGATTCATAGTAATGAAGATCCCACAGGACCAGACAAGATTGATTTCGAAACCTTCAAAGAGGAATCGAGTGAGGCCTGCTGCCAAGGCCGAGAGGATGGAGAGGATCTGTTGGGCCACGACGGATAGTACCTCTATGTTTATTCGATTAAACTCATCAAAGCAGCCCCAAGCTCCTGTCTGTAGGAAGGGAGAGGAATCAAGTGGATTAGAGAGTTTCATAGTCCCCAGAAATAAAGAGAGAAGCTAGTAGAGGAAAAAGAATTAACACCAAGAAAAAAGTCCAAGAGAACAGAAGTCCTATACTGGTGAAAAGAGCCTAAAAAAGAATCATGAGAGAGAAACAGAAAAAGGACATAAGAAAAAGAAGTAACCAGGGTGGGACAAATTCTCCACTGGTTTAAAATATTCCCATGGTAACACCTCAGCAAATAGGGCTACCTGGGGACCAGGTCTTTGAGGATAAAACCTCTGACTGAGAATCCAATACTGAGCAATTCTAATGCGGGAAATAACCCTAGAGATATGTTCTGGGGCAGATGACACAACCACGAAACATTTGAGGGTAAAGGAATGAAGTTGAGGGGAATTCTGTAGGGAAAAAAGGGATTAGAAGCCTTCTGACTAGGACAGAACATAGAATATGGGTATGGGCTAATGTTCAGAACCAGACTAGGCAAAATGGTTATTTATTTTTAGCCAAGAAGAAAATGATCAAAATCAGCAAGTGGAATGTTTAAAACCACTTTTGTCTACATCACAATCTTTGCTTAGGGATGGCCCTGGACAGGAAATGTCTAGGGATGGAGTTAAAGAGAATTAAAGCTGAACAAAAAGTGTGGGTAGATTTCCCAGCCCAGAGTGTTCTCGAAGGAGGTAATTAATTCTAACCTGGGCCAGCCCCGAATACATTCGACCCATAGACTTGTAGTCAAGACCTTCTGAACAGTTGACCACGATGACATACATACCCAGGGCTTTGCCCAGGTCTTTGGTTGTCTCTGTCTTACCAGTGCCCGCTGGGCCTTTGGGTGAGCCCCCTCGGTGCAGATGCAAGGCTGTTGTCAGAGTCATGTAGCACCTGTGGAACAAGTTTGGAAATGAGATCAAGCCCTCCCTCACACCCTAGTGCCCTGCCCCATCCCTGCTGGCACACCTGTCTGTCAGAGGAGTGATGACAAGCCGACCAGAGTTCCCTAAGTACTCATAGCCATACTGGAACTGTGTATTGGTCTGTCGTATTATACAGTCATCAAGATCCTGGGGGAATAGGGATTGGTTTAGAGACAGTTATAAAATGAAGGGGAGGAAGAGGTTCAGAAGTGGGCTTAGAGGAGATCAGGAGTAGGGTTAGACTTGGAGGAAGGGCTAAAGGCAGGAATAGAAGAGAGGAGGAAGAAGTTATGATGAAAAGATTGGAGATGACAAATTGCTTCTAAAGACTGGAGCTAATTTAGGGGATTGATGATAAAAGTTAAAAAGGGGAATTTAAGTTAGGGATTGGGTTAGAGAACTAGAATATGATTATAATATAATATCATATCATGTCAGTAACAAATTTGGGGATAAGCAAGTTAGAACCACAACACCTTTTCCCA
The DNA here is from genome assembly GCA_028627135.1 of Pseudochirops cupreus. Taxonomy (NCBI): domain Eukaryota; kingdom Metazoa; phylum Chordata; class Mammalia; order Diprotodontia; family Pseudocheiridae; genus Pseudochirops; species Pseudochirops cupreus. Next base: position 186,730,529 of record CM053584.1, on the reverse strand, counting down.
GTAGAAACGGAGTTGGCTGAGCCACTCAAAGGCATTGACGTCCATAAGGCCACTCTTATAGAGCTTCTCTATCACATCACGGGCATGAATCTCTATGGTTACCAATGCCACAATCTTAAGTCGGAGGATCTTGGTCAAGTTTCCCCGGATAGCTTCTGAGTACTTGTTCAGTATTGATACCTGCTCATGTCAGGAAATGTATTGGGAGGAAGGGAGAGACATGAAGGATGGGGCAAGTGAATCTAAGCTGAAACACTCTTCCATGTAAACCCTATAACCATCTTAACTCCAACCTTGCTCAAGACCACAAGACAAAGAATTTGTGCAACCCAGGCAAAATTTGAAAATACACCCCTCAGAAATCTGAATAATGTAAAAACAAAAGGTATCTATATATAGATATACCTATATATCTATATGCATCCATATTTTTTAAAGGAAAATGACACCCCTTTATGTGTTACTGTCTAACAGGGTAGTCTTTGAGCCCTTATAATACAAGACACATACAACCTGACATCACAAAATAAACAACCGTACACTATGGCATTCAACTATGTGCATCTAGAAAAAGCAATATTAAAAAGTACCATTGTTGGCTTTCCTAATGCATCTCGTCCCCTAAACAGCTATTTTGCCTACCTTTATTTCTAACTCTGATCAGGAACCCAACCTCAATCTCAACCCTAATTTTTAACATCTGACTTTCAATTTCATTATCAAACACAATTCCAGCCCATCATGAACTTTCATCAGCATTCTATCCATAATCAAACTGCCAAATTCTAATCACTACCACCCCCAGCCAAATTCTTCTGTAATGCCAGTCCCAATTCATCAATTCCCCAATTTTAACTCCAAGTCCACTTCATGCTTAGAGAGTTCCCTACCTGCTTCTTTCTCATGACCTTGAGGACTTTCTTGTCCGAGCGCTCTTTAGCTATCTGCAGGGACTTGGTAACATCAGTCGTCCACTGGATCTGACTGGAAGTGATGCCCATCTGGAAAATATTGGGATAGGAGGGAAGGGTCAGAAGCCCCCAACTCCTGTTTCTAGACAACTCACCCAGGCTAGCTCTAAACCTACCTCTCTTATAGCATAGTGAGATCATACTCAGGTCACTGAATTCCCACTAATAAATGCCAACTGATTGAGTGGACTGAAATTCAGTCTAAATTCTAATCCTGGCTCTATCACTGTCATAACCTTAGGCAAGTTATTTCTCCTTCCTGGGCCTGAGTTTTCTCCTATCTGGGATGAAATCAGAGGCCTATTTCCTCATTTTAACTCTCACCCCCTTCACCCCTCTATTCCCAGGAGGCTGGATGTTAAACCAGATTCACCTGGCCAGGCCATTCCTTCACCCACTTATCTCGCTTGTTAAGGAACTTTTTGAGGGCAATGCGGCTGTTCCGGAGCAGTTCCCTCAAAGTGTTTCTCATGGCACGTTCGACATCACAGAGCCACGCCTAAGCAAGGGAATGAACAGAAGATGAGGTTCAGGTGCATAAGGCTCCGGAGGGGATGAGGAGATCTGTGGGACAGTATGCCGAGGTCTTAGGAAGGGAACAGAAGTTGGGCATAAGGAGAGGGGAGACAGAGCCAGAGCTTGAAGACAAATTCCCATGGTAAGAGGAACCTGAACAGAAATAGAAAACAGTATGTCTGGGTTTGTGAGAGAAATGGAGCCTGGGAGAAAAGGTGCTTATGTCTCAAAAAAAACAAAGCCCCAGGACTGAAGAGCCTAAATGTTGGGGGACCTGTGAAGAGAAGCCATCCATGTCTTATCCCAGTTGTTAGACTAATGCTACTTCCTTTTCCAGAGTTGCTTCACCTCTAAAAAGTGAAGTGAAGGACTGAGCAGGAAGAGGAATCAGCTTGGTTTCAAGGCCTTTCCTCACTTACCTCAACAGGTCCTTCCAAAAGCACAGTATGGAGAAAATCAATATATTCTCCATCACCTGAGAACATTCCTATGGCTTCCCACTTGCTGCTGACTCCACCCATCTGTAAAAAAGAGATACCAACATCTACTTCTCTCTTACTCCTAAAGCTGTACCTTAGAGGGCATCTGGGCATTTGCAAACTCACTGCTGCCTTATCCCTAAGCCCTGCTGCAGGGTCCTCATCCATCCTGGAAAGTCCCATCCCTCAATGTTAACAGCATCATGAATATTTCCTATTCTTTCAGAAGAGTTGACTTTTCTGCCTTGGTGCCTCCCTACTCCCATCATCATTTGGCCACCAGTGCTGACCTTCTGCATTCGTAGTGACTTAATGTTGTCAAAGCATTTTTTGAGGTGGGGCTGCACAGCTTCAGGGTTTCGGGACTGGCCCAATATCTCCAGTAGGTCATCGTTGGACAAAAAGTAGAAGCGTGGGAAGACATGGCGCTTAGTCTCTAAGTACATGTCCAAAGACTTCTGGATATTTTCTAAGCCCGAGTTCATCTCCACCAGTTTGTCTAGGAGGCCTGGGGAGAGGATCAATGAGTAGTCTCTGCTTTACATTATGGATGTAGATAACCCCAACTCTTCCCACTTTGGCAAAGGCCTTCATTGTTGAGAGTTCAACAACTCTCCTCTTTGAAGACAATGGATGCCACAGTAATTGGGATCTATAATACCCACTATCCAGGATACCACTTCTCACCCCTCCCCAGCCTGCTCCAATTTCTTCAGGACTACGTTAGTCCTTGGAATAACTCTCATTCAACCAAAACACCTTAGGTCATTCTAAGGCATGGTAAGAATCAAGAGATTCTGTCCGCCAGGCCTGCAGGGAGAAGTCTTGTGCTCTGCAGCTTTCTTCTCCATCCTCATTCCCACACACAAATGATGAAGCAGGACTACAATTCCATTGTCCCTTCAAGGTCCTCAAAACTACAACAAACAAGCTGCTGAGATAGCAGAGCTAGTGTTAAAAATGTCCCCCTCAAATTGGTTGTTTCATCTTCTTTATTCTCTGAAAAAAAGTGTGGGCAAGTGTGAGCTGGAATAAACTAACCCTGGGATTAAATTCTGAGATTTGTTGAGAGACAGAATGTTAAATCAGCTACAGTCAATCCTGTTATCTGAATTAGTGAAAGATTATAGAGAGATCGGGGGTGGTGAGGAGGCACAGTGAATAGAGCATCAGCCCTGGAGTCAGGAGGACCTGCGTTCAAATCCGGCCTCAGACACCTTGGGCAAGTCACTTAACCCCAACTGCCCTACTTTACCCCCTCCAAAAAAAAAGATTATGGAGAGATGGCTGAAGAACTTTATACATTCAACAAAAGAAGTTATTTGTAGGTCATGTGCTTAAAAATCCTAGAGCACACGTTGTTATTCAGACCTTTTAGTTGTGTCTAACTCTTTGTGATCCTATTTGGGGCTTTCCTGGCAAAGATGCTAGGATGGATAGTTATTTCCTTCTCCATTTTACAGATGAGATAACTGAGGCAAAGAGACTTAAGTGACTTGCCTAGGGTTGGTCCCCGAGAAATTGCACATTATAGATAACAATTACTCCACTTTTAAACATAGCATGTGAAAATTGAGGACTGTAAAATGCTGGTCCCATGGAGGGATAAGGTCTATCGAGCCCATACCTGGATAGTGGGTGCTACGGAGGGCGTTGTTGTCTTTGGTCATCCGGTCCATGATTGTTTTCCAACTTTGGTTGATCTGGTCAAAAGAGGCTGATTCCTGGGGCAGCTGCTTACGAATGTCTTCTCCCAGAAAAATGTTCTAGGGGAACCAGGGAGAGAATGAGTCGTATTCCCATCCCCACTGCTTCTCAAATCTCTGCTCAGGTTTGAGAGGGAGGGAAGAACAGAAGAAAGTTGGGAGGGCTAAAGTCTATTTATATAAGGGGTAGAAAATCATGTATCTGAGCTTAGGATTGGTTTGGGGAGGGGAATAGGAATGAGGATGATGAGGAGAATGGAGGAGGGGACCTGGGGGAAATGCCAATGCTGAAGAATGGTTTGGGGATGGGAGCAAGGGCTGATACCTAAGTTCTAAGAGGGGAAGAGAAATGGGAATGAATGCTTGGTTCCTGACCTCTAGATACAGCCACTGGCGCTGGACAGTTAGTATCATCTCAATGACCTCCAGGATGAGGGAAAGGCAACGTTCCCAGAGATCCACTTCTTTTTCAAATGCTTTGACAAAACGTGATGCTTTCATGGTGGACAGAGCCACCTGGTTATCCTCCAATGCCTGGAATACATCTTCTGTGCCTCTGGGATGGAAAGAGACATATATGCCCCATTTCTATTTGTTACACCTTGGTCCCAACACACCAACCGTGGTCCCCTAGTTTTCAATCCCTTCTTCTAGGGCCCTACTTTAATATCTGGTTTCTGGCACCATCCTACCTGAGCCTGTGGTGGCCCTTGTCTTTGTAGGGCACTATGTCCAGTTGAGTCACATCCCAGGTCTTGGCAATATTTTGTAATGCCTACATGGATAAAATGGAAGACTTAAAAACTTAGTTCCCAAGTTGCTAAGAAGAACGATGACCAAGAGGACAAACCAAGGAATAAGAAACCAGATACTTGGGTTTCTAGAAGGGGAAAGAGATGGAATAGCTGGGGAATAGTAGGGGAAAAGTGAGGGGAGGCAGAGGGTTGTCAAGTATTCCGGTTCCATACCACTTCTATAGCCAACTCTTTGGTGGCTGAAGCAGAGATTTCCCCAATCTTTTCCACATGTTGATCCATCCCAAGCTCCACAATCTGTTCCAAGGTGAAGCTGTCTGATTCTTGATCAAACACCCTCTGTATCTCATCCTTCACCTGGTCCCAATGCCTACAGACACAGATAGGGAGTTCTGAGCAAAGGCTGAGAGCCACAGACAACAAAGCACTCCCCTGGGAAGATTTTAGGATTGCTCACATTTCCACCTTCCCAAGGGATAAAAGACTTTTTATTAATTAACAGATTCACTCAACAAATATTGATTCAATGGTGGTTCTATATACAGAACTGTGTTTGATTCTGTGAAAGATACAAAGCTGGGGAAGACAGTTTCTGCCCTCAAGGATTTTGTAATCCAGGAGAAGAGTTAAGAGACAAAGACAGAGACAGAGACAGAGACAGAGAGACAGAGAGAGAGAGAGACAGAGAGACAGAGAGGTAGATAGGGAGAGAGAGAGAGGGAGAGAGAGAGAGAGACAGAGAGAGAGAGGGAGAGAGAGAGAGAGAGAGAGAGAGAGAG
>CM053584.1:186706274-186724823 GCA_028627135.1 Pseudochirops cupreus | reverse complement strand
GAGGAAAGCAACAGGATTAGATTAATTCTTCTAGAGAACTATATAGGTATAAGATTGGCTTTTAAAGATTTCTTTATCATGGAAAATCAAAATTTGAGTATGTCTAGTAATAAGATTAAAAGTTTGGATTTTTGATGCAATGTTTGTGAAACTTTATTGTAATGTAAGCCTAGCCTTGCATGGCTAGAAAACTGAACCACTTCTATGCACCTTTGGTATTCTCCCTTACTGTTAGAAAAGATGTTTGAAAGCTCTTATGTGACAATTTCTGAAGATTTACAAAGTTTTCAATTGAGTATTGCTAAACTGATGTAATAAGTTTGTGTAAGCAGAACAGTTTTTGCTGTTCCAATATGAATTTGTAGTTATTCCATGAACTAAGCAAAAGTTAATATCTGTGGCTGAATGTGTATGTGAAAGATTCAATTTCTGAAGTATCTCTTTCTTCTAAAGTGAATATAATTAGAGGATAGATAAGCTTTGTAGAACAAGGATATATGTCTGCTATTCAGTTGTGAGTTTTAAGTCAGAAACCTCTTTTGTTTAAGGTTTACAGATATGTTAGTGAATAATATCTTATGAGGTACCTAGTACATGTAACAGGTAGAAATGTAAAGGACAGTCTGAGTAATGGATTATACTAGCCCATGCTCACTCTACTTTTGGTCATTTTTCTCCTACTTGCTTTTGGCTCTTGTTTGTTTAATCTTTCTGCTGCATTTGTGTCTTCTAGGCTGAGTGCATTCCATGATGGCTCAGGGTGAGCCACTGCCCAAAGTGCCACCCCACACAGTTGGATCTGGCATCTACCAAGTTCTGGATATTGGCTGCAGCAACCCCACCCTCCCCTTGACTGATATGAAATAGGAACAGCTCCACGTCCATTCTCAGCATGAAGCAGCCTGAGAAGCTGAGACCTTCTTCCCTGATCCCCAAAAGAATTTGTGTCTTATCTGTTAAGGGCAGGTGCTGAGGGGCCTTTGTAATATTTGGGGGTGACTTTGTCTGTAAAATCTCACTTGTTTTCGGGTGCCTATGTATGTAATATCAGTTTGTCAGCCTGTGCAAATAAGTTGTAAAAGCTGTATTTCTCCCCAGCCTAAAAATATTTTCCCTGAAAACATTGACTCTATGGTTAATCCTTTTAAAAGCATTCCTCAGGTAGAGAAATGTTTACTTTCTTTGTTTTAGTAGCCAGCTTTAAACTATGAATATCAGTCATATAACTCCTCAAAAACAGCAGATTCATTAGTTTGTGAGCTATTAACCTCTTTGCTTTGTGTAAGACTCATCCTGAAATCCCTCCCAAACTCTACCTCCACTCACCTGGCTAGCATAAATTAGTCCTTCTTCCCTGGTCTGACGGCCCTCCAGCCCCGCACATTTTCAGGGGTTGGACTGCCCGCTTCTCACGAGATTCTAATACCTATTTTCACCTTGAGACGTCTCCGAGTTATTGTTTTAGGGATCTCTGAATCCCACACAAAACTGAGCAAATTAGGCCAGAAAATTCCATAGGGAACATATAATTAGTTTGGGGATATCTTGGCCTATAATGTCCACCATCTATGACAGTCAATTCAGTATCATGTAAGTTGATCTTATATTACTTTCTTTCCCTTAGTTCCTAGCAAAACCATTTTAAAAAATCAACCTTGCGGTGGCTAGGTAGCACAGTGAATAGAACACTGGCCCTGGAGTCAGGAGAACCTGAGTTCAAATCCTCAGGCACTTAACACTTACTAGCCGTGTGACTTTGGGCAAGTCACTTAAGCCCAATTGCCCTGCCTTCCCCCCTCCAAAAAGCAAAAAAAAAAAAAAATCAACCTCTGTCTCCTTGGTAAATTAAGGGGATGATCCTTCTATCCCCATAGAATGATAATCCTATATGTCTTTTGCTCCTTATGGCCAAATGCCTTGAAAAGGCCATTTATAACAGATGTCTCCTATTTCTCTCCTCTCATTCCCTTCTCAGCCCCTTGCAATCTGGTTTCTGAACTCACGATTTCACTTTCCAAAGTTATTAGTGATCTCTTAATTGCCAAGTCTAATACTCTTTTCTCAGTTCTCATTCTTCTTGATCTCTTTGTAACCTTTAACCACCCTCTTCTCCTTGACAATTTCTTCAGGTTTTCAGGACACCACTCTCTCCTGATTCTCTTCCTGCCTGTTTTCACTCTTCTTTGCTGGATCCCCAATGGCCAGTAGTGCAGTGGACAGAGTGCCAGGCCTGGAGTCAGGAAGATCTGAGTTTAAATCAAGTCTCAGACACTTAATAGCTATGTGACCATGGGCAACACCTTGGTGGTGTCACCAAGAGGATCTTGGTTCAAATATTTCCTTTTGACCTTGAAAAGTCACCTCTCTGGTCCTTGGTTTCCTCATCCTCAAGGGGTTGAATATACGGCCTCTGAGGTCCCTTCCAGCTCTAGAACTATGGTTCTGTTCCTCTGGACCTTCTCTACCTGATGGCCTTCCTCAAATGTGATGCCCCAAACCAAACGCAATCATTCCACATGTGGTCTGACCCAAGCACACAACAAACTATTACCTCCCAAGTCTTGGATATGATTCCTCTAAATTAAGCCTATGATCATGTTCACTCTTTTCACTGTTACAACACACTGTTGATTCAAATTGAGCCCCACGGCAGCAAGGAGATACAGTATAGAAAGTGGCTGGACCTGGTGTCAGTTGTCCCAAGTTCAAATCTGGTCTCAAACACTTACCAACTGTGTGACCCAAATATAACCTTGGTCTTCCTCACTTTCAGAAAAAATAAAAACAAAAATGGTACCTGCCCTCAAGGAGCTCACAATCTAATGGGGAAAGCAAAAGGCAAACTATGTACAAACCAGATAGATAGATTGATCTATAGATCTACCTAGTGCAGCTAGGTGGCAAAGGAGATAAAATAACAGACCTGGAGTCAGAAGGACTCATCTTCCTGAGTTCAAATCTGGCCTCAGACACTTGCTACTCTGTGACCCTGGGTAAGTCACTTCATCCTGTTCAAGTTTTTGAGAAGAAAATAGCAAACCAATCCAATATCTTTGCCAAGAAAACCCCAAATTTGGTCACAAAGAGTCAGACATAACTGAAATGACTGAGCAACAACAAGAAAAATAGATAGATCTATTTATGTATGTATGTGTGGAAACCTTCCTAATAATTATATATTGCTTACATAATTATTTATATAATTTATAACATATAATATACACTATGCAAAAGTGGAATGGCCTGCTTCAGGAGGAAGAGGGACCAGTTCCCCCTCCCTGGAGATCTTTAAGCAAAAACTGGATGGCCATTTAGGCATGTCCTTGAGAAAATTCTATATCTATATCCAGATCTATATCTCTCTGTATCTGTCCATATATCTTTACATGTATACATAAATGTATATTTATACACACACATACATACATACAGAGTAAAATGGAAATAATCAACAGAGGAAAGATATTAGCATTTAACAAAGATGGAGAAAGACTTCTTGTAGAAGATGGGGTCTTAGAGGAGACTTAAAGGAAGTCAAGGAAGCCAGTAGTTAGGAGGAGACATAAGGAGAAAGAGAATTTCAGGTATGGGGAAGAGCCTGGAATGGGGAGATGGCGAGACTTGTTTGAGGAACAGCAAGGAGGACATTGTCACTGTATCATACTGGAGGTGTAAGAAGCCTAGAAAGGTAGGAAGGGGCCAGATTGTGAACCTTTCTCTTCCTCTATCACAAGTTCTCAAAGCAGTTACTTCCCCTCAAGGTTCCCATCACATCCATCCTAGTAACCAGTTCTCCCTGGTTTGTAAGAATCAGGACCAGAAGAGCAATTCCTTTAATATCATCAAGGGAAGCCAAGAAATTATTAACCACCTACTTCTGGAAGATGGGTGGATATTTTCAATCCTCTATTAATAGTCTATTATTCCATCATGCTACACTTGTGTTCTGTTCCAAAACTCCTCATCTATTTCCTCTTTGTGTCCAAGTGGTCTATAATAGATTCCACATGAGATTCAATTTTATATTATGTCCCTCCCCTTCACCCTTTCCTTTTGCCAATCTTGCTTCTTTTGAACAAAGTGTACTGCTCTTTGAGAGTCATATTATTTTGCAATACCTATAAGATCACATTTACCTCTATATTAAGTTCAACATTTCCAGATCTGAATTCATTATTTCTCCTTTCCAATCCTTCTCTTTTCCTAATTTCCCTATTAATGATGAGGACACCACCTCCCAACGATCTAACCTATATCCAATCCGTTACTCTTCACAGTCTTTCAGCTCTACCCCCGCCCTTGCCAAGTCTTGTGATTTTGCCTTTGAAAACATCTTTCATTTATGTTCCCTTGTCTCTTCAGACACTGCTACCAACCTCGTCATGCTTGTACAACTGCAATAACCTGTTGGTTGTCTCACTGCCTCAAATCTCTCCCATTGGGGCAGCTAGGTGACAATGAATAGAGCACCAGCCCTGGACTCAGGAGAGCCTGAATTCAAATCCGGCCTCAGACATCTAACACTTACTAGCTGTGTGACCTTGGGCAAGTCATTTAACCCCAACTGCTCTCCCCCCTCCAAAAAGAAAAAAAGCAAAAAAAAAAAATCTCTCCCCATTCCAATCCATTCTCCATTTAGCTGCCAAAGTAAGCTTCCTAAGTGTAGGCATAAACTATAGTGGCATGTTATTACCTCCAAGATTAAATATAAAATACCCTCTATAAATTTTAAAAATGCTTCATAAGCTGGCCCCTTTCTACCTTTGCAGCCTTCTTCCATCTTACTCCCCTTCCAATATGATCCAGCCACTTCATTTCTTCCTTCTGTGAATTTTCCCTGGCTGTACCCCATCCCTGGAATGCTGTCCTTCTTCATCTCTGCCACCTGGCTTTCTTGGCTTCCTTCAAGTCCCAGCTAAAATCCCACCACCTACAAAAAGTCTTTCCCAGTCTTCTTTAATCTCAGTGCCTTCCCTCTGAGATTATCTTCAATTTACCCTATACAAGGTATATACATATCTGCTTTTTTTTTTAACATGTCTTCCCCATTAGATTGTGAATTCCTTAAGAGGAGGAACTATTTTTGCCTTTCTTTGGACTCCCGAGAACACAATGTCTGGCACTGTGCTTAATAAATGCTTGTGGACTTGACTTTTTTTAAAGATCTTTATGTTATCTTGTTTATTATTCATACTTTGTGCATTTGTGAATAGGCTTTTACTGAACAGGATTTTGCTGCTGGCTCCTTTCTTGAATTCTGTCTTCTATTAATTCTGGGGTAGATCTACTTCTATTCTTCCTATATTATAGCTACTTTCTAAGGTGTGTAACTTGGTGGATACATAAGGCAGTTTTTTTTCCTCTTCTTTTCTTTTCAGGTTCCAAGAAAGTGAATTTTTATCAATCCTTTTGAAGTCTATTCTTTCCCTGGCCAGGAGCCCATCCTTCCTCTATTTTACGTAGTGGCCAAGAAATCCAAATCCCATTCTTAAACATTATATTTTTAACTAGCAATACATTTCCTGTTTCAAGAGTTGGCCTCTTTCCCACCTATAGTGCTATCTTTATACACCTCTCTCTTCTTTTATACGTCACCCTCCCTCCTCCATTGCTCTGTCTTGCCCCCAGTGCATTTCTGGTATCCCTGACTCACCCACTATTACATAGATGGGGTCGCGACTGGTCTTTCTATTGACAAGAATTTCAGGGAGATGGCGGAACACAGAGATCGTGTTGATGAGGTGGCTGGCAATACTGTTGACCACATTGGCCAGGGTCTGCAAAGTGGGTGAGAACTCCACCTATATTGGGAAGAGGGTAGAAGGTGTTTAGCATCCGGCTGTGGTAGGAGGAAAGCATTTGGGAGAGAGGGAAAGGAGACAGAGGGGAAGGCCCCTAAACCCTGGAGTGAGGCTAGGGCTAGAGGGCAGTTGAGGTGGCAGGGGTTGAGAATAAGGTGTTAGAGGAGGGAGGAGAGAGGAAGACAGAAAGTCTCTCATCTTCGTGGAACCCCTACCTGAGCCACACCTCCAGGCACATCATTCTTCAATATGACAAGGACTCGGAAAAGTGGGTTGGGGGTAGACTTGCCATCTCCATTGATAGCTTTGGACAATTCTAGCAGTGACCATTTGACATTGAGACGCAGAGCTTCTTCCATCATGTGATCCAACCGAATCGTGTACAGCAACCACTGCTGTTGAATCTGGTAGAAAGAGGTTGGGCAAAGGGAACACCTCAAGAAGATGTAGCCAGAGTCCTAGGAGGACAGAGCTAGGAGTTGACCAGCCTTGGTCCAAGAGGTTAACAATGACTGGAATTGGGGAAGGTATTCTTGAGATGCTGAGAGTGATGGGGCTAAGAGGGAAATGAGCCTGCGGCTATAAAAAGAATGTTGGAATTGCAGGAATTGGAAAAGAAGGGGAGGCAACAACAGGAAAGGGCAGGACTGGGTGTTAAGCAGCTCAAAGGAGGCTGGGGTTTGCCCTGCTTTAGAGCACTAGATCCCCTACCTCAGAGCCATCATTCTTGAAGACCTCATAGGTTTCACTCATGATATCCACCACCTCCTCATGTAGAGCCATCAGCTTACGCTGGACCACATTCCGGTGCTCTTTTTGATCCTCCTCAAACTCTAGATCCTGGTAAACCCTTTTGCCAGTAATTCGAACCAAGAGAGTCTCGGATATTTCCTGTGCCCTCCAGCCAATTGTCAGTGTGGATGCTTTAAAATCATTCACAATCATCTGCACCTGATTGGATACATCAAGGCACACAACCATCTGAGTTTGAGTTCTAGGTGAAGGCTCTCTGCTCCTAACCCTGCCCATAACTTTAAGCTGACTTTTCTGATGTAATTCTACAGGAAGGGAAGCTACTCTATTTCTCAAGGGTGAAAATAAAATTTCTCTAGGACTCAGGTGTCTTACCACCCAGCCCTACCCCATGACGGGGCACTGATTCCCTCAGTCTTCCATCTCAACTGACAGTTCTAGGACCCAGTCTCAACATTCTACCTGGGTCTCCCTGCCCCTGGACCAAGACTCACCTTGCTGGCATGTATACGACATTCATTGATGAAGGAAGTGCTTGCTCCTTTCAGGATCCAATGTAGCTTCTTAAGGCCAGGATGGATCTTCTTGTCCAAGAAACGAATTCGTTCTTTGAATAGGGCCCTCTCATCTGGGGACAACATTGCAATGATCCTGTTTATGACAAGAGAGGCCAGGGAACAAATAGAGAAAATTAATCAGGAGGAACAGAGTTCTAGATATTTCCCTCATAATCAGTGAGATGAATTGAAGGGCTTCAGGGTAATTTTAAGGTGGGAATCAAGAGTATCTGTGAAATAACAAACACTCAAATGAAGTCTCTACTCCCAGCTCACCTCAATCTAGCTAGGTAAAGAAAAGCCTTCAAAAACTGGGAAGGGATTCAGCTCAGCCATGAAGCTCTCATTCTAATAAAAGATTGTGAAGGAATTCAGGATCAATATGAAGATAAAATCAGTTCACTCAATGCTACTTTACTCATTGAGAGACTGACCCCTGTGCCAAGTCCCAGTCAGGAGTCTTGTCTAACTTTCCCCTCCATGTGAACTAAGTTTCCTCTGGGATTGATCTCAAAAAGTATAGTGTTACCCCATGGCATTCAGAGAGTCAGTTTGAGTTTGCCCTTCGAACCAAAGCTTGTGGGACCTAATATCAAGGAGTTGAGAGTTCTGGACCCTAGGGAAGAACTAAGGTTTGGAAGGACAAAGCATCAGGAATGAATATAATTACTCCGGGTCAGAACAAAGAGAGTCAAAGAGACAGAGGGAGGATTGGAAACCAACCTGTTGTAATCTCGTGCAACGAGCAACAAATTTTCCCGTAGGATTCGCAAGTCCTCAGCACGCTCAGCTACATTCACCACATAATGAGGAGTCTCAAACAGCAGCCGTTCCCAAAAATAAATTTCCACAAAGAGTAGAAGCAGGCTCCTAAAGTGTGAAAGGGATAGAAATGGAGAGAGAAGAGACCCAGAGTTGATGGGACTCCAAAGGTGGGTCAGAAACAAGAATGAGGAAAAAGGTCCAGAACTAAAGAAAGGAAAGAAACATGGAGGCAGACCAGTTTAATGAAATCTGTTTAAATCTATGAGGGATAATTTATAGTGAAGTTTCCCCATTCTGAAAAATCAAATCTAGAATGGCTTCAGTATTCACTAGGCCTAAGGTCAAGTCACCTAACCTTCAAGCATTAGAGCAATGGAGACCTTCCCCCAGAGCCAACACAGCACAAGATATGCCAAATAAGGTTAAGACTGCTTTCATTGGACACCCACATGTTTCCGGGTCCAGGTCCTTTGTCTCAGAGAGATTCCCATGCTTAGGTTGTGGGACAAGCCCCCTACCAATAAGAGTTAAGGCCAGTTGGGGGGGGGTTGGGTTTCTGCATTGGAAGATTATGTAACCATAGGCTGCCTTCTACCTCTTACTCTCTCCCTGCAGATGCCATGTTGGGCAACAGGAGGCAGAGTCCTTTCTCATGAGAAAGAATAAAGACCTTTTCTGACCTTAGATTCAGACTCTGAACTCTTTCATCTCATACAAATCTATATTAAAAAATCTTGTTTAAATGATTTATAAAATGTTGCATTCTGTTATAAAGGTCTTTTAAGAAAATAGTTCTGGAAACTGCAACTGAGACAAAAATTACTGATGAGAAAGAAGAACTAAAATTTAAAGTTATCTTCTGACTAGGAAAAAAAACCCCATAGAGTAGTTTAGGTGTTTTGTAGCACGACATCCCACCTAACTATTTCTTTCTCTTTTTCTTCAACCATATATAGAGAAGGGAAACAGGAGTTTAAAGTGTTAGGAAGACAGACTAAAGCTTTTCTATAACCAGCCTAGATGGAATGAATGACACACCTATGATGAGACAGGCAATGAATGGCCAGTCACTGATAAATGAGAAGTTCAGAAGATTTTCTGACAAGATGAGGACAATGTATCATGAGAGCTATCATCCCATATCTCTCCTCCCTTCTGTGTCTAATCTCTTTGAGGCCATCTACATACAATAAGTATTTCCATTTCCTGCCTCTCACTCTCTTCTTGACTCTTATAGTCTGGTTTACAACCTCATCCTGCAGTTGAACAGCTCTCTCCAAAGTTGCTAATTATGTCTTAATTGCCAAATCTAATGATCTCATCCTTCTCGATTTCTCTGCATTTTTTGACACTGTTGATCTTTCTCTTCTCCTTAATATTGTCTTCTAGGTTTTCAGGACATTATTCTCTCCTGGTTCTCCTCCACCTATCTGACCATTCCTTCTCAAGTCTCCTTTGATGAATCTTCACCCAGGTCAAGTCCACTAACCATGGTTTTCCTACAGGGTTCTGTCCCAGGTCCTCTTCTCTTCTCCCTCTACTTTTTGCTTGGTGATCACATTAGCTCCCATGGATTCAATTATCACCTATATGCTAATGATTCTCAAATCCATTCATCCAGTCTCCTGACCTCCAGTCTCACATTACCAGCTGTCTATTGGATGCCTTGAAATGGATGTCCTACAGAGAGATGTCAACCTTTTTTCCTCTCTAAACCTTACTCTCTTTCTCCCTATTACTGCTGAAGGTACCACCATCTTCCTAATCCCTCAGGCTCACAATACAGTATCATCCATGACTCCTTACTCTCTTTCATCCCTTATATCCTACCTGTCACCAATGGTCTGTCAATTTTACCTTTGTAACATTTCTTACCTATGCCCCTTCTCTCTTCTAACTCAGCTATCACTCTGATACAGGCCCTCAGCACCTGACACATGAACTACTGAAAGAGCCTATTGGCCTGCCTGCTGCCACAAGTCTCATCCCTCTTCAGTTCATTCTCTACTCCTCTGTCAAAGTAATTTTTGCGTTCCTCCTGCCCCCATCTTTCCAGTTTTCTTACACCTTATATGTCCCATATGTTCTTACAGTGACCTCCTCCTGTTCCTCGTACAAGACACCCCATCTATTGGTTCCAGGCATTTTCACTGGCTGTCCCTCATGCCTAAAAAGCACTCTGCCTCCTTGTCTCTGCTTCCTGACTTCCCTGGCTTGCTCTAAATCCCAGCTAATATCTCACCTTCTTCAGGAAGGTGCTCTCTCTTAATGATAATGCCTTCAGTCTGTTGATTATTTCCAATATATCCTGTACATAGCTTTTTTGCAAGCTGTCTCCCCCATTAGACCATGGGGTCCTTAAAAACATCTTTTGCATTTCTTCTTTCCCCCCCAACATTTAGCATACATGGTAGGTGCTTAATAAATGTTTATTGACTGATGGACTGACTATATTAATGTAATGGAATATTATTATGCTGTGAGAAAAATAAACACAGAGAATCATGGGAAAATATACACGAACGGACACCAAGTGAAAGCAGAGGGGCCAGGAAAACAACATATACAATAACTACAACTATGTAAATGCAAAGCACAACCACACACCAAATAACTGAAAGGGAACAGTGAGAAATTATAAAGAGCAAAATTGTCCGCAAAGATGAGACGTAAGAAAAGACGCCTCCTACCCCTCCCCCCCCGTCTTTTGCGGCTGTCAGGGTCCGTAGGTGCGGAGTGCTGCTTACAGCAGCGGTTATTTTTCTGTGTATTGATCAGTTCCGATGGTTTTTTCCCTCAAAAAAATTTCTTTGTTATAAGGGAAGGTGCTCAGGAAAGGGGGGGGGGGGGATGAAGCAAAAACAAAAGGTATTTTAAAAACCTATTTTTTAAAAAAAGAAAAACAAATAAAGTAAAAAAGGAGAATGCAAAAGAGAAGAAACAATAAAGGAAATTGTTAGAATCTGTGTTGTCTAGTTATATGCCCCCCAAAATGATAAAAAACAGAGAGGAACATTTACAAAAATGCAAAATGCCCAGATCAATAGAACAAAAAGTCAGAGAATTTTAAAAATCCAATCTCAGAAAAAGAAATTGAACAAGGCAAAAAGAAACTCCCAAAGAAAATAACTCCAACACCATATGATTTACAAGTATATTCTAACAAATATTCAAAAACCGATTAACTCCTAGCATAAGTTATTTACAAAAAAAATAAGGAAGGAAGGCACCCTGCCAAACTCCTTCTATGGGATAAATATGGCCTTGATGTCTAAAATATGGAGAGATAAAGTGGAGAAAGAAAATCATATACCATTATTTCTAATGAACACTGATGAAAAATATTGAACAAAATGTTAGCATAGAGGCTACAGAAACATGCTAAAAAGATTGTACATTATAACTACCAGAAACGCAGGGTTGGTTCAATATTAGGAAAATTAGTATATCAGGCCATACTGCTAATAAAAACAATAAAAACCACAACAGATGAAGGAAAAGCTTTTGATGAAATACAAAACGTATTTCCATTAAAACATTAAAAGCCATAGATATAAATATTTTCTTAATAATATAGTCAATACTATCCATCTAAAACCAAAAGTTAGCATCATTTGTCATGAAGAGACCTTTCCAATGAGACCCAGGATAAGGCAATCATATCCGTTGTCACCAATAGAATTAACATAGTTCTAGAACTGAGAGCTATTGTAGCAAGAATTTGAAATTGAAATAGAAAGAATAGCACAGGCTTTCTTTAAGAAACAAAAACACCGCTTTTTTGCTGATATGGTGGCTTACTTAGAAAACCTTATTCAATAGAATAGATTCAATAGAACATTAAAAGAAATAAATTGTAACTTTAGTCAAATAAAAAATATTTAAAACAGGATATAAAAATAAAACCACAAAAATTCTCACCTTTTCTATATATTGCCAACAAAGCCTAGTAGGCAGAGATGGAAAAAAATTCCATTCAAAATAACAAAGGAATATATAAAATATCCTTGAGTCTACCTATGAACACAAATATAAAACACTCTTTACAAAAATTAAGTTAGATATATGTAATAGAGGGACTGGCCAATGATGGCTTACTCTTTAGAGCACGCTCAGATGTGCCCTTCCTGGTGGTTTATATAGATCATGTGCCTTTATTCCCCAGCTTGCTTCCAGTCCAACCACATAGGGAGGCTTGGTGATCTTGGAACCATGAATCTCTGGGCAAGGCTAGTGCTATATAGTGACAAGGAGACTTCTGGTGACTTAGGAGTCATGGAACTGAGTTTCCATAAAAAGGCACTTTCTTCAGCTCTTTTCGCTCTTTTCCTTCCTAATGGGGAATGAGGCAAGAATTGCTCTGAGTTGCTGGATGAGGAAATTTAAGAGGGAGGAAAGGAAGAAGCAGCTTCCCTATCTCCCATCCAGAAACCATGTGTCCATGAACACATCTCATCTGTTTGTTTTGCATGTATTCTTTCTCAATCTTAGGTAAACAAATATTCAGAGATAGAACTGACCCTGTGGACTTTGAATGACTGGAAAAAATATCTGAGGTCCCTTAGCAACCAAAGTCAGAAAGACAGTCCTAGCAACAGATGAATGGATACAGAAAGTCAGTCTTCTGAGGACAATGGCAGCTTTAGAGTTTGTGACTCCTCATAATAGAGAGAAATACTGGCTACGGACTAATAAAGTCACTTATCCACCAAGCCCAGAGAGTGAAACCTAAGTGAAACCTCATGAGGATTCCATTAAAAGAAAAAAGGCCTTGTGTAGGTTCAAGATTTGAGAGGCACACCTTGGTCATAGATGCTCTTGACATATGTGACATATTCTTCCCAGGGATCTTAGGTTTGCAAGGGGAGAATGTGCCCCTATACTGGGGGGAATTTTTTATAACTACTGTTGTTAAACTTTCTCAGTAAATACTTTTTTCCAGCAGTTATTAGAGTTCTATTGATTGATACTGGAGGCCACATAGGATAAAGGCTCATGAGTGACACTACTAGAAATAACCTTCAGTGTTATTCCTAGAACCTTGAGGGGAGAAGCAGCCAACTGCCTTCTCAACAATTGCACCAGTGGTTAGGGAAGTAACAACCCTGGAGCAGGTGTTACACTGTGAGAGTTTCATGAAGAATCATTTTGGTCCCCAGCCTAGAACCTAGAATCCAGATCAGAGGACGGCAGCCACCTAAGATACATAATAGTAGTGTGCAAAGAGGAACACTTTTATGAAGCTGTTTACTGACAAATGTTGAACAACTGACTCTAGGGGCAACTAGGTGGTGCAGTGAATAGTGCACTGGCCCTGGAGTCAGGAGGACCTGAGTTCAAATATGACCTCAGACAGCTGACACACACTAGCTGTGTGACTTTGGGTAAGTCGCAACCCCAATTGCCCTTCAAAAAGCTAGAAAAAAGAAAAAGAAAACAACTGAATCTTAAAAAAAAAAAAGATGCATAACACACTTCTAAGTTTAATATGAATTACAAACATTTTCCCTATCATTTTCTAAGTCTAGACAATCTACAAAACAATAAATTGCCCCCTGATTTGTAGGTCCTGTGAATTTCCAAAGTGTAATTGCTCACACTGACAATTTTGATCAGCAAAGCTGGTAAGATCTTGGCTCTAGCATAATCCTGCTTTTTAAGTTACTTTTTTGTAACTACACATATTTTTAATGCCAGAAAATTCTACTCTCCATGGTAGATCAGCATCTATTTTGTGTTAATCCAAGTTGCATGTGTTATGGTGAAGAATCAAGGCATCTGGTGATCAGTAGATGAAGGAAATGAATTCCAGATTTTGCCTCATGCCCAGAGCCTCGACCTGACTCCGCTAAAGGCTCCTCCTCTGAGGTAAGGAAATCTCCCAGGGATTCACACTGCTCTGGGAACCAATGGGGCTAAAGGAAGCAATAGAAACATCTCCCTCTAGTGCTCAGAAGAAAAACAGTAGACAGGACAGACAAAGACACACCTTCTGATAGTGTTTTCTCAAATAACAGCACATTGCTATGGTGCTTTACGGATTCCGAGAGGTTTTCCTCACAGCAGCCCCTGTGAGGTCGGCTGTGCAAGCACTGTCATCCGCAAGAAACCATAGCTGGTACCCAAAGTTGGCCCTCTTGTCATACTATATACCATGTATTTCTGATAGAGGATACCCTAAGCAATTTTAAACAATCAACTCCCAAAGGATTCATGATTAGAATACTTAAGAGGAATAGTAAGAAGTCTTCTTCACCATACAGGAAAGGAAGTAAGCATACGGGAGAGGGAATATGTTGTGTAGAAAATGGGTTATTATCTATAATAGATACCTGAGGGAAAAGTGGTGTCTTGGGAACCTTACAAAGTTAATTGTCCTGTAACCTACAGCCAAGCACCTCATATTCTTTTTTTTAAATTTATTTTCTTTTTTTTATTGACTTGTTTATTTACTTTTAGTTTACAAGATTCAGTTCCACAATTGTTTGAGTTTCAAATTTTCTCTCCTCCCTTCCCCCCCCCCCCATGGGAGCACCTCATATTCTGTGCTTTCATGGCCTGGATTCAATCTTGAAGGCTTCTCAAAAGTCACCCTCTAACTCATGCCCCTAACCAGCTTTCTTCCATAGGAATACAAAACTATAGCTCATATTTAGGGCTTGATGGATATAAAGTAAAATGGCCCAAGCTCTCATGCACTCAATCTAAGACAACAACATTAATTCTGTCCCACAGGCAATACAAAACATACAAAGGATTCACAGGTGACTCCAGTCTAAATAACTCAACTTCTCTCTCCAGTGAGTCTCATCTTCCCTCTAGGAACCTATAAGGTGCTCTATACTCAGAGTTAGTTTGTGTTTCTCCTGGAAAAGAAATGAACTTGGGGTTGCAAAAGAGTCAACACCTCAAGTTCTGATGAATGGCCTTCTAGGGGCCTCTTCAGCCTTAGTGCATTACCCTAAGGTCTTGGGAGGTTCCCTAAAATGGAACCTTATACTTGGGGCTTCTTGAGAGGCAAGTCTTTCCCCATCAGTCTTGCACAGTCTAGCTAACTCGCTGGTGAGTTAAAGAGGTGGAGAGCAAGTCAGGAAGTATGGGTGAGGTCTGCTTCTCTGAATTGTGGGTCAGTCCACTGTGCATCCTCTAGTCCTAAGCTACATGCTTACTTCTCTTCTTGCTAAGAGGCTTGATTCAGAGACTCAACACTGTCCAAATTCCTCCCTCCTCTCTCTAGGAGGCTGGGTCCAGTCATCACCAGTGTCACGGCTCAGAACTATCCCTTTTGTGGGATCATGCATTTCCTACTCTAGGGACTGCTTGTCTATCCTGCTTGATTGCAGTCTTCGCTTGGGTGAACATGTGGTTCCCTTTGTTCCTGGGGCCCTGTGGGTGAAAGGCTCTGCCAGTCATCAGCTCTCCACAGCTATGCACGCTACAAAGACTGGCTTCTTTCTTTTCTTATTCCTAGACCACATTTTCCAATATGTTTTGCCATCTCCATCTTCATCTACCTTTGCATTGAAACCACTGGGTATTAAGGTATTTAACTATGCATAGCATCGATTTTTTCACTGAATTTGTTTACCTGCAAAGGCACATAAGCTACAGTGGCGGTCTTTTTTTTTTACTTATGCTCATCAAAAATATACGGTAAAACGTTGAAGTCTTCCATGAAACAATGTTTCTTGTTGCTGTTGTTTTTTACCTCTCCTGCTTTATTGTTGGAGTAGTTAGGTGGAGCAGTGAATACAGTGCTGGGCCTGAAGTCAGAAAGATTCATCTTCCTGAGCTCAAATCCGATCTCAGACACATACTACTGTGTGACCCTGGCCAAGTCACTTAACCCTCTTTACTTCAGTTTCCTCCTCTGTAAAAATGAGCTGGAGAAGGAAACAACAAACCACTCTAGTACCTTTGTTAACAAACTCTCCTTCACGCTAGGCATCTTCTTTTGACACTCCTGCTCGGGCTCCCAGAAACCTGATTTTCTCCAAATGATAGCTCATTCCTGGCCATCCTCTATGTGTTCATTGCTCCTTTTCTCATGCCCAAGTCACCCCGCTGTTTGCTTTCCACTGACATTTTCTAGACTGTTTCTTCCACCACATCAGCAAATTCTCCTCTCATCTATACTACTCTATCTGTTTATTTTGGTCCATAATTTTGTTGTCATGATCTATCCCATTCCTGTTTTTCCAGTCTTGTCATACTATACACCATGTAGCTCAGAGAAGACTTACAAGAATACACATTACTCCCTCCATGCACTTTCAAATTCAGTCATATTGGTCTACACAATGGTGAGTAAATTATATGGCCTAAAAAATCATTTTGATATGGTTTTATTTCGTGGTAGCAGTGGTCATATGAGTGCTCCTGCTGACTAGGCTAACTCAGAACACGTGACTTCAACCAGATGAAACCAGATTCAACAGGTTTCCCCATCTGGAATTCGTTCTCTGTCAGCTGTGCACTGGATTTCAAACCACAGAGATGTATTTCATTGATTACTTCTGTTGTATTTTTAATTCAGTGATTTTTTAAAATTGCAATTAAAGAAAACACAAAAATCACACAAGCTTTACAGAGCATATTTCAAGCACTATTAGAGATATTGCAACAGTTGTTGATGTGGGGAAGACAAGCATTTCACAATGAAACAGGATTGTATGCACCAAACATAGCATTGGAAACTGACAGACCATTGCTGGAAAACAACCTAATTAATCCTCAGAAAAAGAAAAGTAAAGATCTTTGGAGGGAGCTAGCAGTGAGTGATGATGTTACCGACTCCTCTACAATGCCTTCTTGGTTTTGAAAGAACATCAAGAAGTCTAATTAAAAAAAAAAAGCTGTTAACCACTGCTATGAAGAAAAAAACACTTGCCATGGACAAAATAATAAAAATCTGGGGATACTCTAGACTGAAAAAAGATAATTATTACTGATAAAACTTACATTTTCAATGAAGGTTAGTGCCAAACCATTGTCAGAAGTCCAGGTGAGTCTATGAAGATTTGGAAACCTTCATCACACTTACTCCATCAAGTAAATCATCTACCCAAAAAATGTTTAGGGGATTTTAAAAAATTTCCATGGGACCTGGAAGCCTTGTCCCAATTGAAGCAAAAATAAAATAATTTTATTTTGATGTTGAATATTGATACATTGAGAAGCACAAATATTCTAGAATTAAAGAAATTCCCAAGGGGAATGGAATACTGAAATACAACCTCGCATCATTCCACAAACCACAAAATAAATTTATCCAAGACATGGAGATAAACATGCTTCAGAGGTATGGGAACCTGCCTGCTTTAGTCCCAATAAAAAAATCTGTGGGCTATCACCAGAGTGAAGACTTGGGGAAAAATGCCTTTGTCAATGTACATTTAATATCCAGTGTGATTGGGTTTCATGAGAAACAATTAAAGAATATGTCAAAATCTTATGAACTCAGGGCCAAATCATATAAAACAAAAGGACATATTGCACATTAAAAATTTTTGGTTTTTTAATGCTCTAAATCCCTATTGATTAGGGAAATGAAAATTAAAACAACTCTGAGCTACCACACCACACCTAATAGATTTGTTAATATGACAGAGAAGGAAAATAACAAATGATGGGAGGGATGTGGGAAAACTGAGGCATATACACTGTTGGTAGAGTTGTGAACTGATCCAAACATTCCGGAGAGCAATTTGAAACTATGTACAAAGGACTATACAGCTGGGTAGCCTTTGATCCAGAGACCCAGATTACTAGGTCTATATGCCAAAGAGATTTTTTTTTAAAAAAAGGGGAAAGGCCTATATGTACAAAGATATTTATAGCAGCTCTTTTTTGTACAAAGTGGCAAAAAAAATTGGAAGTTGAGGGGATCCCCATCAATTGGGAAATGGCTGAACAAGTTGTGGTATATGATCAAGATAGAAAACTACTGTGTTGGGGGGTGGAGCCAAGATGGCAGTGTAGCAGCAGCAACATATCGCAGCTCTCACATAGCCACCCCAAAATACCCATAAAATATGACTCTAAACTAATCCTAGAACTCCAAAATGCACACAAATATACCTTCCACTAAAGTCAGCTCGGCTACGAGGAACCATATCAGCACTGCGAACCTAACCAGCCTGGCCTGAAGCCCTGGCTGAGCCCCGGGGGCGGCTGGACGGGAGGAGCCTTGGAGCCTCGGATTAGTGGCAGCTGCAAGCAGCGTTCAGAGCTAGGTCAGTGAGACTTGCGAAATCAGGGAAGAAAAGCATCTGGCCAAAAGGCCTCCAGGGCTGGAAAGCGCAAGGCAGAGGTTTTGCACCTGCCTCTGCATTGCAGCTTCCATGCCCATGGCCTGCAGACAGCAGGGGGACTAAGCGATTGTTCAGAGGCCAAGTGCTCTCACGTTGAGCAGCCTGGATCCGGATCGCAGTCTTGGACCTCGGTCCTGGAGTCTTCATCATCCAGTGAGCCGGAAGTAAGTAGGAAAGGGACCCAGCACCTTCCTGAGAGCTACGGCAGCCAGGAGGACCCCAGCGATTTGGGACAGAGCTTTCCCTTCTGGAAGCAGAGCCCCACAGAGATTTAAAAAAAAAAATCAGGGACTGACCAACCATGAGTAAGAATAAGCATAAGAAGCAAAGTAAGAACAGCAACCAAACCCTAGATTCCTT
>CM053584.1:186632420-186705774 GCA_028627135.1 Pseudochirops cupreus | reverse complement strand
AAGAATCTAGAATCTAAAGTTCTATAATCAAATGTTATAAATATATATCTATATCTATATCTATATGCAATTATTATTATTATTATTAACTTCATCCAACTGGAACTTGAAATACACAGGCACTGTGGTTGGGAGATCCATCCTGCCTTACCAAAAAGTCAGAGGGGTAAGGGGGGAAGACATAGGAGAGAATAGACTGGGGGAGGGGGGATACACTGGGATGGCTGTTTTGGGGCAGTGGGTAGGGGAAAGATGGGGAGAAAATATGTAACTCAAAATCTTGTGGAAATGAATGATGCAAACTAAAATAAAATTAAAAAAAAGAAGAAAACTACTCTGTTATAAGAAATGATGAGCAGGACACTCTCAGAAAAACCTGGAAAGACTTACCAAGATAACATTGTACACAGTAATAGCAATATTGTTTGATGAAGAACTGTGAATGACTTAGCTATTCTCAGCAATACAATGATCCAAGATAATTCCAAAGACTTATGATGAAAAATGCTATCTACCTCCAGAAAAAGAACTGATGGAGTCTGAATGCAGATTAGAATATCCTTTAAAAAAAAAACTTTATTTTTTTGTTTGTTTGTGGGTTTTTTGGTCTGTTTTCTTTCACAACATATATGAAATGTTTTGTATAACTGCACATGTATAACCTGTATCAAATTACTTTGCTGTCTCCAGGAGGGGCCATGGAAGGGAGAGAATTTAGAACTCAAAATTTTGAAAAATGAATGTTAAAAATTGTGTAATTGGGAAAAATAAAATATTAAATTAAGAAGATTTTTAAAAAGATATAAAAAGTTACAAGGTTTATTGCATATCAATAAATTTAATTCTTTTATTTTGCTCTAGTTAATTTAAAAGCCATAGTACTTTCTGTCTCTCACACACAACACTTAATTTCCCATCTCTGTCTTTGCCCCATTCATTTTTTCCTCAACTCTGATCCTTAGAATTCATTTTTTTTCCTTCAAGATTCAGCACAAGTATCATCTTCTCCAGAAAGCTTTCCCTGATCCCCATAGCCACACATCTCCCACTGAGTTCCCTGGTGTTCATTTTGTCCATATTGTGAATACATGTACTATATGTGCAGATCTCCCACAATCTCATTTTGTCTTGAGATTCATGGCATCCAGCCTCATTCCCGGTACAGGGGGGGCATTGAACAAATATTGGTTTTGGACTAACCGGGTAGGTAGGTTTATAGGAAAAATCAGATTGTCACCCAAATGTATAATAAGAACTTAGGACATGTTATTTAGGAAGAAGATGGTGCTTATCTCACATATAGCAAAAAAGATAGACCCTCAATGAAAATACATTCACATTATAGTTTAGGCACAAGAATCCAAAAGCGGTATTGAGACTCTCAAGCACCATTCACTGATCTGGTTTTTAAAAAATGATCAGCCATCCAACAGGTTATGGATTCCTCCCCCCCAGTATTACAGTCAGAGATACAAGAAAAGTCTGACCTATGGCTCAAGAGCTAGCTCCACTCCAATTCTTGTCAATGTGACTAATAATCTCTAGAAGAACTTAGATGACCCTTGAATCCTCCTAGGTCTGTCTGGAAAACTCCTGCTGGAGACACATTGTTTCCATCCTCTTCCCTTCTCTTCTGGCTCTCTTCAGGTACAGATCCCCACCAAATTCCCAGTGGTCTTGGCTTTGACCCCGTGGATACCTGAGAGGGGAATCAGAAGTCAACTACCATTCAAAATGAATCCCATTCGTGGCATGCCCTATGATAGTGGGGCCTAGCTGTTCCTTAGTGGTTCCATGTGGTTCTTTCTGTCCCTACATCTCCAGGTGAAGCAGTAGCCAAGGCAGCACTAACTATGACATAGTTCATCATTTAAATTAACACATTCAACATAATATTTCACAGTAATCACCTGAAACTTTAGCTCTGGGTTACTTCCTCACAACTCTCTCTATGGTTTTGCCCTGGGCAAAAAAAAAAGAGAACTGCAAAAAAAAAGTCCATCCTTGTAATAAGAATCATGATACTAAAAATGTCCAAAGGGCGTTTGGAAAGAGGTCCTCCATTTATTATCTTCTTAATAAAACCAGACTATAGGTCCCAAAGAGCTTAAGACTGATGTTGATTATATGACCACCTGAAATTTAGAGATCAGCACTAAGAGTGATTGTATTAGGTACTTAGCAGTCATGACAAAACCAATGCATGTGGAGAAGGCAGCCAATCAAATTAACTCCTCATCTCAGGTTTCAATCTAGGAGCCCTCAAGAGGGCCACCATCCAGGCTCTGAATGAATATCCTACATAGAGTATTTCATTTGAATATTAACACAACTCTTGTGAGGTAGATAGGTATCATTATCAATATTTCAGAGGAGAGGTCTCCACCCCTACTCCTATTTTATGGACTAGGAAACTGAACTTATAAGAAGTTTCAAGATTTGGTCAAGGTCACTTAACTAGCAAAAGACGGGAGTCTTTGGAAACTTTAAGTCTAGATATCTAGAAGTACAGTCATCTTTGGATGCTTTTCCTGAATTAGCTGTTTATTTAATTAGTGGTTCATCTTTACAGGAATAAACCTACATTTTTGAAAGAGGGGATACTCTCACAAAAGCAGAAGGTCTGCTGGGACTAAAAGATGGACACATTGAAGTAACACTTGTTACTCATATTTTAATATACATCTGCACCTCTGATTACAGCCACAAGCTTCTCCATTTACAGAAGAGGAATAGGACAGACATCTCAGATATCTCATTTGCTTCCCAGTAGAACTCACTTTGGATTTCTTTGGGTTCTCCACTATATCTCACTCTCCCCAATTCCCTTCAGGGCTTTTTGGTGTGTGTGGTCTTCCCTCATTAGATTGTAATCTCCTTGAGGGCAAAGACCATCTTTTCTATTTGTGTCCCCAGCTCCATGTCCAGTTCCTGGCATACAGTAAGTACTTAATAAATATTTATTGACTATGGATTATTGACATTGAAATGTTAAGGAGAAAGCCTCCAAACACAGCCATTTCCACTCCAGATCTTCCAAAATGAATTTGCTCCCCAAGCATAGATTATAGGTGAACCTTAAGATTACCAAAGGAATAAGGGAAGTGAAATGGACTGAATTTCCTAAAAACCCTGAAGCAACAAAGATTGGGTGACTTAAGTTAGAAGAAGGTTCTTAGTTGGAAGAATTGTATCAGAAGTTCTCAACCTGTGGGTTATGTTCAATTTGTAACAATGAAAATACATCCTGCATATCAGATATTTACATTACAATTCATAACAGTAGCAAATTACAGTTACAAAGTAGCAATGAAAATAATTTTATGGTTGGAGGTCACCACAACATAAGAAACTGTATTAAAGGGTCACGGCATTAGGCAGGTTGAGAACCACTGAGAGGCAGAACTTCGACCCCATCTCCAGCCTGGAGGTGGAAGGAGAAGCTTTGTACTGATGAAAAGAGGATGGCAATAAAGCTAGTAAGGTACTGGGAACCCAAATTGCAGACTGCCTGTGGAAAAACTGCCCACAGAAGAGGGAGGCCAGCAGACTAACCACATCTAGGATCAGCTTAGCCTCTCTCTTTACAACATCTACAGATAAAAGCCGAGGCAGGAGAACTCAAAGCTATGAAGGGATTTGTGGTGATTCAACTACCAAATGCCAAAGGCCATTTGCCAAAGACCACTATGGGTTTCTAAGTTTCTTGGTTTACTGGTCTGACAACTCTCAGTTGCCTCTGCCCCTGATGAACGTACCTATGCCTGAAATTTTAGCTCTGGGTTAGCTCTAATGTAGAAGAAGTAGGATTTGACTAGGTTTGAGTCTCAGCTAACAAGCTGTGTGACTGTGGACAAGTTATTTTTTTCTGAGTCTTAGTTTACTTATCTGTGAAATTGTATCGATAACACCAATATGATGTCAAAGGTCCAGGAATCAGGGTTGTTATGACGGAAGCATTTAATAAATCATAAATTGCTGTATATAAATGTGGAATATTTGTATTAGTATTACTGAGACAAAGATGGAAGACTGGACATTTTCTCAATCATTCACACATCTCCAAAATAAGAATTATATACAAGAGATAAAGCTACAAAAGTTGTCTCCACAGGCTAAGACTTAGACTAAGAAACCTAAAGCAGGAGTGCTGTGGGAACCAGAATGAAATATAACTGAGAAACATTTTTTAAAAATTTTAAAATACAATAAAACATAGATAATATTAATATATGATTTTCTAAGCCAATATGCTGTAGCAGGGATCCTTAAGTACAATTCGGTGATGTATTTCAATTTGACTTTGACACCATTGCCTTAAAGAGGAACAACTTGATGAAATAACAGCCATTAGAGAATCAGAGTAAAGCAGCGGTTCTCAACCTGTGGGTTGTGACCCCCTTGGGGTTGAATGACCCTTTCACAGGGGTCATAGGGGTTGCCTAAGACCATCAGAAAACACATATTTCTGATGGTCTTAGGAACTTCCTCTATCTCCTCTGTCTCCAGGCAGGTCCGTCTACATGCAGACATGCCCATATACGGAGGGTCGTGGCATTAGGAAGGTTGAGAACCACTGGAGTGAAGTCTACACACTCCAGGTTGGCTCCACTGAAACAGCAAGTGGCAAGCCCTAGAGGAAGCTTAGATGGAAGAAAGCTTCAACGTCAGCCACAGGAATTTTCATCTTCTGGAGAGTGTGGAAAGTTGGGCATCTAAGCAGGCGAAGATTAAGTGAGCCTCTTGCTGACAAGGGACACCAGGTCCAGCTGTACTGCCAAGCAAGAAGGAAACAGCACATGCCTGGTGAGGGCAGAAGCAGTGGGACTGGGATGCTGCTGGCTGTGGGCACTTACAGGAGAGCTGAGTTCTTGGTCTCAGTTCCAGGCTGAAGGGAAGAACTGAAGGTATTATCCACTGGAGAATTCTCAAGGAGCAAGAGCATTTCCAGCATAGTTTGCCAGAGGGTCCTAGCTGTGACTTGGAGGGGGGAAGGAGTACTTCTGTTAGGCCCAGGACAAAGCTCAAGAAATAACAGAAAGAAAGACCTGAGACCAGAGACCCCATCCCCCACACCCCAGGATTAGGTGTGATTATAATAACAAGCTGCTAAAAAAAAATTTGTTTTATAGAGCACCAGCCCTGGAGTCAGGAGGACCTGAGTTCAAATCCGGCCTCAGACACTTGACACACTTACTAGCCATGTGACTTTGGGCAAGTCACTTAACCCCAATTGCCCTCCAAAAAGAAAAAAAGAAAAAAAAAATTTTTTAATGAGCAGGCAAAGGAGAAAAAAACCCAACCATTGACAGTTACTGTGGGAAAAAGAAAGACAAGGGTTTGTCTTCAGAGGAAGATATTGAAGTCAAAAAAAGCCTCTCCTACCCCAAAGAGTAAAGTCAAATGGCCACCAACCCAAAAAAGAATTCATAAAAGAACTTTTAAAAGGACAGTAAGAACAATCCAAGAAAAACAAGAAGACTATGAAAAGAAAGTCAGCCAACCAGACAAGGAGATCCAGAATCTTAAGAAAGAAAATGGCTTCTTGAAAATTAGAATTTTATAGTTATAAGAGACCAAGAAATAATAAAACAAAATATAAAGAATGAAAAAAATAGAAGAAAATGTGAAATATATGAAAAACAACTGATCTGAACAACAGATCAAGAAGAAAAACCTAAGAATAATCAGACTATCTGAAAGCTTTTATCAAAAAAAGAATCTTGATACAATAATACAAGAAATAATTAAAGAAAATTGTCCTAAAGTGTTAGAACAAGAGGGGAAAGTAGAAAGGGGGAAAAAAATCACCAATCAACATCTGAAAGAGATCCTAGGAGGAAAACCTACAGGTATATCAAAGTCAAATTTTGAAACTGGGCCAGGTTAAAGAGAAAATATTACAAAGCAACAAGGAAAAAACTTCAAACGTGGTGGGGCCACAATTATAATTACACAAATATATGTGTATGTTTATGGATATCTATATATATATATGTATATATGTATATGTGCATGTATATACATATATACATATAAATATATCTCATATGCCTAACTGCAGCCTTCTTATAGGGGGGAGGGGGAAGGGGAGAGGAAGGAGAAAAAAATAAAGTAATAATTGCATAGCAGAGGACAAAAGAAAACCTACAAGGAAGCAAAGAAAAGATAGATAGCTTTGAAAATAATGTTATTGTTATTATATATTATATTTTATATTATATTATACATCATATAAATGTAACATGTTATATTTATATTATATATCATATTGTATATTATAGTTATTGTATAGGTTTTCTTGAAATGGAAATTTACTGCTTTATATTGAATCCTCTGATGTATAACATGGCAATTTTTTTTCTTATTTTGTATTTAAGTTTAAAATAAATTTTAAAACTCAAGAAAAAGGGGGGCACCTAGGTGGCACAGTGGATAAAGTGCCGGCCCTAGATTCAGGAGGACCCAAGTCCAAATCCGGCCTCAGACACTTACTAGCTGTGTGATCCCTAGGCAAGTCACTTAACCCAACTGCCTCTAAAAAACAACAACAACCAAAAAACCCCCCAAAACTCTGTCCTCCACTACTTCCACCCTAAGAAGAGATAGAGGTATAGGAAAGCTTAAGTTTGCTCTGCCTGAGGCAGCAGTTCATCCAAAAAACTAAGGAACAGAAGGAGCTGCCACAAAGCACCAGCAGGTAAGAGGAGCTCTACTAGGCCTGAGGGAAAGAGGATTGGCATCAATGTAAGGAAGGTTCTTTCAGTCTTCCTAGAAGTCATTTGAGGCAGATACTTAGGCCGGTGAAAAGCTTCTTTCCCGAAAGGGAAGAAACTTAGCCTCCAAGGAATTTGTCATTAAAGGGAATCAGAAAGTGAATGACAGAGGAAAATAAGGGGGATAAAAGACTAGAATTACCAAAAATCTCAGAAGAAATGAAACCCCATTAAAAATTAGCACAAGCAGATAAACCAACAAACAGGGAAGGTATTAATACCAGAAGAGAAGATAGCCTCTACTAATCCAAACATCTCTGAATAAATACTGGAAGAAAAAGAAAATGAATCAACACCTGATGAGGTTTAGGACCCTATGGACTTCCAAAAGAGCTTGAGAACCACAGCAATATGTTCCTGGATGGTTAGGAAGAAAAATAAGGTTGATAAAAGCAAAATTTATAGCCTGAAAAGTAGAAATAACTGGCAGAATAGAAATTACTGAATCTAAGGTGGTAAGTCTTTTCCAAGAAGCAAAGGTAAGAACAACTGATTAGATATACAAATACACAGAAGTAAAAGATAGTCTGGAAAAAGAGAAGCAAAAAGCACTAAAATTAAAAGAATACATGATGATCTCTATATAAGCAAAACATATTGACCTAGAAGACAAGATGCACAGAGGCAATTAAAGAATCATAGGACTTCCAGAAGAATGCGGCAAGTCTTAGATTAACACCGTAACCCAGATCTGCTGAACAGAAAAAAGCAAAGTGTCAATTCGAAGAATCTACAGATAGCCTCTAGAAAAACAAAACCAAAAACCCCTATGCTATAAACTCCAAGATCAATACTAGTTAAATTTTAACAATCCCAGCGACAAACAACAAATTCTGAAAATGACCAGGAGAAAAAGCTTCAAATATAAAGGGGAAAAAAAATCTGAAAAACACAAGACTATTCTGCACCCACCAGAAACCAAAGGAAAGAATGGGATAACATATTATAAAAAAGCAAAGGAACTCAAGATGCAGCCTCAGGTGATATATTCTGCAAACTTGAGCCTTTCATTTCATCTTTCATTTCAAACTTTCACTCATCAATGAAAAAAGATGGATATTCAATAAAAGAGAGGCATTTGAAGATTCCTTTTTTTAAAAAAAATCAAGATGTGAATTGAGTATTTTCTTTTCAAATGCCACAGATAGGAGAAGCATAAGAATGGCAAATAAATATGAATGCTAAGTAAGATATAGATAATGAAATAAATAACTCCAGAAAAAAGGGGGAAAATAGAAAGAAAAAGACATTTATGGGGTTAAGAACAACAAAAATTGAGGAATTGTAAGATTTCTTTCGAAAAGTTCATAAGGAGACAAGGGTAAAAGTAGAATTAAATATAAGTGATGGTGGAGGAATAAGCTTGAAATATCATGCAATGAACCCTCACAGCATCCTACTTACAGATGAATCAGTGTTTTTTGTAGGACTAAACTACACCAAAAAAAAAAAGAGAGAGAGAGGAGGAAGAGGATAGAGGGGAATGTTTAATGTATCTTAATCAAGTCAATGGTAAACAATAATAATTCCTGTCATCTCTCGGGAAGAAGAAGGGCTGCAAGAGAAGAAGTGTGATGGCAAAGAGGGAGATTGAAATGAAGAAAAAAAGACAGAAATTTCAATTCAGTAGTGTGGGAGGGTGCCACTGAAAAATGCTCCTAGGGTTGGGAAGGAAGGTGATGTGGAGATAATTAAAGATGGAGGTATTACAATGGGTATAATCTTCAGGAATTTGGTGCCTAGACAGATCACTATATCTGAGAGAATCTTAGGCTTCCATGTATACCATTACACGTGAGGAGAAGGGGAATATTAGAGCTTCTTGGAGCAACCAACGTCTAAAAGAACAAAAGGGCATGCATTTCAATGTCTTTAAACAGCTCTAACTAGAAATAAGATAGGGTCCTCTTTAAAAGAAGGCAATCTGTATCAAGGAACAGATGGATCTGAAATATTTTTCTATGGAAACAGCTGAAAATAAATTTTATTTTTCACAATACCCAGCTAAATTATTGATTCACCTAGAAAGGTAAAACTCCATATAGATGTAGCTAAATCCAAGACAACTAGCTTAGTTCAAGCCCCTGACTAGCTCTGAATGGCTTGTAGATGTTAGGGGACTGAGGGGTTTTAAACTGAGTTAGAAAAAGGAAGGTGGACGCTAAAGATCTAGAGTGAGCAAACCCCAGTCATTTTTGAATATTCCAATTATGAGGTCAGGGGTTGGTAGAATCCTTTTGGAGTCAGAAGCTACACTGATGGATTTATTATCAGTCTCTTTCCTAAGCATCACCAATTGCTATGTGGATATTACAAACTGGATGTTCCAGAATTATCTCTAACTCAATATTTCCAAAACAGAATTCATTATATTTGTCCCCAAACACACTCCTCTTTTCAACTTCCCTATTACTGTTTAGGACACTGTCATCTTCCTAGGACTTCAATCTTAACATCATCCTCGACTGACTCTAACTCATCCCAATCAGCTGCCAAATCTTGTTTCTTTCTCCATATCTCTCAACTATATCTCCTCTCTACTCACACTACCCCCTCCCTAGTTCAGGCCTTTGCCACATCTTGCAGGACACCTGCAATAGCCTTTTAATTGATCCAGTGGTGGAGAACCTGTGGCCTTGAGGTCACAAAAATCAAATCCTCAAGTATGGCCCTTTGACTAAATCTAAACTTCAGATTCAGTCAAAGGGCTGCACTTGAGGTCCAAGAGAGCCACATGTGGCCTCAAGGCCACAGGTTCCCTACCCCTGACAGGTCAATCTCACCTCTTCCTTCCCCAATCCATCTCCAATCCACAGTTGCCAAAGTGATAACCATGTGAACCTACTTCAATAAACTCCAACAGTTCACCATTACCTCTAGGAAGGGCAGCTAGGTGGTGCAGTGAATAGAGCACCAGTCCTGGAATCAGGAGGACCTGAGTGCAAATTCAGCCTCACACACGTAACACTTACTAGCTGTGTGACCTTGGGCAAGTCATTTAACCTCAACTGCCCTGCCTTCCTCCCTCCAAAAAAAAAAAAAAAGACAAAAACAAACAAACTTCTACCTCTAGGAACAAAACTAGCCCCTTTCTATCTTTCCAGTCTTCTCGGGTTTACTCCCCTACATACATTCTATGGTCTAGCTCTAGTGGCCATTCCTTATTCCATGTTACTCACTCATATTTGTTACTTACTATTCTGCCTTTCATCTCTTCACACTGGTTGCCCCTCCTACCTGGAACGCTCTCCCTCCAGACCTTCACTTCTTGACTTCCTACAAGAATCATCTCGAATCCCACTTTCTACAAGAGGTCTTTCCCAAGCCCCCTAGACGTTAATGTCTCCTCCCCAAGCTTACCTTCCATCTACTCTGCATGTGCCTGGGACGCTCCATGCGCGCCTTGTCTTTCTTTTGAATGCAAGCTCCTTGAGTCTGGGGACTAATTTTGCTTTTCCCTTTATACCCTTAGGGTGTAGCGTAGTAACACCTGCCTGACTGGGTAAAGGGGACATAGAACAAGAGCATCTTATTTGCTTGCTGATTTTGTCAGTCCTTTGGCTCTGCCTTGTTAAAGCCTGGTGGGTTTAGGTAAAATGCCCCTTGTATTGTGTATTTATTTCAATGTTATTGTTTATAATTTTTTAGAACCAAGAAAAATAATGATTATAAATCTACAAGGAAGGGTTTGCTCAGGGACTTCCCTCCTACCACTCCAATCCCAAACCTCATGAGAAACGCATACCACATGGTTTATTTAGACTAGGGAACAGAAACACCAGGTAGCAGTCTACCTCAATCATCGGCTCTTTTTTGAGGGAGTTGATTTAATTCTTTTAAAAAGGTAAAGTGTAAAATTCAAATTATAAAGTGAAAGCAAATATCTAGAACATAAAACTTAGAACTAGAGAGACAGATGTATATAGGGACGAAGGCACAAAAGACAGAACTGTGAGAAGGGTCAAGGAAGAGAGGCAGAGAGGATGGAGTCCATACTTGTCAAAGTTGACATCTAACATTCCTGGCTTCTCTGCACTGATCCCTAGCAGTGGGGTGTCCAGCCGTCGAATGCTGTCCTTATCCACAGTCTGTGTCCAGTCTTGAAAAGTCTTTCGAACCATTTCATCCATGGCTTGGGTCAGCTGTTGGTATGTGTGGACACTCTCCTCCCCAGTGCCAATATGGGGCAGGAAATGGGCAGATGAAAGGCACTAAAAAGAGAGGCGGGAAAAAGCTAATAAGTAGGCCATATTTTTCACACGTGTCTAATACCTAATCTGGCCCAAACCTTTTACCTGGGAGCTGAAAAGCTTAACTGCTATCTACCTCCAGAGAAAATGCTGTATACCTTCAGAGAGAGAACTGATGAACTCTGAGTACAAATGAAGTATAGTTTTCTCACTTTACTTTTCTTGCCTTTTTCCTTTGCAACATGGCTAATATGGAAACATGTTTTGCATGATTTCACAGGTATAATGGGTATCATATTGTTTACTTTCTTAGTGGGTGGGAGAGGGGCTAGAGTAAAGGACAGAACTTGAAACTCAAAAAATTTTTTAAAATATAAGAATGTTAATGTTGAGAATGGATACCCCAACAGCTAGGTGGTGTAGTGAATACAGTACCAGCCCTGGAGTCAGGAGGACCTGAGTTCAAATCTGGCCTAAGACATGTAACACTTATTAGCCATGTGACCTTGGGCAAGTCACTTAACCCCAACTGGTCTGCCTTCCCCCCGCCAAAAAAAAAATGTTAAAAATAAATAATAATTTTTTTTTTGCTTTTTGGAGGGCAATTGGGGTTAAGTGACTTCCCCAAGGTCACCTGGCTAGTAAGTGTTAAGTGTCTAAGGC
The DNA here is from genome assembly GCA_028627135.1 of Pseudochirops cupreus. Classification (NCBI taxonomy): domain Eukaryota; kingdom Metazoa; phylum Chordata; class Mammalia; order Diprotodontia; family Pseudocheiridae; genus Pseudochirops; species Pseudochirops cupreus. Next base: position 186,694,145 of record CM053584.1, on the reverse strand, counting down.
CAGATTTGAACTTGGGTCCTCCTGACTCCAGGGCCGGTGCTCTATTCACTGTGCCACCTAGCCACCCCAATAATAATTTTTAAAAATAAAAATGTACAAGAAAGAAAGATTGACACAAATGATCCAGACTGTCAAAAGAAAAAGATCAGAGAAGACATTAGAGAACAGAGAAAACACTACATTAAAAGAAAAGGAGATAAGAAAGAAAAGAGAGACAGCAAGAACAAGGGGCCTACAGCAAGAGAAATACAGAATGGGGGCCAAGCACAGAAGCTTAGGGATGAAAGAGCAAGACCAACAGACACTAAGCAGACACTAGAACACTTACATTCATGGTACGATCAAGGCGACGACGCAGGGTGCGCACCCAAAAGGCATGACCAGAATACTGGCCCATATATGGAGGTATATAGGGCCATTTCCTGCTCAGTTCCCGGTTCACCAAAGTCAGCTCCCCATTGAACATCATGTACAAGTCCACTGCCTTCTTGTCAAATGTTCGCTTTATAGCCTAAGAAAGAGACAGAAGGAATTTGGGAAGGAAGTTCCTTAGACTCCTGGGTACTGATGTCTAGGTGGCTCCCCCACCTTTAGCAATTCCAGAGTGGGAGTCCCTCTATATATGATGTTGTTAGATGTTTACACCTTTCTTGGGTGATCTTGACAGCAGCACTAAGTATTGGTGATTTAGTGTGAGGTGGGCATGAAATAAAAAAGGGTTGGGGATTACCCTGGATGAGGAAGAGAATAGGTGTATTTAAAGAAACAGCAAAGGCCTTCAAGGATTCAGGAAGCAGCAGGTACCTCACGGCTTGCAAGTCTATGAAAGATGTCCAGCAGCAACACTCCATGTTCCACATCCTGAACTGTCTCAAAGGCTGTAGTAATCAGATTCTGTGTCATCACCTCCAGATCTTTGATTCCTGCCCGGAACCTATGCCAGTTACAAAACAATATACGTTGAGATGAATAAGCCCTAATTCCTGGACTCTGTCCAGTCCCACCTCAGATCCTTGAACTGCCCTTACAAAATCATAGAATAGTAAGAGTTAGAGGGGATCTCAGAGGCTGTACCATCCTACCCTTCTTCTTTTCTAAAAACTGTCTCTAGTTTGCCCAGGCTAGATGTGCAGGGGCTACCCCTGGGCCTTGGTTTCACATGATTGACTTTGGTAGCTTTGACCCATTTCTGAGCCTGGGCAATCTGGTGCATCTACCCAATGACCTCTCACCCATACTCCTTGGAGCTCATCATATTAATGCTGGACTTTGTACAGATACCCAATTGGCTTAGTCCATCACAGTTAGGAACTCCCAAACTCAAAGAGATCCACCAGGCTCCATCAGACTCCCTGACAGCAGGCATCACAGGCATAGGTCACCATACCCGGCTCAACCCATTCTTGACCAAGAATCTCTTCTACAAGAACTCTAACTAGTGGTTGTCTAGCTTTTGATGAAACCCACTATCTACTAAAAGTGGCCCATTCCACTTTTGGACAGTTCTTTCTGTTACAAAGTTGTTGTTTTTTGTTTCCTATTAGAAACCTATATCTGCTTGAAACTTCAACTCATTGTTCCTAGAAGGAGAAGGGGTGGGCACATTTGGGGCTAAACAGAATAAATCAAATCCCTTTTCCACATGACAGGCTATAAATTCTTGAAGACAGTTATCATATCCCCCTACAAAGTTTTCTCTTCTGGGCTAAATAAATACCCCAGTTCTTTCCATCAGTCTTCATATGACATACTTCTCCAGTCCTAACACTATCCTGGTTCCCCTCTTCTATGCACATTATAGTTTGTCTACTTCCTTCCTAAAACGTGGTCCCCAAAACTCAACAGAGTATGGTGAAATCATTATTTTCCCACCTCTGGACACTATGCCTCCCTTAATGCAGTATAGAATGGCATTGGGTTTTTTGGCTGCCACGTGCACACTATTGCTTTGAAGTGAGCCTATAAGGCTTCTATATCCTTCTCACCAGAACTACTAAACAATCATATCTTCCTTATCCCATACTTGTGAAATTGATTTTTCAAACCCAAGTATAGGTTTTGTATTTCTCCTTATTAAATTAAATTTCATCTTATTCAATTCAGCCTATCTAACTGTCAATATCTTGATGATTCTGACTCTAGCATCAACCTGATCCTCCCAGTTTTATACTGCCTGGAAAGCTGACAAGCCATTGATTAAAAAGTTGACTTAACATAGGACTAAGGACACATTCCCTAGAACACTCCATGAGACATGTCATGACAAGTGACATCAGCCTAGAGTGACTATTCTTAGTTGGATCCAGTCCAAACCAGTTCCAGTCTCACCTATCACCTAGCCAATATTTCTCCATCCTGCCCATAAGGCTAGCATGAGAACCTCTGGCAAATACTTTATTGAAATATAAAATATGCCATAACCATAACATGTTCCTAATCTGCTGGTCTTACTACCCTGCAGACATGAGGTTAATGTGGCATGTCCTGGTGCTGAAGAACAGGCTTTCAGGGATCACTGCATTCCTTTCTAAGTATTTATAAACTGTTCCTTTAAGTACACGCTTTAGAATTTTTCCACTCGAGTTGACTGGTTTGTTTTACTCTGTTTTTTGAAAATTGACACATCTGCCCTTCTCCAATCTTGTGGCACCTCTCCCATTCTCCAACACCTTTCAAAGATCACTGATGGCAGCTCAACAATCCCTTTCAGTAAGATGAGATGTAGTTTTTCCAGGTGTCTTGAACTCATTGAGGGCATCTAGATGATCACTGTCTCATCTCTCTTGGGTTTTCTCTACCTGCTAATTATTTGCATAGTTTTCTTCCTAGTCCAAAGCTCACTCTTAAAGATATGCATCAGGTAAGTCCCTTTGCCCTCCCTGATCCTGTTGCCTTCTACTCTTCTAGTCACATTTCTATTTCTACTCAGCCCTCCTTCTGCTCCCTTCCTTGGCTTCACCCTTTGGTGCTCCTTACCTATTATAGTCCTCATGCCAAGATGTGTTCTTAACATCCAAGATGCCCCCACGAACAGCCCGTAGCACATGCAGATTCTTATGGAAGATGTCCTCAATCTCCAACAAATTACGTGCTATTTGGGGCCCTTCAGCACCAAAGAAACAGGGCATATCCCCCTGCTGGCCATCCTCCCAACGAGCAAAGTGGTACTGGCAGTCACAAACCTAAAAGAGATTCCACATTTAGTCTCCTGCTTCCCCTTTCTTAGCCTAGGAGTTCCCAGCTAGAAACTTGGGGATTTTGCTATATATGATCACACTGCATCTAGTAAATAGAGTCAATAAGAGGCATAGGCTACTGGGATGGAACTAAGGATAAAGAGCTAGGTCTAGGATATTAGGTCAATGATAATGATGATTTTAAGAGCTTAAAGTGAAGAAGAAACATCAGGATGATGGAGAACTTGTAGGTGGGCTGAAGAGGGAATGAGTGGAGCCACTATGCAGTGCCTGGCCCATGGCAGTCATTTAATAACTGCTTGTTGATTGATTAGTCCCTACTCCTCTGTCTCTTCAGGCTCCTGAACAAGGACTCTGCCATTAGCTTTGGTCCCCCACCTTAACCAAAGTCTCCACACCTCAATAAGGTCCTTGCAACGCTGCACAAAAGCATCAACCTGGGCAAATATGCTCGTCTGGTCCAAGACCCAGCCCCGGTTGGAAAACCTGAGTTGGGAAGTAGAAAACACAAGCATCACAGTTTTAGATGCACTGGCAGGAGGTACAGTGCTGGATTGGTACTTGATTCACAGGAGTCTATAGCAGAGAGGTTAACTCTAAGGGCTTACAGTGGGAAGAAACAGAGACAGGGAATGATGCATCTGGGTTCTACACATGATGAATAATCAAAACTCTGGGGTCCATTTATGGAGAGAGAAGGGAGGTTACTGGGAACAGATACAGATTACTGGAGAGAGGCTGGAAGTAGAGAATAAGATACTTGGGTCCAAAGAGAAAGACTAAATAGGGACGTGAAATTTGTGACTATAAGAACTCAAAAATAAAGAATTGGTCCAAGAGAGATTCTACTGTCTTTGGGGCTATGGAGGGGTCAGGGAAAAGGTGATATAACCTACTGGGTATGTAATTGTACAGCATGCATATAGTGGTCTTTCCAGGCTTGACAGCATGCTATGCAGCTGCGTAGACTATCTTTGCAAGAATTGACATAGCCTTCAAATATTCGGTCCAGGGAGATGTCATGGCAGCACAAACGTATGATCTCATTGCTCATCTGCAAAGATGAAGTGATTTAAAACATCAAACTATAGTCTCCTCATACCTACCCAGTCATCCCAGTCCTTTCTTTGAATCACATCCCCAAGTCCTCCTCCTTGTCACCAGACTTGACTCATGGGAATCCACTCCCAGCTGAGTACTGCATACTGGTTTATGAACCTTCATACTTTGGCTTAGGTGGCCCCTTGTCTTTAACCACTTCATCACCTCTAACAAAGACTCTAGTCTCCTAACTGCTGTCCCTCATTCTAGCCTCTCCCCTCCATCTCTAATCTGTCCTTCATGCATCTATCAGAGTAGTCTTTTCTAAGGTTAATGTTGATCTGATGTACAAAAACTTTCGATGGCTCTCTACTGCTTTTAGGATAAAATGTAAAGGCTTTAGCCTAGAACACAAGGATCTTCAGAATCTACCTCCCTTCCTAGCCTCATTTCATATAACTCCCATTTATGCATTCTATGCTCCCATTAAACTGGGCTACTAGGCCATTTCCCAAATTTCTCCATCTCTTGTGCCTCTGTGAATTTGTATTAGCTTTTCTCCTGGGCCTGGCCCACAATCCCTTCTCATCTCTACGTTTCAAAGAGACTTTACCTTCTTTCAAGGCTTAGCTTGGGTGCCATCTTTTGTATATAACCTTTCTTTTTTTTTTTTGGAGGGGGGAAGGTAGAGCAATTGGGGTTAAGTGACTTTCCTAAGGTCACACAGCTAGTTTTTTGTGTTAAGTGTCTGAGACCAGATTTGAACTCAGGTCCTCCTGACCTCAGGGCCAGTGCTCTATTCAATGTGCCACCTAGCCACCCCTGTATATAACCTTTCTTGACTCCATTCCCTCCCCTAAATGTTAATGGCCTCTCCTGCTTCAAATGTGCCTAGAGGGATAAGTTCTCCCTTGCATGTACCTCATAATTCCCTGCCTTGTGTTATAATTCACGGTGGACGTGCTGCATCCCCCAGTGGAATGGAAGTACCCTGAGGGCAAGAACTATTTTGTTATCCCCAATGCCCTGCAGATGTTAGTCACTTAATAAAATTAATTGCATTGAATTTATTTAGATGAAACTCCCAAATTTACGCCCCCACATACACCCATTAGCGTCATCCATACCCACTGCCCAGCTGGCTCCTTTGTAACTCAATGCTGCCTTACTTGAGGGATTCTACAACTCTGAAGGAAATGGTCTTGTCCAGGCCTTGTCCATTTTTCATTTTTAAATCCCTCCTGCTTCAGTGGATAGTACAGAATCATTATTCTCAGGAAATGCTAGGTAAATGTTTGTTGAATTAAATCCCAGCATAAGGAGAAAGAAGGCAGCAGGTCCCCCATAATCTTAATCCTTCCTACTAGAACCTCCAATCTGAAAAATCCTCCTTCCTAAGACTTCATTCCTCCAGACACAAAGAATTCAGCTCAGGTACCTACCTCCTTGGGGCCTGAGGCAGAGAATAATTTTTGAAAACTTAAATGTTCTGTCTAGCTTTGTGTTTTTCAAATGTCTCATGTGATCCTCACAATGACCCTGAGAAACGGGTAATACTATTATTCCCAATTTACAGTTGAGGACACTTTAAATGACTTGTCTTAGGTCACAAAGCTAGTAAGTGTCTGAGGATGGATTTGAATTCAGGGCTTCTTGATGCCAGGCCTAGCACTCTATCCACTACACTACCTAATATGACATGTAAGCCTGAGAACCCTGGAAATAGCAGCACACCCCTCCAACCAGATTAAAGGCCTTGCTTCCTTCAAGGCTCCTTCAGGATTGACAAGACCCCATAGCCATCACCAAGGGGAATAACTCTTATGAAGATACAAGCCGTAGGTGCTGTGGTCCTACCTCTTTCAGAAGATACCACTACTAAAGACAAAAGACAAAAAAGTTCCAGCCACCAAATCCTTGCCACTGTCAAATGGTTCATCAGGCATGAACATGGTTTTACCAATGGAAATAATATATCACCACTGCTTTGCCACTGTACCCTATGGACCAGTGAGGCTTTCTATATGACTTGTAGCTAAAACCTCCTATATATATATTGTTTACCCCTACTAAAATGCAAGCTTCTTAAGAGTAGAGATGGCCTTGCTTTCCTGACTACCCTTTAGTACCCTTGAGGTCCCCTCTGACCCTTAGATCATTTTTGGCTGAGTGAATTTAGTGAACAAGTCTTAGAAAACTCAGGAAACAATAAAACCATCCTCATCACACAGACCTTACGAAAGAGGGAGGTGAGCCTCTCACGAGTATTATAGAAAGGAGAGTTGACCCAGATAATGCGGATGAGACTGAGCAGTAAAGGGAATTTACTAGGGATGTCCTTAGGCTGCAGAACTGCCAGTTCCTGATAGGGCTCCTTCAGGATTGACAAGAAGGTCAGGTTGGACTGTGCTTGCTGGGAACCATCCTACAAGTGAAAAAAAAATCCTGAGTTAGTCATCAGAGAACATATTAGAACTAGGGCTCTTCATCTCATTGGGTCCCCATCCTAACTTGTCATCTCTATGATTATCCTTCTTGATCTACCTAACCTGGCATCAATCACCCCACAATGCTCTCTCCTCAGAATTTCAACCCATTGCTTGCACTGTATTTTCCCCAGGTTATATGTTATCTGAGAGTATTATATCTTTTCTCATAAATATGTACCCTATAATCTCTATTAGAGCAAGTACCCTAGGGAGAGGCTGTGTTCCTATTTCCTTTCTGTTCCAGACTCTACACACAACAGTCTTACTACCAGCTATCCAGTCCCCAATACATTTTGCCCAACAGCCTCTCTCTCTGTCTCCCACTGTTTGCCTGTCTGTCTCTTTTTCTCTCTTTTCATATATATGTATATACAAACATACACATGTGCACACACACACACACACACACACACACACACACACACACACCCCAAGGGATAAACCCATCATCACTCATCAATCTCTCCTCCCTTTAGATGTACTTCATTCCTCTATGTAATTTGGCTCATAAAAATAGGCAAAGAGAAAGCAAAACTATCACTTTTTGCAGACGACATTATCTACTTAGAAAACTCTAGAGATTCAACTAAAATTTTAATCGAAACAATAAATAAAAAGCAAAGTAGCAAGATAAAAATGAAACTCACAAAAATCATAATACATATACAGATATAGACATCAATATTTGGAAGGATCCACCTACCAAGATGTAGTGAGAATAACTTGCTTTAAGCTTCCATTTTGTGAATGAATAGTTGTTATATAAGTTTTTCTGTAATAAGGAATTCAGTGGTATAGTTTAGCAAAGACACATGTGTACCCCGCACGTGGTAACCAGTTACCAATGATGGGACTGTCAGATTAGGTAAACAAATGGTAATGACCTGTATCCTCCAAATATGGTAAACAACTGAGAAACACTTGTTATTTATATTATTTTTGATCGATAGTCTGTTTCATCATAACTTTGGGTAATCAATGACCAACCAAAACTTGGTTGTAACCAGTTAATGCCCATAGCCAGAACTTTAAGAAACCTACCAGAGATCCCCAGTCTTCAGACTGATCTTGGGTCATAACTGAGGCTGGCCCTCTACTCCCTTTACTTAAGACTAAAGTATCCCCTATGTCCACCTGAAGACATTACTGATTAACTAACGGAGATTTGTCAACTACCTCGGAGTAAGACACATGGCCTTCATTTGGTTAGAGAGAGAACCTTGTTATTGAGTACTAGTATAACATATGCTTATTGGGAAGCCTTAGGAAATCGGGTTGATGGTTTGTTCCTAATGGGGTTGATGTTTATATTGTCTAACAGATAATATAAACTAATTTTTCTACACATTTGATTAGCAAAGTTTGATTACTAGCATTGAGAAGTGTACCTCTAATTAGCATTTCCATAGCACTAGTTAGCATAAGTAACAGTAAATTGGCTTTGCATGTATACCATGAATTGCACAAGACACATAGGATTTATACAACTATAACCATATAAAATGTTATTAAGAGAAATAAAGATAGATTTAATTGGAGAGATATTAATTGCATATAGCTGGACCTTGCTATTATAATAAAAAACAATCTAGACAATATTGTCTAAATTAATTTACTTATTTAATACCATAACAATCAAACTAAAGTGTTACTTAATACAGTTAGAAAAAAAACTATAACAAAATTCATCTGGAAGAACAAAGAAGCAAGAATCTCAAGGGAAATGATGAAAAAAAGTAGAGAATAAAGGGGACGAGCTATATCAAATATCAAACTATGCTATAAAGCAGTAATCATTATAACTCTTTGGCATTACTTTAAAAACAGAAAAGTTGATTAATGAAATACATTAGTTACCCAAGTCTTAGGAACAACTGATCACAGTAGCAAAGTATTAAAAAAACCCAAAACCTCAAGAATAGCAACTATGGAGTCAGGAATCACTATTCAACAAAAACTACTAGGAAAGTTGGAAAACAGAATGACAGAAATTGGGCTTAGACCAGCATCCCACATCACAGACCATAATGAGCTCCAAATGGATACATCAAGTTACCTCATTAAGACATTAGAAGAAAATAGAAGGAGATACATTTCACAGCTATGTATACACTTCTTGATCAAGCAAGGAACAGAGAAGATCAGAAAAGGCAGAATTAACTATTGTGATAACATAAAACTGACAAAGCTTTTAAACAAATGCAGCTAAGGTCAGAAGGGAAATAGTAAAAGGGGGAAAAAAACCTTTGCATCAAATTTCTCCACTAAAAGTCTGATATCCAGGATATCAGTGAAGTGATTAAAATATATAAGAACAAGAGTTATTCCCCATTAAATAAATGATCAAAGGATATAAAGAGGAAGTTCTCAAAAGAAGAAAAGCAAACTATCAACAACCATCAACAAAAATCAAGAAGCAACTATCAAAATAAAATACTCCAAGTAATTATTAATTAGAGAAATGAAAACTTAAAAAATTCTAATGTTTCACTTCATACTCAACAGATTGGCAAAGATAAATTTAAAACGAGAGTGATAACTGTTGAAGAGGATAAGAAAGCACATGGCCACTAATACATTGTTGGTGGAAGTGTGAGTTGGTTTTCCAGTCATTCTGGAAACCATCTGGAACTATATCCCATGCTAAACTGTGACCCATTGAGCATATATCCTAAAGAGGCAAAAGGAATAGGGAAAGAACCCATATGTACGAAAATATTCATAGCAGCACTTTTGACATAGCAAAGTTCTAGAAACTAAAGGGATGCTCACCAATTGGGGAATGCCTGAACAAATCATGGCAAATGAATGTGATGGAATATTACAACACCATAAGAAATTATAAAAGGGAGGCTTTCCACAAATTATTCCCCAAAACTGAGAAAGCACCCTACCAGACTCATTTTATGAGATAAATATAATGCTAATACCTAAACAAGAGAAAGATAAAAACACAGAAGGAAACTATAGACCAAAATCATTCATCAAAAATTTTAAACAAAATATTGTTACATATCATTCATTAAGACTACATAGATTTACACCAGGGATGCATGGATGATTCAATGTTAGGAAAATAATCAACATAATTAATCATATTAAAAACAAAAAAATTCAGAGGCAGAGCCAAGATGTCAGAGCAAAGGCAGAGACTTGCTTGAGATCTCCCCCAAACTCCTCCAGGTTTCTGTAGGAAATTACTCTGATAGAGGGGGGAACAGATTGGGGGAGAGGGTAGTTAGAAGCAAACACTTTTGAAAAGACACAGGGTCAAAGGAGAAAACAGAATAAATAGGGGGGTGGGATAGGACGGAGGGAAATAGTTTTTCACAGTATAAATACTATGGAAATGTTTTGCGTAACTACACATGAACAATCTATATTGAATTGCTTGTCTTCCCAGTGGGGGTGGGTGAGGAGGAAAGAAGGGAAAGAATCTGGCAATCAAAATTTTAAAAACAAATGTTAAAAATTGTTTTTTACATGCAGCCAGGAAATAAAATATACAGTCAATGGGGTATAGAAGTCCATTTCACCCTACAAGAAAGTAAGGGGAGGATGGGGGAGGATATAAGAGAGAACAGATTAGGGGAAGGGATACTCAGTATACTGGCTATCTTGGGGTAGGGGGTAGGGGAGAGATGGGAAGAAAATTTGTAACTCAAAAATCTTGTGGAAATAAATGTTGAAAACTAAAAACTAAATAAATTAATTTTTTTTAAAAAGAAAATCACTCTGGCCAGGTTCTAGAGCTACAAAATCCACAGAGTGACAGAGTGAAACTCATCTCCAGCCCAAGACAGCCTACAGGGCTGACAGAAAGGGTCTATCACACTGGGCTAGGAGAGGAGCACAGTCCAGTGTGGTCCGAGCCAGCACAGAATCACAGAATCACTGGCAGCTATGATGGTTTCCAGAATTCTCAACCCATGGGTATCAAAGACAGGGTGGAGGGTCAGTGGGGAAACTCTGTCAGACCTGGGTGGGCAAAGAGCACGGTGCAGTCTCAGCCTCGGGGTGGTGGCAGCAGTAGCAGCAGTCTGCTTCCAGAGCTCCAGGCCCAGAGATGGTGGGGGGATCAAGTGGCCGATCAGAGGGCAACTGCAGAAATCTCTTTGCTGGTGCTGAGGTAGGATTCTCTTGCTTTGCCTTTGGATCTGGGTTGGAGTCTGGGGTGGTGGTCCTGGGGTGAGGAGGAGCACTGGCGTGGCAGAGCTTGTGGTGGCTGTGGAGAAGGAGTCCTCCTCACAGTTCCAAAGCAGAGAGGAATGCTTGTGGTCACTCACATACCAGAGCACTGGCGAGGAGAGGAGCAAACACCTCTCCTTTGATCAAATCACCTTAGAAGAATTGAAAATTTATAGGTGCCTAGAAGTAGCTCTGACAACAGTTACGCAAAATCCCTGAATCCGATCTTGACAAAGAGCTCAAAAGTCAAGTAACTGCCTAGGAATGTGAGCAAATAGTGTAAAAAAAATCAGACTATAAAATCTTACTTTGGTGACAAAGAAGATCAAAACATACAACCAGAAAAAAACAACAAAGTTAAATCCAAAGCCTCCAAGAAAAATATCAGTTGGTCACAGGTCATGGAGGAGCTCAAAAAGGATTTTGAAAACCAAGTAAGAAAAGCAGAGGAAAAATTGGGAAAAGAAATGAGAGTGATGCAAGAAAGTCATGAAAAACAAGTCAACAGCTTGCTAAAGGAAATCCACTAAAGGATATCCAAAGAAATACTGAGGAAAGTAACACCTTAAAAAATAGACTAAACCAAATGGCAAAAGAGTTCCAAAGAGCCAAGGAGGAGAAGAATGCTTGAAAAAGCAAAACTGGCCAGATGGAAAAGGAGGTCCAAAAGCTCACTGAAGAAAATAATTCCTTAAAAATTAGAATGGAGCAAATGGAAGCTAATGACTTTATGAGAAATTATAAAACAGAACCAAAAGAATGGAAAAAAAAAAGTAGAAGATAATGTGAAATATCTCATTGGAAAAACCACTGACAGATTCAGGAGAAATAGTTTAATAATTATTGGACTATCTGAACGCCATGATCAAAAAAAAGAGTCTAGACATCATCTTTCAAGAAATTATCAAAGAAAATTGTCCTGATATTTTAGAACTAGAGGGTAAAATAGAAATTGAAAGAATCCACAGATCAGCTCTTGAAAAATATTCCAAAAAGAAAACTCCTATGAAAAACCAAAAATCCAAAGTTGTATGATCATCTTAACAGATTTTTAAAAAGGCTTTAACAATGTTCTTTTACGTTTAAAACACTACAAAGTGTAGACCTAGAGGGACTGCTTTTAAATACTATAAAAAGCATCTATCTAAAATCAAAAGCAAGCATCATATGCAATGGAGATATACCAGAACCTTTTCCAACAAATAAGGGAGTGAAGCAAGGATACCCCACTCTTAATACACTTAATACAGTTTTGGAATGCTAGGAAGAGCAATAAGACAAGAGAAAGAAATTAAAGGTATACATTATTCCTATCTGCTGATAATAGGATGGTATACTTAAACAAAATCTAGGGAATCAGCAGATACTTAAATAACTACAAAATAAAAGATCTGGGGACTGACCTATCAAAGCACACAAAAGATTTGCATAGATTCAATTAAAAAGTACTCCTTAAAGAAATAAAATATATCAGGGTGGCTAGGTGGTACCGTGAATAGAGCACCGGCCCTGGAGTCAGGAGGACCTGAGTTCAAATCCGGCCTCAGACACTTGACACACTTACCAGCCGTGTGACTTTGGGCAAGTCACTTAACCCTAATTGCCCTCCAAAAAGCAAAAAGAAAGAAAGAAAGAAAGAAAATATATCTTAAATAGCTGGAGGAATATTCAGTATTCATGGCTAGATTATGCCAATATAATAAAAATGACAATACTATCAAAATTACTTTACACTAATAATGCTATATCAATCAAATGACCAAGGGGATGCTTAATTGAACTTGACAAAATAATAAACTTCATTTGGAAAAGAAGTAGGGATGCAGGGGAATTAGCACTTCTAGACTATAAACTACATTATAAAACTGAAGTCATCAAAACCATTTTAACCATTGGTTAAAAAATTGAGAGATAGATCAATGGAACAGACTTGACAAGAAAGAATCAGAAACAATGGACCTCCACGACCCAGTGATTGATAAAGTAGAAAACATAAATTACCTAGGAAAAAAATCCTTATTTGATAAAAACTGATGGGAAAACTGGAAAGCAGTCAGCAGAAAACAATACCTCACACCATATTGCATAATACATTCTAAATGAATACATGACCTTAATATTAAAGACCATAATATAAAAAATTAGAAGAGAAACATCTCACAACTATGGGTAGGAAATATATTCTTAATCAAACAAGGGATAGAGGCAATTACAAAAGATTTAAGGTAACTCTGATTATGTGAAACTGAAAAGCTTTTGAACAGACAATTAATGCACCTAAGATAAGGTAAGTGCTCAAACAGAAAAAAAAATTTGTGTATCAAATTTCATTGTTAAGAGGCCAGTATCCAAGATATATGAACAATTAACAAATAAATATGAGTCCTAACCATTTAAATAAGTGGTCAAAGAATATGAACACACAGTTCTCAAAAGAAAAATTGCAAAGTATTCACAACCACATGTAAGAAAGCTCCAAACAACTACTAATAAGAGAAAAACAAATCAAAACAACACCTTGAGCTTTTACTTCACACCCAGCAAATTGGCAAAAATAACAAAAATGGTAGTAGTCAATGTTGGAGGAGTTGTGGAATGATAAGCACACTAATACATTGTTAGTAGAGCTGTGAAATGATACTACTTTGGAAAACAATTTGGAATTATGCAAATAAAGTGGCAAAAAGCTCCATATCCTTTGAACCAGAGATTCCATTACTGAGCTTATATCCCAAAGAAGGCATCAATAAAAAAAGTCTTCATATACACCAAAATATTATTATTGTCAAGAATTTGTTATATCAAGAATTGGAAACAAAGTAGAAGCCCAACAACTGGGAAATGGCTATACAAATTGTGGTACATGAATATAATGGAATATTACTGTGCTGTAAAAAGCTGTATGTGTGATGAACACAGAAAACACAGAAAATCTATATGAACTGATGCAGAATGAAGAAAGCTAAACCAAGAAAGCAATATACACAATGACTCCAGTCATTTTTTTAATTATGTCTTACTCTTTGTGACCCCATTTGGGGTTTTCTTGACAAAGATACTGCAATGGTCTATCATTTGCTTCTCCAGCTCATTTTATGGTAATTGAGGCAAACAGGGTTAAGTGACTTGCCCAGGGTCACACAGCTAGTTAGTTTCTTAGGCCAGATCTGAACTCAAGAAGATGAGTATTCCTGACAACAGGTCCAACACTCTATCCTCTGCACCACCTAGCTGCCCTACACAATGACTACAATAATGTAAATGGAAAGAATAACCACACATACACAAATCAAAAGTGAATGAAACAAAATTACAAAAATCAAGAATGATTTGAATGAAGAGATATTTTAGCCCATCCCTTCATGGAAATGGGAAGTCCACAAGTATTATATATTACACATGTTTTCAGATTTTTTCAATATACTGAAAAGTTATGTTGATTTTTTTCTGTATAAAAATACTTGTTATATAGGATGACTCTCCGGGAGAGAGAAGTGAAGAGATACTGCAGATAACTATGATGACATTAAAAAGAAAGAGAAGACATCAATAAAAACATTTTTAAAGTTTTTTTAAAAGGGAAGGAGCCAAGATGGAGGAGTAAAAGCAGGAACTTGCTTAAGCTCACGCCCCAACCACCTCCAATAACTGTAAAAAATGACTCTAAACAAATTTTAGAGCTACAGAACCCACAAAATGACAGGGTAAAATACACCTCCAGCTGAAGGCCATTTGGCAGGCTGACAGGAAGGCTTTATCACACGAGGCTGGGAGTGGAACGCAGTCCCGCGTGGGCCATGCTGGCACAGATTGGCAGCACAGACTGGGAATTGAGCAAATTGAGCAAATTCTAAACCAAAAAATAAGATAAACAAGTCATGGGGTATAGAAATACATCTTGCCCCACAAAAAAGTAAGGGAAAAGGGAGTAAGGAGGGGGGAAAGGGAAATAGAAGAGAGGGAATACTGGGGGCAGAGGTAATCAGTATGCTTGCCATCTTGAGGAGGGGGGTAGGGGAGAGATGGGGAGAAAATTTGGGACTCAAAATCTTATGGAAATGAATGTTGAAAACTAAAATAATTTTTTTTTAAAAAAGGAGTCTCTCAAAGACATTTGGGAAGACTTGCATGAACTGATCCAGTGAAGTAAGCAGAACCAGGAAAAAATATTAATGTGATGACTACAACAAAACTGAAGAATTCTGATTAATGAAATGACCAACTGTAATGGTAATAGAATTTAAAGATCTCCCTGTATTGGCTTGGTTTTTGGGTCGAGTGTTAAAACCCAGAGCCTGTGAATCCCACTTGTAGGACGCACTTGTTGACTTGAAGAGAGAGGGCTGAACTGGGAGGAACTGTGGATTTAGAGAGAAGCCCAAGCAGAGAGAAGGCCCAAGCAGAGGAAGCCAGAATTGCTGAGAGAGGACTGTTGAGGTCCAGTTGGAGCTGCCCAGGACTTTTGAGAACTGCCATCTAGAGCTGCGAGAACTGAGGAGGTATGGCTGTGATGCTGGTATTTTGTCTGTCTGTTTTGATGTTGTTTTGCCAGATTTGTCTGCTGGTGGAGGACAGTGCTGCTGTTGTAGAGGTCCTGGAATCTTGCTATTGGTTCAGAAGTCCTGAAGGAGGATTTTCTTGTTGTATGTGTACAGAAATCCTAGAAGAGGCCCTTGCTGATGTTTTCAAGGGGTTCTGGGACTGTTCTGCAGGCAGAGAGTGACTTGGTGAGGACACTGGCAATGTATATTGTGGCTTTGTTGAGCTTTGTCTCCCCAGGAACAGAGATTTCTGAGTACTTGCCTCTTGTCAAGATGAAGACAGGACCTCTCCTTGGGCACTGAATGCTGTGATGATATCTTAACCTTGTTGTAGCTTAAGGGTGGATGGCCTTTTGTGCTCTCCTGCCCCTTTTGAGAAAGTGCTTGGCGTTAATGGATGGTATTGTAATTACTGTAATTCAGTTGTGATCCTGGGGTGGAAAACCTTTGACTTTTTTGTGTTCTGTGACTGACCAAATGAATGTACTTTGTTAATGATTGGAAACTAATCTCCATTTGAGAAGAGACTAGATGAATGTGCTGCCCAGGAGTGGGCTACTTTGACTAATGTACAGGCTAAGTGTGGGATACTTGGACCTTGGTACTTTGCAACTGAATTGAGAACTTACTTGCTAAATGAATGAGTTACACTGTATTTTGATTTTCTGTTCTGTGAATGTTACACTGTGTTTTGATTTTCTCTGTTCTGTGAATGTTTTGCCTTAATCTGTCACTGAATAAATGGAGTTTGCTATGCTGGTAAACCAAACCTCTGAAGTTGCCTTTGCTTGGCATTACACCAACTATGATTTCAGAGGTTCAATAAGGAAGCATGCTTCCTACCTCTTGATAAAGGGGTGAAGTATCAGAACTGCCAAATGAAATACACATTTTTTGTATCTGACCAATGTTCTACATGTAACCTTGTTACAAGTTGCTGAGTCATTTCAATTGTATCTGACTCTCCACAATCCCATTTGGGGTTTTCTTGGATACTAGAATGATTTGCCATTTCCTTCTCCAGCTCCTTTTACAGATGAGGAACTGAGGCAAACAGGGTTAAATGACTCACCCAGGGTCACACAGCTATTAAGTGTCTGAGGCCAAATTTGAACTCAGGTCCTCCTGATTCCAGGGCCAGTGCTATATCTACTGTGCCACTTAGCTGCCTGTCATAAGGTGTGGGGGGAGGATTTTGGAGGAGGAAAATTGTGGAGGAAAGGAAAGTTAGTGATAGTGGTGTCAAAAAAAGGAGAAAAGAACAGTAATAAAGCATTTTTAAAATGCACAGAACAGGAGATTCAGAGGAAAACAAAGGCAGTGTTTGGAACTAACATGTTTAATCTAATATATACTGTAATAGTAATGGGAATTTGAAGATCTTCCTTGCCCTTTAATTGGCCAAATGTAATCGAATGGAGCCTGTGGTGGAAGGAGTTTGCTGAACAGGTGGAGCAGGAAGAGGTGGAGCAGGAAATGAGTAAATGAGTCAGAGCAGTTAGAAGAGGAAGAAAGAGAGAGAGAGAGAGAGGGAGGGAGGGAGGGAGAGAAGATGGGAGAGAGGAGAGAGAGAGAGAGAGAAAATGCAGGCAAGCAGACAATTAGAATTGTGAGTGTTTGTTTGTGGGAAGGCCATAGCAGGGGGAAGGCTTAGAGTTTATGAAGGTACCCCCTACATAGTTATTGTATATAGATTTCTGTTGCTATGATGGATTTGGCTCTCTGGTGTTTGAATAAATGTTTTGCTTCTATCTTCTATATGGAGAGTCTGTTATTTTGTAATTCAGAACTATACCAGCATATTCATAGTTGCCTGCGGTGCTGTGAATATGGCCTTGGCGATATATATACATATTCAAAACAAGCTGGGAAGAAGCAGAGCTGGCAGTCATCTTGTCCCTATCAGCTTGCTACACTAGAAACTTCAGGAAATTTCCCCTTGGGTGATATCTGGGACTCTCTCTCTCTCTTGGTTGTTGTTACTTCAATCCCAGTGAGAGGGCTCGTTCACTCTGTACTGTCTAGTATATATTCTTTTACACCTGTATACTTTCTTTCATTTATGTTTTGTTATCAGCTGGGATAAATGGGTTTCTTTACTAGTTCCCATGCCTATTCATTATGGAACTAGGAATGGTGGGAAGGCAGTCAATCTTGGATATAAAGCTTTCCCCATTAATGAATAGCGGTCAGAAGTTTAGTTTTAATGTTAAAATTACATTCCTTAGACTAAAAATATTCAAGGGAGCAGATAGATATAATATTTGAAAAGTGCTTAACACAGTGTCTCTATAAGTAAGAGATCTTAGAAGCTGAGTCTAACCCTCTCATTTTACAGACAGGGAAATCAAGGCACTGAAGTGAGATGATTTAACTAGGTGGGAGGCTGATCTGGAATTCACTATTCCACAGCCGACTAGTACATAGTAGGTACTATAGAAATGCTTGTGTATATATGTGTATGTGCGTGTATATATGAAATATTATGTATATCATATCAGATGTGCATTTGTTTTATATATATATGCACATATATAAAACTATAGTTTATATATAACATATATATATATGTAATCATATATAAAATTATAGCTCTCTAAGGACAGCAGAGTAGCTAAGCTTCTGACTCCAATCTCCTATTTCCCCACCTGGCAGGAACTAACAAAATCATTCCACTAAGAAAGAGAAAGGTTCAGGGGAGCAGAGGACACACACAGCAAGAACTCTGCCCTCAAAATAAAGTTTTGGGGAACAGCAAAGGGGTCAAGCACAGAGATCATTTTGGATGCCCAAAACATTAATACTGATTTCACAATCAATTGTTTATGGATACAGGTGTACCTGGACTTATAGGAATTGTGTGGAAGTAATGGTCATGACTGAAAATATAGTGTTACACTACATTGTGGTCATGCTATGAAACATTTAGGAAAACTACCTGCCTAGTATTTTACTAGGCTAGACCTGGTGGTTTGCGCTACACTGGAGTGAGTCTGAAGTTGTTGGTGTCAACAGAAAGATAGACTCTTTGGTCCAGAGTCATCCAGTAGGCATCTCTCATTAGAATTGACTCCAGTATGCTGAATATAATGTCAAACATGACTGACATGTTGACTAGTTTTGCTAAACTGTTTTTTTTTTCTTTTTAAAAAAATTATTTCTTACAAGGAATGGTTTGTTGGATAGGCGGAATGAATATATATTTATAACCTTCAGAAATGAAGATTATATAAAAACAAAAGATAATTTTTTTTCTTAAAAAAGCAACTGCTAGCTAATCAATGTTCTACAGGATATTGCAAGGTATCCTGCAAGGTAGCAAGGAGGGACTCAGTACCTGAATAGCCTAACCATCCTAGAAGCCTATAAAGAAGCAGAGAATGGATGAAGTCACTTCTGGCCAAGACAACTGCCTATAAGTGGACAGACCACTCAGCTCCCATAAACCTACTTCAGCAAAATCCTGAAATTTATGCAAGATAAATGATGACCAAAAAAATCTAATGAGAAACTGAAGTGACTCCTTCCACCCCAGAACCACACCAAAAAAAAAATCAGTCAGAAGATTGCAGGCAATACAAAAATAGGCCATCAGCACGGCCAACACCAGTACAAGTGAAAAAGCTCAACCTCCCTGTGCAACCAGTGACAGCCCATAGGACAGTGTCTAAAGACACCTGAACTGGAGGAGCCTCTGAGAAAGCCCCAGAGAGGCCAGAAAGCCACAAGGCAAGGGCCTTGGAGCCCTAGGGAGCCTCAGAGACCATGGAAGTATGGCAGTGATCAGACTAGTATGAACCAGCACTCCATCCTGGGACACTGCAGAGGGCCTTGAAGAGCCGGCAACCTGAACCACATATTACAAGATGTGCCTCATCGTGGGATATGGAGGTGAGTATAGGAACCCAGCAGCTCCAGGCAGACATCCAACAGGGCCAACCACTCCACTCCAAAGTGTTACAGGAGGCAGATCCTGATCTTGGCACAAAGCCTCAGTTAAGTAACTAAAGTTAGAGAAATAAATAAAACAAAACTTTGAAAAACCAACCAGCATTAAAAAAAATTATTATAGAACTACAGTCTGCCCCAAAAGAAGGATAATTTTATAATAACTACTAACAGTGACTTTAAGGGGAAAAATTTTTTTCTCAAGGACTAGCTAGAAGAAATGAAGCAAGCAATTTTTTTAAAAAGGGAATTAAAAGCATTAGAGGAAAGAACTGGAAAAAGAACAAATAGCTTAGAACAGAAAGTGGTAAACCTTATCCAAGTTATGGACTCCCTGAAAGCTAAAATAAACCAGACAAAAATCAATGAATGACCCCATGGGACAGCAAGAAATATCAGAACAAAATCAAAAGATGAAGAAAATAAAGATACCTGATATCAACAAACTGACCTATAAAACAAACCAAGGAGAGATAACTTAAGACTCTTTGAACTTTTGGGCACCATGACAAAAAAGCCTAGACACTATATTTACCAAAAAGAAATGAAAACTGCCCAGATAAGGCAAAGTGAAGATTTCAGAAAACAAATTCACATTGTCAGAAAAAACTGATGAGTCAAATGGTTCTACTCAATTGTTTTTCTTTGTTGTAAGTCAGGATGAGGGTGTAATAGCCAAAAATGAACATAATGTAAAAGCAAAATAAAAAAATGTAATAAAAAAAACTCTATAACTACAGGATATATCTGAATCTACAAAAGGCCATCGACATTCCCAGTGAGCTGGGAAAATAGAAGCCACAGAAAGGATAGAAATTCTGAGCTAGGTATAGAGAACAGATTAAAAATTTTGAGAAATATTCCATTTCATCCCCTAAATTAATTTCAGACCTGTCTAGCGAGGGGTTAATTAAAGCTATATTTGTGCTGCTGCTCCCATCAAGAGTCTGAGGCCTGCCCATCTGCAGGCTAAGAGCCCTTAGTTGGTCACCAAGGAGCCAACTGTCACCCTGAGAAGACAGAGAGTCTCTTTCAGAAGCTCCTTCTTCCATCCTACTCTGTATCTCAAATCTGCTCTACATTTTCACCCATCTTATCCTCTTTTATTTCTGTCTCTGAGGAGATAGTCCTTCTACTTTTCTATTTGTGTCCTTTACCAATGATCTCTTTTTTTTTAAATTAATTTTTTATAATTTTAATTTAAATTGAAAAATTTAAATTTTTTCAATTTAAAAAATTTTAATATTCATTTTTTAAATGTTGAGCTCCAAATTCTCTCCCACCCTCCTCCTTGAGGAGGCAAGCAATTTGATACAGATTAGATAATACCTGTATCCTTTATATCATTCCCTTCTAAGAGGGAGTCAATCATTCCCTCTTTCTTTCTTATTATCACCTTCAAGTCCTCCCAGTCTATGAGTTATTTTCCCAATGACAAAAGTCATGTTCAGGTCTACTAACCCATCCTTAAAACTCCTTCCCATGATTCTACCTCCACAATATCTCTCACTTTCATTCAATACCTTTGTCCATCTGCACAGACATGACCCTAGATTAGATTCTCACCTTCTCTTATTTGGCCTATTAACAGCCTCCTAACAGGCCTCCCTGCCTCCAGCCTCTCCCTTCTGCAATGAATTTATCCTCCCCACAGCTGCTGAAGTCATCTCCCTAAGGCACAGGTCTGACCATGTTGACACCCTGCTCAAAATCCTTCTGCAGTTCCATAATACCTCTAGAATAAACAGAAAAACTCATGAACTTGGAATTGAAGAGCCTCTACACTCTTACCCCAAACCTACTTTTCTAGCCTTATTTCATATTAATCCATTTTTCATATTCCTATGTTCCTATCAAACCAGACTAGGCAGTCCCAAACTGAACCCTCCATCTTCTCCATAAATTCACATGGGCTGACCCTTGCATCTGGAATCCATCTTTGCTTCTCAGTGTCTGACCTCATTCATGGCTTGGCTTAGTGAGGTGAGGAACCTGCAGCCTCAAGACTACTAGGTCCTCAAGTGTGGTCCTCTGACTGAATCTAAACTTCTCAGAACAAAACCCTTTAATAAAAGGATTTGTTCTGTAAAACTTGGACTTAGTCCAAAGGCCGCACCCAAGGATCTAGAGGTCCGCATGTAACCTTAAGGCCATCGGTTCCCTACCCCTGGTTAGCCACCATCTCCTTCACCAAACCCTCCCTGTTGGTGTCATGTCCTTAATTCTCCATAGTCTAGGTTGATTTATGTACATGTTGCACCCCCCCCCCAGTAAAATATATGCTTCCTAAGAGCAAGCTCATTCTTTTCTTCACATCCCTAGTGTATCACCAAGTATAGCACTGTGTACATAGCAGATGCTTAATAAATGAGTATTTAATTGAACTGAATATATGCTGTTGAATTGTGGCTTATTCTCCTCAGACTCTATTAACTCCCCTCCCACAGGATGTCCCACTCCCCTTGTTCTGCCACTGCCCTCTGAAGGTCCCTGTTCACTTTGACCTATTCCCAAACCTGGATCTGTCGGGCCAACTTCAGAAAGGGACTCAAATAGGAAGACTTGGCAAGACGTAGGATTGACTCAATGTGCTTTACTCCTTTCTTGACCAGTTGTTTACTGATTCCAGACAAGTCCATGCACCGGTTGAGCCAGAACTCGATTTCTTCCAGTGGACCCAAGTTTTCACCAGTATCTACTGCTTCCTGGGCACTCAGTACCTCCTTTATCTGTCGTGTCCAGTGAACCATGGAAGCTAAAGGAGAGAGCATGCTGTAAGCAGGTACACCAGTAGCCTCCACTCAACCTCTTCCCTATTTCTAACATCTTTCTCTTCCTCCCTAATTTCAGTCATTTCAGTGAGTGGTGTCTGTTCAAATTCCATTTGGGATTTTCTTCACAAAGATATTGGAGCAGTTACAGATGAGGGAACTGATATAAACAAGGTTAAGTGACTTGCCCAGGGTCACACAGCTACTAAATAAATGCCTGAAGCTGGATTTGAACTCTCTATCCACTGCACCACCTAGATCCTGCCTAATATTATCTCCAAACTCCCCCTGAATATGGTGCTCACCCTCCTCTTTATACTCCCTTGTCAACAACCATTCCAAATTTCTGTTCTTTCCCCTTTCTTTGGCTTCTTGGGGTCTACCCACAGCAACTGAATGAAGTAGTTACTTACTTTCTAATCGTTGTACCAGCTCCTTGTCCTTCACTACAACTTCTGGATTCATGTTCATGGATTCCATGGGGATGTAAAGGACTGTATGTCCCTCCAGCTTATGCCGAGTGTCTGAGGAGTGATTACAGAGGTTCAGAGGATGAAACAAAACTTTCTGGGTCTCAGTTCCCATCTCATGTTGGAGGTTGGGGGAAAGAGAAGGTGGCTAGATGCAAATTATTATTGCATAAAAAAAGCATGAGAAGTTAAGACCTCCAGTAAGCATATTTTAAGATTCTACTACAAGGAATAGCAAAGTGAGGAGGCCTAGGGGGAGGGAAGCTTCAGAGGAATGACTAGCAATATTTTTCCTCATGGGATAAGGTCAAAGAATTGCATTAGTGCCTTCTATTCTCCCTGGCCCAGACACATACTCTATTCCCACTTCACAGGCTTTGTTGTTGTTCAGCAGTTTTTCAGTTGTGTCTGACTCTCCGTCATTCCATTCAGGCTTTTCTTAGCAAAGATACTGGAGTGGTTTTCCATTTCCTTCTCTAACTCATTTTTATAGATAAGGAAACTGAGGTAAACAGGGTTAAGTGACTTACCCCGGATCACACATATTAAGTGTCTAAGGCAGGATTTGAATTCAGGTCTTCTTGACCCCAGGCCCAGAATTCTATCTACTGAGTCAACAAAATAAGGCATTTGCAATGGCAGGAAGCAGCTATGTCAGGGGATGTGATCCATGGTCCCCTCCAAATTAAATCCAAGGCAGCAGTTCTTCTTGCCCCATTCATGATATTAAGTCATTTGCATGCAGGCAACACTTTAGGGTTTACAAAAATCCTATGTACTCCACAATGCTAACGGTACTATTCCCATTTTATAGATAAGTAAGCTACTTACACTATTGGCAAGGAGAGTAGCCCAAGTACTCAGGCATCTCCACCTCTCCCACCTCCCACCCTCACCTGTCAAGCAAGCCAAGAACTTGTGAAGATGGGAGGAGAAATGGTTTCGGATGCTCTCAGGCCAGGTGGCATTGTGAAAAATCTGTGGGGCATAGATGCCATTAAGCAGTCGAAGCAGAGCTGGGATGTAGGAACCTCGAATTGTCCCAAACTGCACAGTCATCTCAAAGTTCTCAGGGGTGATGGGAACAGGCGACTGTCGAATGAAGTACATGACCTGGTTCTGGTTCTGTAGGAGTAGGAGCAGATTAGAGCTTGGCCCCCACACACCAGCTAACAGCCTGCACATGTGCAAACTACTACTATCCTACTGGAATCTCCAGGGTGAGACTAAGGCAGGGATGGGGAACCAGCGGCCTCGAGGCCACATGTGGCCCTTTAGGTCCTCAAGTACACATCCAACTTGGATTCAGTCAAAGGGCTGCACTTGAGGACCTAGAGTGCCACATGTGGCCTCGAAGCCACTGGTTTCCCACTCCTGGACTAAGGGATTAGGCCAAATTTCCAGAATTCATAGAGAAGAGATGGGTGGTAAACTAACTTTAGATGGGAAGATATTCAGCTAAAGAGAGAACAGGAAAAAAAAAAAGCAAGAACCAGAGACAATGTGGCAGCGATACAACAGAAGAGGAAATATTTTTATATAATAACATTTAATATTGTTACTATATAGTACTTTAACATTTACAAAATACTTTCCCTGACAATTCTGTGAGGTGGGGGTTGTGCAAATATTACTACCCCCATTTTACAAATGAGGAAACCGAGGCTTTGAGAAATTAAATCACATTTGTAGGGTGATGGAGTTAGTAAGTGTCAGAGACCAGGGTGCAAAGCCCAGGCCTCCACCCAAGTCTGTTGCCCTTTCCATTTTCCACACAATCATTTTCCACATGATCGTTAACAATTATTGACAAAGCCCTATGATTGCAACTCAGAGTGGATGAATGAATGAGGCAGAGAGGGGCACTAAGCCACGGTCATGGAATAATAAAGAAGGAAGGTAAGTAAAGATCTTGAGAGCAGTTGACTTAGGCAAGTCGCCACCCCTCTCTGGGTCTCAGTTTCTTCACCTACAAACATGGGGTTTGGGTCCACTGGTTCTGAAATCTCTTCTGGCTCTGACAGCCTACAATTCTATGAGGTACCTGAATGGGCATCCCCAGTTCTAGCTTAAGTCCTGCACAGGAGTCAATGAAAATAGTGAGGATGGGCTCTCCAGGCTCTAATATAAACTGCTCCAGGATCTGATCATGCTCTTCTGTCCATGAAGCCTCTGCTAGGCCTGTCAACACCATCCGGCATCGGAAGATTGTCTTCTGTCAAAGGAGAAGGACAAAGAGACCTAAGGTGATCCTTTAAGCCCAGCCCACAAATGGGCTGGGAAAGTTTGTGCTAGAGAGACTGAGGGGACTATACTGATTTGGGCGGAAAAAAAAAAACCGAAGTAAAGAGAAAGCAGATTTCAAGTCTTTGAAAGCAATTGTGAAGCAGGAGATACTAGGATAGACAATAAATTACTTTCTATTTATGTAATGACAAACTGGAATAAGAGGAAGACTTAGCACAATCTCCTCCAGAGATTTTCCATTTATGTTTATAGATACAAAAATTCAACCTAATAATAGCTATCATTTATAGAGCAGTTCAGGGTTTGCCAAGTGCTATCCATTGCTCCTCATAACATCTCTCGCCTTCCAGGGCCAATAATTAGCCCCACTTTACAGATGAGGAAACCAAGTGACTTCCCCACGGTCACACAGCTAGTAAGTGTCTGAGATCAAATTTGAACTCGAGTTCCTGACTCTAGGCCAATGACTCTCTCCACTGAATCGCCTAGCCACCAAAAATTATAACAAGCAACTCTTGTTATAAAAGGGATAGCTAAAATACAGGAATATCCTCCAGACTGTCTACCTAGATGATTAAAAAAAAAAAGCTTTCAGACTCTGAGTAGATTAGTATTTTTTTATTCTTTCCACTTCTTTTTTCTTGCTTTTGTTTGCAACGTGGATGATATTGAAATATGTTTTGCATGACTTCACACGTATAAATGGGTATCACATTGCTTACCTTCTTAATGGGTGGGGGAAAAGCTGGACAGAAAGAGAGAATTTTGGAACTCAAAATTTTAAAATGAATGTAAAATAATGGGTAGTAGGAATTAATCATACTGAGGAAAACACTAGCACCTTGATTTAATATTATCCTGTCCCTTTTCATTAAACTGTGAGCTCCTTGAGGACAGGGATTGTCTTTCCTTTTCCCTCCCTCACCAGAGGATTCTGGGGAAATGACAGTATGAATTGTAGGGAAGACAAGAGGAGAAACAAAGAGGATGGTGCTTAAGAATAATCCAGATGGGGCAGCAAGGTGACGCGCTGAATAGAGCACTTGCCCTGGAGTCAGGAGGACCTGAGTTTAAATCTGGCCTCAGACACTTAACACTAACTAGCTGTGTGACCTTGGGCAAGTCACTTAACTCCAACTGCCCTGCCTTCCCCCTCCCAAAAAGCTAAAAAAAAAATCCAGACCACAGTTAAAAGGTGCAAAAAAAAAAAAAGTCTAGTTTATAGAGCACTATAGACTGGGTATTCTTAAATGAGCATCCACAGACCCATCCTACAAGGCATCTAAAGAGAAATTTTGGTGGGTCTTTTTCTAAGAAAGGGGTCCACAAGTTCCATCAAATGGCCAAAGGGGTCCATGATACTGAAAAAAAAAGTCTAAAAAAATCTGTTATGGACGAAAGGAAGCAAAATGGGAGGTAGAGCATATTGAACTCAATGTTATCTTGTCCCTTCCCATTAAACCGTGAGCTCCTTGAGAGCAAAGTCTGTTTCCTTTCTTTGTATCGTCAGCTCTTAGCATGATGACTTGCACACAGTAAATGCTAATATATGCTTATTTCCTTCCTTAACCTATAAAATAAAATAATACATCCACTACAGAATGATTGTGAAGCTAAACATAAGATGCTTTGCTAATTTTAAAACATCATATGAAAATCAGTCAATTTTGTTGCTACTGACTCTCTACTTTGCAATTCTTGGAAGTGATGTGGTGGGTCTAATTGTGGTATCATTTGGAAGTAGCAGTTATACAGAAATGCTCTTTGTTAATCCCCTCAGTTGTTTAGAATACAATGTTTAAGTTGTCTAACCTCAGAAAACTGGAAATCTAGGAGGTGCCCATTAGTTGGAGAATGGCTGAACAAGCTATGATATATGATTGTGATAGAATATTATTGTGCTATAAGAAATGACAAGCAGGATGATTTCAGAAAAACCTGGAAAGACTTACATGAATCGATGCAAAGTGAAGTGAGAAGAACCAGAACACTGTACACAACAACAGCAACACTGTACAATAAAGAACTCTGAATGACTTAGCTATCCTCAGCAACACAATGATCCAAGATGATCCCAAAAGACTCATGACAAATGCTATTCACCTCCAGAGAAAGAAATGATGTTGTCTGAATACAGACTGCAGCATACTATTTTTCACTTTCTTTTTTTTTTGTCTTCTTTACTTCTGAGTCTTGTACAAAATGAATAATATGGAAATGTTTTACATGATTGCACATGTATAACCTATATTGGATTGCTTATTGTCTCTGGGAGAAGAGGAAGGAGGGAAGGATGAAAGGATACAATTTGGAACTCAAAACTTTTTTTAAAATGTTAAAAA
Organism: Pseudochirops cupreus; assembly: GCA_028627135.1. Lineage (NCBI taxonomy): Eukaryota > Metazoa > Chordata > Mammalia > Diprotodontia > Pseudocheiridae > Pseudochirops > Pseudochirops cupreus. Next base: position 186,666,911 of record CM053584.1, on the reverse strand, counting down.
TTGTTTTAACATGTAATTGGGGAAAAAATAAAATACATTTTTTAATTGTCTAGCCTTAGAAAGGGGAGAAGAGGGGTGAGGAAAGAAGGAATGAAAAAGTCCAAGCATGAATGTGATGGAATGTTACTGTGCCATTAGAAATGATGAAATGAATATTTTCAGAGGAAACTTGGAAGACCTTTATAAGTTGATGCAGTGAAAAGAACAGAAATGAGAGAACAGTTTATATAATAATGACACGGAGAAAAACAATTTCAAAAGACTTTAGAACTCTGATCAATGCAATGATAGACTAGTCCAAAACACTGAAAATGAAACATCCCGCTAGATGATGAACTTAAAATACAGAGAGATTCAATTTTTTGGATATAAGGCTAATGTGGTAATTTATTTTGCTGGACAAAGAATGTTTGTAAAAAGGGTTGATCTGTTTTTTGTTTTTTAATTTGTTCAATGGGGAAAGATACAGTGAGGCACAAATTATAAATTACTGTAAAAATATAATTTTTAAAACAACCTAAGAAATCAGGATATTCAGGTCACATTAAGTAGTGTGATCAGATGATTTCTAATACTTCTGACAAAGTTTCTCTTAGTCCACCTTATTTTTAAAAAGGAGGAGATATCAACAGAGGACAACTATTCCTTATACTACCACATTGCTCACAACTGTTTCAACAAACTAAACTTGTGGATACTAGGAAGGAAGAGATAGACTAGAGAGAATTCAATATGGACTCAATATTCTTTCATAGGTCTTTCAACTCTTGATCTCACAACTGGCATTCCTGAATCTTGTTCGTCTCTGTGGGGAAATGAGGGGGTCAGAAGTTTCCATAAAGCAAACAAAATGGTTAGACACCAGGAAGGGATGAAGCCTGTCTTCAAGTACACAAATCTGGAATTCTCTTTTTCCTCCCATTGACTTTGAGGTAGGGACCTCCAGATGACCCCATGGGGACAGGGCAGCTACCTGGAGCCAGACAGCCACTTAGATCAAACTATTTCCTACTTGTTATGTGGGCATTTTTGGCAGCTGACTTTGAGTGCTGGATAGTGGTAGCTGTCTGTTGGTGACCAGGATCACAAAAATTACATGAAATACCTGGAAATTACTGTAAATTCCACTGGACTGGTAAGCCCAGGCAAGGGAGACCAATCTTCTTCCCCATGCTACCCCTTCCCTTGTTTATACTCTGTGTTGTGATCCCAAACCCAGATCCCTCTCCCCTTATTCTATCACCACACCAAATGGGTGAGTGTGGTTCAGGGGCTGCCAAGCCATAGCTGAAAATCAGAAGGATGAGCAAGAGGATTTCTTAGAGATTGTTGAAGTCAGAGAACTCCAACTAATAGCATTCAACATTTTCAGTAAACCACATGGCCGTGATAGAAAGAGATTAAATGCCTATGTCCTACGAATATAGGCACTGCTAACTGAGAGAAGAAATTCTAGGTGTGGGGTAGAGCTGTAAAATTCCACATTTTGAGTAGTATTTAATAACATTCCCTACTCCAAATTCCAAACAGCAGGTTTCAAACTGCTCAATCATGTACAAAAATACCATTTGAGCTCTTGTTGATAGACCAGGAATCCAAAAGACTGAAGATGAAACATCCCACTTACCTCCTGACAGAGAGGTGATAAACTCAAATTACCCAATTCCTGGTGTTGAGACATTATCAGTTGGAAATAAAGCTGGAAGTCAGTCAAGGATATCATCTGGCTTTTGCCTCAGGTACCCCTAAGCATAACCCAGCTGGGGAGACATGGGAGCCAACCCAAGGAAGGGAGAACTGCTGGGGTTAGACTAAAAGATTCCTAAAAAGACAGACTGGTGAACATTTAATAAATTAAAAAGGGTTCCCAACAGGTGACACTTGTTGCAATCCTTCTATTTCCTCAGATGGATGGAGGAATATTGAACTCAGTAGGGTCCTTCAACTTACCACATGTGTCATTTCCTCAAATAGATCTTCTACCATTTCTTCATGGTCATCAATACTTGTGTCTGAGGGAAACCAAAGAAGTATGAGGGGATATCCTCCTCTTCTATTTCCCAATTAACACTGGAGTTTTAGGCATCTAGCTTCTCACCCTCCATTAATCCATGAACCAAGTTCCATGGGCCCCAGAAGTCCTGCCTTAGGAATAATTTCTGCTCCAAAAACCCCAAGCACTTAGCACTCAATCTCACTCATATCTACTCTCTCTTGGTTATATTTCTCTCCCTTTTGATTGTTCCTCACAGAGGAAAATCAAATGAAGCTTATTAAATTCCTGCTCCCCAAAACCATACACACACACACACACACACACACACACACACACACACACACACACACACACTTGAACTGGGCAGAGGCATAAACTACCTGTCCAAAGGCAAGGAAGGGTAAGAAAGTTTTCAACTGGACAGGGAATTACTTTACAGGTTGGTGAAGGCAACTAAGAGATTTGACAAGCTGTACTACGCAGCTGATGGTAAGATATGTACAATTAAGTGATGTAACTCTTGAGAGTCCGTACTGTATTACAGAAAGAATAATGTAAAACTAAGATAGAGAAGGATGGGAGGGAGACAGAAACCACCTCAAAAAGGGAATTGAAATTCCAAATGGAGGGACAGGAATAAATGAGAAGAGAAGTAAAAGAAGAGAGTGTTTTACCTTGTGTCCTATAAACTAGGCTGGGCGCCTCCAGAGCTAAGGAGGCTAGGGAAACAAGGGCAGTTCCAGGACTGCTTTGAAGTTCCAGGGCTATCCTTTCATATCCAGTAGCTTAGGATACCTTCTGTCTAACCTTTACTCTTTCCCCTGCCCCCTTCCTTGTTGGTTCCAATATCTCCCTAGCAGAGTTATTCCTAATGATTCCTGAGACAGGGCTAAATCTCTGACTGCTCCCTTCATTTAAGGGCTCCAGCTTTATTTATTCCTGAAATCATGAACCCCAGGGACCTGGAACACTTTAAGCCGCTTTCATTTAAGCAAACAGAATGAGAATGCGAATGATATTCTTGTATATTTTTTAAGTCCCTAACCCTACGACAAAATACTCATCTGGATTTAGCCCACTGCCATGGCCCCATTGACTCACATCCTCAGTACAAGCCCTGTTACACAAAACCAGCTGCCTTTTAGCACCTATAAGTCTATCTAGGCTCTCCAATTACCAAATGTGGTACTCTGCTAGTCACTATTTGCTGCCTCCCAAGTCCAGGAAAGAAGTCAGGAGGCAACCTCTAACAGCCCCTATCTCCCTTCTCTTCTCCTCTCTAAGCTGATGGTATGGTTATCTCTGCTGCCTCCTGCCCCTATCCCTGTCAAGGTGGGAGGTGAAAGGTAGCAGAGCTTGGAACAAAAAGAGGCAGCTCAAAATCTCATAATTGGGGTGCGGAGGGTGAGAAGAGGAGGAAAGGGGAGGGGACAGTGAACAAAGCAGGCTGGGTTTCCATGGTAACAGGCTTAATGGGAGAAAAGAAACACTATTTGTTTTGCCACCAAGGAGGGAAATGGAAAAAAAAAATGAGAAAAGGAAAAAAATCCCAGGCTGTCTTCAGTAGGGAAGATGGGCCTAGGAATAGAGGATCTGGAACTCCCGACAAAAAGATATAGCTACTGAATTCTTAATACAATAATGGGAAAAATAAGGGAGAGAGGTTCCAAGAAGGAGGCTTACCAAGGTGAGGTACACAGAAATGATGTGGTATGTCTAGGACTCTGCTGAAGTCAGGACCCAATTACTCAATGTTCAGGCCTTCATTTCATTTTTACTTTTCCTCAGATCCAAAAGGTTTTGTTCCTGTTCCCCAGTTGTTGTCCCTAAACTCAAATAGTCTACGTTCAAGCAGCATCTCTTATGCTCCCTAGTCCCTAGCTCTCTTAACAACATTCTCTGCTAAAGATGCAACGTGGCCCTCCCAAATACGTAAACATACCAAGCATTACAGGAGATTCCTCCTTGGGAGGTTCTGGTTCTGGGACTGACACTGTCCGAGAACTTTGAGCAGACCGAACTGATGACCGGGAAGATATTTTTCGCTTCTTTTCAAAGCTAGGTTTGGATGACATGACATAGACGAGACCTGGAGAGATGTTACAAGTTAGAAGTGGCTTACTGGGCCCTTCCTCAAAACTCAGTTTTCCAACATAGTTTAGTTGTTAACAAATAAAAACTAAGCCACCATGACCTTTTGTATTCAATAGAGTTTTAGCTGGGGAACATCAATCAGTTCAAAACACTTTGTGCCATGTCCAATCATCTCTTCTTTTCTTGAAGATACTCACTTCCTCCAGATGTTAAAAGGTTAAAATTGGCCTTGAATACGATGTATCGAAGACCCTATGACCTGTTAAAGAGATGGATTAGGTAGTAGTCTCTTATTCCTATGAATTCCATATGCTTGACCAGAGGTATTGGGAATGTGGGATGTCCAGGAAAGAGTAACTAGTTGGATAATATAGTTACCTGCGACTTTTCCACTTCATTTGCCATGGTTAAGAAAAATAGGGTAGCAGAAGGAAAAAGGAATGTAAATCAGGAATTGCCCACTTCGTTTAATCCACTGTATCAATTAATTGAGTTAAAATCTTAAGACATTTTCTCTTCCCACCTTTAGTTATCTATAGACTCACTTTCTGTCCCAAGTTGTTTCCTTTAAGGGTAAAGATGATGAGCTAATTGTCTTCACTCCAAAGTCTCCAGTTCCCCTAGACAAAATGAACAAAGAAAAGCTAAAGGACTCTGAGTAAGTGAATTGTCTCTTTAGTTTATAATTCCTTTTTGTGAATAGTTCCTTAGCACAGTTGGCCAGATAATCATAATAAATAAGGAAGAGAATATCTGTCCTGAATATAGACTAAAAGGCTACTAACAACAGCAAGTAGAATGAAAGTTGGTCTTTCTAATGCACTATAGTAAAAGACAGATATTGAAATGATCATAGCATCTTGAGAGGCTCTTCTTAATCCCTCTGAGTTTCCAGTGGAAGGTAACAACAAACTTAAAACAACTGGGATTCTCTTTCTCCTCCTAAATCTGTCTACACCACCTTCCTTTCTTAAATACCTACTGAGTAACTTGGCTTCAGTACTTCAGACATCACAGAGCCACCTGTTGCTCTCCTTCCTCCTTCCTCAGGGGGCTCCATGGGCACTGATCCACTAGATTTTGAACTTCTGATTTGGAGGATTTGTGCAGTGCTCCAAGAGGAAGCAATCTGTTAAATCTACCTATGGATAAAAACCAACTTCCACTTCAAGCCAGCTACCTAGTATTAGTCCTCCTCCATGATTTTGGATCCAGTTACTAGTTCCTACATAGAGTTTACCCCTCTCTTTACAAGTACATCACTCCACTCTCTACTGAAGACCTGACTTGCCCTGGGTCACACAGCTAGTAAATGTCTGAGGCCAGATTTGAAGTCAGGAGGATGAGTCTCCCCGATTCCTAGCCCAGCGTTCCACCTAGTCGGCCTGATCTACATCTTGCCACTGGGCCCAGAAGGATGGGGAGGAGAAAATGAGGCTGGTGACTTGCACAGTCCTGCCTCATTTTAATCCGATCCACTTGCAAGTCATGGCATCACCTTTCTGATGTCATGGTCCTCTTGAAGAATGAAGGACAAATGAAGACCTAAGATCAGAGATCACGGCTGCAAAATGCTTTGCAAAGCGAAATCAATGACAATTTGTGTTGTTCTTATGATCAGAGAATAATGTCCTTTCTTCAAAACGGACTACTTCAAGAAGGAAGATCATCTCCGTCCTCCCATTCTCAACCCCGCCGGCTCATGCCCCTCAGCACATCCTCCCTCCCCCATCCCCCTTCGTAATTCTCATAGGCAGAATGAACTCTGCTCCGACAAGTGCCCCCCAACTCCTGCCCACAGGTTACCTTCACCCTTTGAAAACTATTTCCCCTTCCCTCCCTTTCACCAGCCGACAGTGTACCTCCGATTCGGAGTTAGCCCCGCGTGGCCACGGCCGGCGCGCGCACCCCACGCGTCGCCATGGCAACCCTCCTGCTGGGAGGCTGGAGAGCGTTGGCCCCCGGAACGGGGCGGGGCCCCAGAGCAAGCACTCAACGACCGGGGAGCTAGAAGAAACCAGGGGGCAGAGTCGTAGCCTCCCCTGTCCACCTCCCCCCTCCCCCGCCCGCTATAGTTCCCTTACGCCCCTGACACACACACCCCCTGCTAGGTGCTTAGGCTCTGAGGTTGTGCGGGCAATTGTTTTGAGGAGGGAAGTGTAAGGGTCCCCGAGAAACAATGAAATTCTCTCCCTCCACTCCCTGGAGTTTGTAGGAAAGATTGTAGAGAACCTAGGCGCCTGCCCACTGGGCTGGCTGCTCCCCGAGGCGAAGCTGACTGCAGATGGCGCCTAGACTCCTGGGGACTTGCGAGGCTGCAAGACTCAAATCTTGCCTTGTTCCCCCTGCCCGGGATTTCCAAGCGGCCCAGACCCCCTCTGGGTCTGAAGGAAAACTCGGAGCCGAAGCTTGTCAGCTCGTTCTCTTTTCTTCCTCTCTACCTTTTTTTTCGGACGGGAGTCTAAGATTCAGAGAGCATGGGAGGTTGGGGAGTGGGGAGGAGAAAGGTAACTGGATTCCCGGGATGGAATGCGGGTTGGATTTAGAGCTTGGGGGCTCACTTTGAAAGGAACGTCGATATGGGGCTAGAAAACCGAAGTGCGTGTTAGGGTGGGGAGGGAGAAGAAAGACGTTGTACTCTAGTGGAAAGGTGGGGCTGAGCCTTTACCCTCTTTCCCCCAGCTGGGACCACACTTGGATTTGGAGAGGGGGGACTCCGCTAAGGACCTGCCCACCCCCCCGTGACTCTTAGAAGAGCTCTATGCCCACTAGAAACAAGAAGAGGGTAGAGGTGCAGTAGATTGTTTTTATTTGATTTGGGGGGAAGGGGGCAAAGCCCTAGAGCATATCACCGGCAGGAGGTTGGGGGGAGTAAGGGGCTTGGGGAGGGAGGAAAGGAGGAAAGATGTCTATGCTTCTCTCTTCTCTGGCTTCCCATCAATAGTGCCTAATTAAGACAAAGACTGCTGTAAGCCCACTGATTACATTTCCATGAGGAGCTGAGCTGATGACATTTTCTTTGCTGGATGGGGGGGGGGGGTTAGCGGGGAGCTGGCACCTCAGCTTCCCCCTTCTCTGGTGCCAGCGTCGTGGGAGCTGCTCTTCACACCTGGCAGGCTCTCAGATTCTCATTATGCCAAAGTCTGCCATGGTGTAAAAAGCAACCGACCCAGGCAAAACGCAGAGTGGGAGGAAACTGCGTTTTTGTGGTATGCCTCACCCTATTTGAGATCATACTTCTTAAGAACCCTAGACCTTGTCAGTCCCCTCCCTAGCGGAGGAACTTTCTCCATTTAATGAAGAAAATAAATATGGGCAAGTTACGTATGCTTCTCAATATTCAACTTGTCATCTGTCAATGAGCACCCTAAAACATCTACTCCACAACTCAAATCCTTTATGCATCATCTCCCATTCTCTTTTCTTTGGATCCGGTCTCTGAAAAAGTGATAGTTCTTATCTTTAGGAAGTCTAACCTTTACTTGTACCTTTGATCTCATCCTTCCTAACTCCTAGAGACAGGACTTGGGATCTCTGAACTTTTAAAAAATATATATTGATAACTATTTCAATGTAATTTTTTCCTTTGTAATCATACTTACTTTGTGCATTTAAAAATATTATTCTGAGACCAGGTCCATAGACTTCACCAGACGACCAAACACAAAAAAAGGTCAAGAAGCCCTATTCTAGAGCTTTTGCCTTTCATTATGCTCCCCTCTTGAATCTTGAACCTGTCTATCAACGGGCTCCGTCCTTACTGCCTTCAAACATATTCAGGGTTGGTTTTTTTTCAACCTTAAAAAGTTGGTGAAGTTTACCTGATCATATCTGTATCTGTTCTTCCTTTCACAACCAAACTTTTAGTAAATATATTGCCCCAAGATAAGCTCAAACTCAGTTTATGAATGGGTGATATGATAAGCGCATTAGTAGGACATGGAAGAAATTACCTGAATAGAAGAAGAGTTCATGACCAAATAATAGACAAGGAGGATCACAGGAGGTAAAATGGATAATTTTGATTACATAAAATTAAAAAGTTTTTGCACAAACAAAACCAAAGCAACTAAAACTGAAAAAATGCAGGAAATTAGGGGAAAATCATTTCAGGAAGTTTTTTTTTTTAAATGAAGGTCTCATTTCTAAAATATATAGGGAATTGAATTAAATTTACAGGAATAAAATTCATTCCTCAACTGATAAGTGGTCAAAGAATATGCATAGGCAGTTTTCAGAAGAAGAAATCAAAGTTATCAATAGTCAGATGAAAAAATCCTCTAAGTCAATAGAGAAATTCAATTTAAAACAACTCTGAAGTATAACCTCCCACCCATCAGATTGGTTCAAATGACAAAAAAGGAAACTGAATGTTGGAAGGGATATGGGGAAATAGGTACACTAATGCTCTGTTCGTGAAGTTGTGAATTAGTTCAATCATTCTGGAAAGCAATTTGGAAATTGTTAATTAAATGTTTTTAACTATCCATGCCCTTTGACCCAGTCATCCTGCTACTAGAGCTATAACTAAAGAGATGAAAGAAAGGAAAAGGACCCATATGTAGAAAAATACAGAAGCTCTTTTTTGTGGTGTGGCAAAGAATTGGAAATTGAAAGGATGCCCATTAACTGGGGAATGGCTGAACAACTCAACGGTGCATGAATTTGATGGAGTACTTTTGTACCATAAGAATAGATGGGGGTAATCAGATGTATGCTTGCCATCTTGGGGTGGGAGGTAGGGGAGAGATGGGGAGAAAATTTGGAACTCAAAATCTTGTGGAAATGAATGTTGAAAACTAAAATAAGTAAATAAAACTTTAAAAAAATTGATGAAGGGAATAGCTTTAGAAAAACCTGGGAAAATCTGAATGAATTGACTCAAAGCAAAGTAAGCAGAACCAGAAGAACACTTTACACTAACAGCAATAATGTAAAAAAAAAAATCTTGTAGAAGACTTAGTAACTCTGATCAACACATTGACTAATCATGATTCTAAAGGACACATGATGCAACATGCTGCCCATGTGCCTAGGGACTTCTAGTGAAGACTGAAGCATATTTTCTTCTCTTTCTGTTTTGGGGGCGTTAAGGTGGAGGAACATGGTTAATACAGAAATTTGTTTTGCATAACTATACATATTTGTAGTGAGTTTTGCTTTTCTTGCCTTGAGTATTACATTGTTTGGTTTCTCAATGAGTGCAGGAGGGAGGGAAGAAGAGAATTTGAACTCAAAATGAAAAATAAATGTTAAAAAAAAATAATTTTTTCACTTTCTCAATAACTAGGGAAATGGGGAAGGAAAAGAATTTGGAACTGAAAAAATAAAATTGAATTTTTTTTTTTAAAAAGTGCATTGCCTCTGCTTCACTGCCTACTTACCTCTCAACTCCTTTGCAATCTAGCTTTCAGCCTTACCCCTCTACTAAAAACTTGATTACCCCACAAGGTAACCCCACAAACTTGATGTCGTAACTGCTAAGTCTGATGATCTCTTTCTCAATCCTCATCCTACTTGACCACTCTGTAGCTTTCATCAATATGGACCACACTCTCCTCTTAGACGTTTGCCTTTTTTTGCTCCTATGACATTGCTTTCTCATTTCAGTCCAATCTATCTGACAACTCCTTTTCATTCTCCTTTCCTGGGTCACCTTCCACCTCCCATTCACTAAGTATAAGTGTCTCTTGAACTTCTGTCCTGGGCCCTCTTCTCTCACTGTATTCTCTCGTTTGGTAATCTCATCCATCCCCACAGATTTAATTATCATCTCTATATAGATTTTGTTGTTCAGTCATTTCAGTTGTGTCCAAATCTTCATGACCCCATTTGAGGTTTTCTTGGCAAAGATACTAGAGTAGCTTGCCATTTTCTTCTCTAGCTAATTTTATAGGTGAGGAAACTGAGGCAAACAGGGTGAAGTGACTTGCCCACGGTCACATATTTTTGAGGTTGTTGTCATGAATTTGAGGCCAGATTTGAACTCTGGACTTCCTGACTCCAGGCCTGATGCTTTATTCACTGTCCCTTCTAGCTGCCCTCTGTATATATCTCCTAGCCCTAATCCTCTTCTGAATTCCAGTCCCATAATACCATATTGCCTGCTGACCCTCCTCATGGTGTCCTCAAACTCATCATGTCTTCCCTCCCCCCATCTTTCTAGTCATCCAGCTTCAAAGCTACAGAGTCAACCTTGACTCTTTCTGGTCTCATTACTACTCATGCTGATTCTTACTTCCACAGCACCTCTCCCATTTTATCTCTTCATTTAGAATCACATAGCCACCATCCTAGTTCACCCTAGTGCATAGAATCATAGATTTAGAGTCCATCTAGTTAAATTCCTTTATTTTTTAGATGAAGCATTGAAGACCAGAGAGGGTAAGGAACTTGTTCAAGTTCACACAGGTAACATATAGGAGAATGAAATTCAAACCCAGGTCCTCTTACTCCAAATGCATTACACTGTACCATTCTGCCTTTCAATCAGGCCTTTATTGCTTCTCTGGACTGCTGTAACAGCCTTTTAAGTGGTCTTCCTGCCACCCATCTTTGTTCTCTCCTATCCATCTTCCAAGGAGCTCTCAAATTAAAATTGCTAAAAACCTAGCTTAAATCAGGGTTACTCTCCTGCTCAGAAACCTTCATTGGTTTTTGATCATTTCTATTATAGGACCAGGGCTCCCCATTTCTTCACAATAAGGATTAATAAAGGCAACAAAGCTGTTCTGGTGATCTAACTGGCCACTTCCTCCTTTGACACAGATTCCACCCACTTAGAGTTAGAACCCCTCCAACTTGGTAGATGTATGAAGGAGTCACCACACCCTTCCCTGATGACAAAACCTGTTTCCATATAGGGGGGAAAGGAGGCCTCATAAATAGAAATTAAGTACCACCGGATCCTCTTTATTTATCCATGTGTTAGGGCAAAGTAAATCTTTTGTTAATGGATGCACTGTTATCAGGCCTGCCCCTAATAGCCTCCAAGATAAAATGCAAACCTGCAGGCTGGCATTTAAAGCTTCCTGAAACCTGGTTTCCACTCACCTTTCCAGACTTATATCCTATTACTTCCTTTTAAGCACTCTACATTCCAACTAAACTAACTGTTCCTCTAATTAGACATTCCATTTCCTGCTTAGTGCTATCCCTCACACCTGGAATGTCTTCCTTCCTCAACTCCTTTTATAATCCTTTGATTTCTTTAAAATTTCACCCAGATGCCAACTCCTATAGAAATTCTTTCCTGATCCCCCCAGTTGCTAGTGTTCTCTTTATTTCTATATACATTGCATCCCACAATATAATATAAGCTTCTTGAGAGTATGGACTCTTGGTTTTTATCTCTGTGATAAAATGCCCAGTTCTAATACACAGTAGGCAATAAATCTCAAAACCTCTTCACATTGTGCCTCATTCTCTCTTTCTTTATTTCGGTCTCTGAAGAGGTGGCCCTCCCTTTCTACATGTATACTTGATGCTATTCCCTCCCATCTTTTCTTGCAGACTTCTCACTAATACTCCCTTTCTCTAGTCTACTAGTTCCTTCCCTGCTGCCTATAAACTCATCCTTTATAAAAAAATCTTCAGTACATGCTACTGCAGTCTATCATACTATATTTCTCCTCTTTCACAGCCAAACTTCTGGGGAAAAAATATGTATACTCATGGCTTCTACTTCCTCTCTTATCACTTGCTTCTAAACCCTTTGCAATCTGGCCTCTGATATCATCATTCAACTGAAATTGTTCTCCCTAAAGTTACCAGTGAGTTTTTAGTCGCCCAATTTGATAGCCTTCTTTCAATCACCATCTTTCTTAAGTGTTAATAACTCTCTTCTCTCTTCTCTCTGCTTCCTCCTTGTTCACTTTGGTACATGTGTGACTGTCCCTTCTCAAGCTCCTTTGCTGGATCTTGATCCATATCACACCTCCCACCTCTAGGTGTGCACCACTGGGCTCTGTCCTGGGTCCTTTTCTCTCTCTCTTTTTCTTAATTGTTGGCATCATCAACTCCCATGGGTTTAATTTTCATCTCTATGGAGCCGACTCCCAGATCTCTGTATCCTGTCCTCATCTCCTGAGCTCATATTTTGTACTGGCTGTCCTATAGAGTTCTCAAAGTTAACATATCCAAAACAGAACTTATTTTCTTTTCCCTAAAACCCACCCTATTATGGCCAAGGGCATCAATATCCTTCCAGTCACTCAGATTTGCCATGGGGCCCTGATGTGGACTTTTATTTTTCACTGTTACTTACTTCATATATCCAAATCAATTGTTTCTACATTCCCAACATCTTTCTACTCAAACAGCCCCTACCCTAGTTCCAGCTCAAATCTCTTCTCACCTGGAGTTTTGTAGTAACCTTCTCATTGGTCTCCCTGAGTCAATTTACCAATGTCTAGAATGCCTGTCTCCTCACCTCCACTTTTCAGAAATCCAACTGTTTCTTTCAAAATCTTAAATGCAACTGTCTACATAAAGCTTTTCCTGATCCCCCCAGTTAATAGTCTTCCCTCCACCATTTCCTTGTACTTATTTTGCATATGCTTATACGGAGTGACCCAAAGGTCTTAGTGAAGCTTTAAGCTATTAAAATTTATTAAAGCACTAAGATTTTTGGTACACACTGTATATGTGCATAATGTTTCCGCAGAAAGAATCTGAGCTCCTTAAGGGTAGAGACCATTTCATTTTGTCTCTTTGTCCCTATCATCAAGCACAGTATCTGGCATACAGTAGGTGCTTAATAAAGTTCATTGATTGATTAAATAATTGCTTTAATTGAATTAAATTCCTCAAACAGTCAGTACTTCTGCACAGACTTTTTATCTCCATGGGGATCCAAGGTCCAGGAGGTTTCTACAGAGGGAGAGAAATGAAGGAGAATTTGTGAGACTCCCCACTGGAAGTGAGACTTCATGGATCTTCTCTAGGACATCAGAAACTATCCTGTCCCAAGTATACTCTGAAACAGAATGATACATGATAAGAGGAGAGGGATGAGATTTGTATGCTCTGGTATCTAAAGTTGATTTTCACATTCTCAGGCTTTCATAAGATAGGAGTGGCTGAGCCCAAGGCTGCAGGTGCTATCCCAGCCAAAGAATAAGTTAGAGTATTGGAGACCAGGTCTGTAGAAGAGACCCTGATCCTACAGCAGGGAAGGAGATAGGAGTCCCAAAAAGAGGCATCCTAATTTGTTGAGACTAACAACTCCTGTGATTCCCATTGGGCTAGCGAGCTGGGAGGATGAGACTGACTTCCATTACTGTCTCTCTGAATTCATATGTCCACAATCTCAAGGTAGTGTATGGACACAACATTTCATTACTCTTTTCCCCAGGCAAGTGAACCCAACCATTCAACTGGGCAAGTAGATTGAGGTTTAGGAAGTGGCTGGAGGTGAATGTATATAAAGCAAGCATTTGATTGGTCTCCTTTAACTTTATGCTATACACAATAAATTATGTGATCATAATATGCTAATCCATGAATGTGGGGGGATCATGAGATAAGGGAGGGAAACCCCATGGAGTAGAATGTGTATGCACTATATAAAGGCTATAGATCAGTGGTTCTCAACCTGTGGGTTATGTTCAATTTGTAACAACGAAAATACATCCTGCATATCAGATAGATTCATAATGGTAGCAAAATTACAGTTATGAAGTAGCAATAAAAATAATTTTATGGTTGGGGGTCACCACAACATGAGGAACTATATTAAAGGGTCATGGCATTAGGAAGGTTGAGAACCACTGCTATAGATTTAATATTTTAGTATTTTAAGTAATGTTCCATTTCATCCCCTAGATTTAATTCTAGACCCATTAAAAAGGGTTGGATCGAACCACCATTGAAGGCCTGAGGTTTGAGAGAGTAAGGGTCCCCAAGATGGGAAGAGGGAGGAGCAATCTAGATATTTGTAGGTTAAGTACCCTCTGGTGGCCAGTGGAAATACTGCAAACTTTTAGCCAGCAGCACCATTTATATACCAGAAAAACTGACAAGGCACCGTGCAAGTGGTTCGAATAGAGTGTCACCTAGTGTGCAACTCAGATATTACACTCTCTTGCTGGATAATTAATATAGTGAACTGACTATCTTCCTGAGGGCATATTAAAGAAAGCTACATTTGAGGCAGCAGATCAGATCTAGATAGCTGACACAAGTATCACATTCCACTTATAATCTTGGATATTGTTCTCAGCAGTGACATTCTCTCCCTCCCCCACAATATCCCTACCCTAAGTATAACTTTGATCTCTGGATTCCTACTCTCAAATACAGGCTATAGAAAATGGTAATGGAGAAAGAGGCCAGAGGTGGGGGGGGATATATGTTATCATTAACAACGTTGTCATTAAAGGGGATTTGACCTCACCCCAGAGACACCTCTACAAGCCAAAAATAGGTGAAAAGTTGGAGGTAGAACCTTCCAGGACTTCAGTTACCTGATTGGTAGTGGTTAGGAGAGGAGAATTTGGCAAATATCTCTAGCCTGCAGGTCAGGGAAAAGGTCCATGAGGGGAGAGTGAACTTATGGGGATGGGGAGAGTAGAAGGGAAGGGAAGTTGAGTCATGAAAAATCTCGAGCTAGATGGGCTGGACATCTGGTTCCCTAAGGGAAATAAAGACTGGGTGAGTCCTGAGCTCCATTTGCCTGACTATCTTCTGGCTTTGCCTAAGCTTCCCAGCGCACACACACACACACACACACACACACACACACACACACACACACCCCATACACACACACTCACATTATGCTAACTAGCTAATCAGACATCTCTCTTTGTTAATTACCATGCAATCCATTAAAAGCTGCAGAAGCTCATCAGCAGAGAAGAGAGTTGGATGGAGACAGAGAGAGAGGAAAGGGAGGAGGGGAAGTTGGGGGGGCAAAGTGGAGAAAGGGATGAGGAAAGGGAAAGGGATGGAAAGAAGAGAGGAAATGGGAAATAGAAGGAGGCAGAGGAAGAAGAGGAAGTAGGAAGGATAAGAAGGAAAGAAAAAGAGAGGTGAGGAGGCGATGGAAATTTACAGCTGGAATAGGGGGACCATTTCCCCAAGTTAATGGGACAGGTGGGAGAGGTGATAACTAGAAGAGCAGGACCCATGGGTCCCAAAATGGGGAGCCAAGGGCTGGAAGATCGCATGGGTGAGACCACTAGCAAGGAAGAAACTCCCTTCCTGGGATCCCCTACTCTGGTGTGCCCTGCTAGCCTTAGGCTCTTGACTCCTCCCCTAGCTCTTACTCCCCTCCAGGACCTATCATTCCCACAGATTCCACACACCCCCATCTCCTGCCATTTAATAAGCTCTGTACTCTCACTGTCAATATTTGATTTCTCAGAGTCATCTCCCCGCCAAGAAGAGAGGTGGCCCCTTCCCCCTCCCCTGGCCTCTATGTCCCCCCTACTAACCCTTCCTCAAACTTGTTGACTTAATGAAATTATATTAAAGTCCTAAGCAACCCGTTGTTATGGTGAAGCAAGTGGGCAGGACGCCTGGGTTCCTGAGGGGAATAGAGTCTGGGGAGGGGAAGAGCCAAAGCTTGGGGGTAAGATGCCTTCATCCCTAAAACAAAATGAGGAAGTTGGGGAGGGATAAAGGTTAGAGGTCTAGATGCCTGGATCTCCAAGTGAAGGAGAGGGTGGGGAAGGGCTAAAGAGAGATGAAATTGAGGAGTGGGGTGCCTACATCCTATTGCCAGAATATCTACCAGGGAGGGAGAGGCCAGTGGAGGGGTGGGATGGACACCACAGGGAGGAGGCCAGGGACCTTCCTTGTGCCAGCAGCCTTCATGATGACTACTATGCCTTAGACTGGTCCGTGGGAACCAAAATAGATTCTTCTGCTGCCCTGACTCATCCCTCTTCTCCCCCTACCCCCCACCAATAACCCCCACAGGTGATTTGTAGCTTATGCCCCAGGGTAGAGGGGGCCAGGGCTGAGTCATCCCATGGTACTGAAACCTCAGGGGCCCCAGGAAAGGGGGAAAAGGCCTGAGACTAGAAAACTAAGCATTACCCCCATCCTTCCCCTCCCCAGGCCTTCCCATTTACCCCTACAAACCCCATTCCCCCTCAGACTAGTCCCCTGGTTCCCTCCTGGTGGTGGGAATAGAGAGACATTTGGCGGCAAGTGATTGATGAAAGAAGAAGGTGGCTGCTACCCAGCCCAGGCTGTTTGCTGAACACACAAATTCCTCCCTACTCACCAGCTGCTGTCCCCCAAAGACTGTAAGCCTCATGACCGCTGATGGGAAAACTTGGTGGGGGTGGGGGGGAATCTCTGATGCCTGGGTCATTGCCTGGGATTTGGACAGGAGGGAGAAAAAGCCAAATAACTAGAGGGGGGAGTAAAGGGAGGGGCAAAGACAAGTGCTCAGATCCCCCTTGGGGGGGAAATATGAGATTTTGGCTCCTTTCCTTGGACCCCATGTCTGTTCACTTACTGCATCTCCCCAGCTGCCTTTAACTGGCCATATTAAATTTCTACCTAAATTGTTACGATAGCTCCTACCCCCAATCCACTCCTCAGTTTGTACTAGCTATGCTACCTATGTGACCTTGGGCAAGTTACTGAGGGACTGAATAAAATTATCTCTAAAGTAACATACAGCTCAAAATTCTCTGATCCTAAGATTCCAGTAACATATAATAACAGGAATATATGCAAGATGTGTGTCATATATGTGCAACACATGTACACATACATACACATGCACATATATATTACACATGTGTGTATATGCAACAATCAGACTAACTGCCCCTAGACAGTAGAAACATCTGTAGAAGCAGGTAAATGATGATGCCAGAGATTTACTCATTTCCCCTTGGGAAAACTCTTTTCCTAGTATGAATTAAACCCTACCTGTTATATCTTTTGAACTTTTCTTTTCCTTTTACCTTGCCCCAGTCCTCTTCCATATGCATAGATTTCCACCTATTAGATGTAATTGACAAAGGTTACGACCTTCACTTTAGTCAATCATTGGGTCCGTCCACAAGCATTTATTAAATGTTTGTTATATACTAGACACTTTACATCTCACTTAGGATGAAAAGAAAGGCAAAAATAGGGTCCTGCTCTTAAAGAGTTCATATTCCAGCGGAGGGGACAATACTCAAATAAGTATGGAAGGTAATCTTGGAAGCAACTAGATGACTCAATGGACAGAGTGCTGGGCCTGGAGCCCGGAAGACGTGAGTACAAATCTGACCTCAGACATTTACTAGCTGTGTGACCCCAGGCAAGTCACTTAACCTCTCTTTGCTTAACACACTGGAGAAAGAAATGGCAAATCACTCCGGTAGCTTTGCCAAGAAAATCCCATGGACAGTATTGGTGTGTTACGGTCCACAGAGTTACAGACTCAGACACGATGGAACAGTCTGGGAAGGAAGCACTAGGTAAGGGGGTGGTCCCCAGAAAAAGCCTGCAAAAGGTGTGATTTAAGCTGAGTCTTGAAGAAAGTCAAGGCACCTAGGAATAAGACATGAGCAGGGAGAGATTCCAGGTCTTGGGGACAGCTAGTACAAATGTCCTGAGGGTCATATGTGAGGAAGGGCAAGTAGGCCAGTGTGGTTGGATCCAAGAGTTCCTCAGTGTTAAGAATGGGAAGGTAGAAAGTCCAGATTGTAGCCACCAAAGTTCTGGAAAAAGCACTGAGCTTGCAGTCAAACTATCTGGGTTTTCTTCCTGACTCTGCCACCTGCATTACCTTGCCAAGTCCCTTCCCTCCCTTGGCCGCAGTCACTTCATCCATAGAATGATCGTTTTGGACCAGATGATCTCTAAGGCCCTTTCCACCTCTGACATCCTTTATTTTTTGAAACTTATTACATCACACCTACTCAACCTGAATCTCCACTTCCTCCCCTTTCTTTCCTACCCTTATTCTCAAGTCTATCCCTCCCTCTTATTTATTCTTTTCCTATCTCTTCCCTGGGAGCAACTAGGTGGATAGAGCATTGGACTTGGAATCAGGAAGATTCATCTTCATGAGTTCAAATCTGACCTCAGGCTAGCTATGTGACCCTAGTCAAATCACTTAATCCTGTGTGCCTCAGTTTCCTCATCTGTAAAATGAGCTGGAGAAGGAAACAGCAAACTACTCCAGGATCTTTACCAAAACCTCAAAAGGGTCACAGAGTCAGACACAACTGAAAAGCCCTAAAAATAATGAATCTCGTCCCTTTCTTTTCTATTTCTATTCCCAAGTCTATCACTCCCTCCTATTATTCCTCTCCTATCTTTTCCCTTTCCCAAGTCTATACCCCCCTCCAGTTGTTACTTTCCTGTCTCTTCCTCACTACACTTCCTTCTTCTATCATCTGGTGTGCCTAGTCCCCAAGCACCTTCTTCAGGACCTGATCAGGGCAGGAAGATAGAAGGATAAATCTTTCCCATATTTTCCCATTTCCCATCATTATCCATCCATATTACTCTCTAGTTCAATAGAATTATTGAGCTTCTCTGTGCCCAGCAATGGGGCTTAGAGCAATGAAGAAAATAAATTGTGAAGTTTTAAAAAGCGATTCCTGCCTTATAGAAATGCCTAGATGGCAGATAAGCTCCATCTTCTCTCAAATATAAGGGACTCTCAGGACTGCTTCTAAATAGAAGGAGAAACATATAAGAGAGAAAGACAAGAGACGTCAGGCTGTCCACTGTCCTGTAAGAGTTGCTCTTATCCAGGAGAGAAGCATGTGCCCCTTCCTTTCTGAGGAAAGGAGCCAAAATCTCATATTTCCTCCAGACCAGTAGTCCCCAAGGGGAATCTGAGCACTTGTCTTTGCCCCTCCCTTTACTCCCCCCTCCAGTTATTTGGCTTTTTCTCCCTCCTGTCCAAATCTCTCAGGACATTTGTACCAGCTGTCCCCAAGCCGGCATGAGACAGAGATGCTAAAGTGGTTACATAGGAAGGTAAAGAAAAAAGAGGCCTGCAAGTTATTTTATAACATGGTCCCTAGAGAGACATAACGTCAACTAAAGAAAAAAAAGATGAAGGAAACAATACTTCAATGAGAATAAGAGAGAAGGCAATTTGGAGCCTCCAGAAGGGCCTATTACCAAATCTTTAGATTCACATGAACTCGGATTCAATCTTGGAAACTTCTTAATAATTAATACTCTTTAGATTGTGCCCCCCCTCACAGTACCCTGGGAACTTTGAAATTTGATTCATTTCTAGATCTCATCTAGATCTCTTCAGTTACCTTTCAAACTCCTAGATAAGATTGCATAAAATATACAATGAATTTATTACATCACAAAGAATATTTGTCGTTCAGTTGTTTCAGTTATATCTGACTCTTCATAACCCTATTTGAAACTTTCTTGGCAAAGATACTGGAGTGGTTTGCCATTTCCTTCTCAAGCTCATTTTACAGATGAGGAAACAGAGGCAAATAGTGTGAAGTGACTTGCCCAGGGTCAAATGCTCATAAGTATCTGAGGCCAGATTTGAACTTAGGTCTTCCTCACTCCAAGCCCAGCATTCTATCTGTCTAGCTGCTCCAACAAAGAACAATGGAAAGCCCCTTTAACTGTCAAGAAAACTTTCCCCTTTGTCAGTACCCATCTTCCCCAGGGATCTGTAGTATTCCAGGGATTACCCTTTTTATCCCCTATGACCCCATCCCTGGTAATTAGGGCCATGCTTTCCTTTCAAATTACTTGAGACTGGGCTGCCCCCCCCCCCCAAGAGCATCTCCAGTTATATTGATCTATGTCTTGCCCCTGGACCCTGATACCCTGATGACTCTGGAGTACCCTGGGATTAAGATCCCCCCAAACAGAGAAAAACCTCAAGTCCACTCAAGAGTCTATCCCTTGTCCCCAAACCTGCATTGTCCACTTGACTCATATCATAGAATAATATCCAGTTTGCTTGTCTACATCAGGGCTCTGTATCTTACTACTCTTTAGTTCTGGTTCCTTAAGCTCTCAACTTGAGCCCCTATTTAGAACAAGACCTCCTTTGCTGTCTGGGGACTTCTCAGTCACTCTGACATAGTCAGGTCCTGTTTGCAGCCTGGTCCAGGTATTTCTTTCCTTCCCATGAATGCCTATTCACCTGGCATCTATTACTGCTGCTCTCGTGAGATCCTCAAAGCAATCTACTTGTCCATGCTGCTGTTGCCTCTACTGCTTCTTATTCAGGTCAATGTCATAGCTTTTTTGGAATGAGATCTCCAAGGGGAATGTGCCTCACAGCTAGTTTGGACTCTTCCAGATCTTTTGTTAAGAAGGCTAACAATACTGACCTGGGCGTAATCTCCAAGGCAGCTATACTGCTCACCCACCTGTCTCAAGACCAGTGAGAGCAACTGAATTCTGGTTATCCTTCAATGTACCACACGCACAACCAGCATCTCCCAAGGAGCTATTTTTAAAATCAAAAGCGTGTGATTAGACCAGCAAAGTAAATAACAAGGAGAAATCTTCCCCTCTCCCAACACGCAGGACTTCGACCAGCACCGGAAAAATAAGGAGCATGTGTAGCACAAACAACTTATCCTACATTTCCCACCCCACCCCCCACACACACACCTAAGCTTTTTAGAGGTTGGGGATAAACACTCACGCTCTCTGTGAGTCACCTTTTTAACCCCTAAGACCCCATCCCTGATAATTAGGGCCATGCTTTCCTTTCAAATTACTTGAGACTGGGCTGCCCCCGCCAAGAGCATCTCCAGTTATATTGATCTATGTCTTGCCCCTGGACCCTGAAGACTCTGGAGGAAAAAGTAAGGCTGTGACTTTGCACAGCCCTCCCTCACTTGCATCCAATTCACTTGCATGTCGTGGAATCACCTTCCTGATGTCATAGTCCTCTTCAAGAACAACTTGAGACTGGGAGAAGCTTCAAGAAAGCTCTAGAAACACCAAAGGTAGAGGTACAAAGATGGTGGCCACCACAGTAAATCCTCCTAGAATGGCCGACAACCAACTGCCCCTTAAAGTTGTACAAATGATAAACATCTTATATTCAATGCCTTATTAGACTCTGCATGTAAAGAAACTAAGGACTCTTTGGGGGAAGAATATAATAGATGTGATACTGATGTTCCTTGGTTGGGGGCATGAACCAGAGATTGCAAGTGAGAGTCTCTCTAAAAGTATACCTGGGGGGCATCTAGGTGGCACAGTGAATAGAGCACTAGCCCTGGAGTGAGGAGGATCTGAGTTCAAGTCCAGCCTCAGATACTTAACACTTACCAGCCATATGACCTTGGGCAAATTACTTAATCCTAATTGCCCTGCACTCCCCCTTCCAACAAGCAAAAAATAATAAAAAATAAAAGTATACCTGAATTCTTATGTTGAGAGAGATGCACTAACGTGAATGCTATATTTGGAGAACAACGAACTTCTGCTGTTTTTGCTATCTTTGAAGTAAATAACCCTTTGTAAAAGCTAATTGCTATGGAGCAGCTAGGTAGAGCAGTGAATAGATCACTGGCCCTGGAGTCAGGAGAACCTGAGTTCAAATCCAGCCTCAGACACTTGACCCTTAACTATCTGTGTGACCTTGGGCAAGTCACTTAACCCCAATTGCCCTGCCTTCACCCCTCCCAAAAGACAAAAAAATTTTAAAAAGCTAATTGCTATTCACTGGTTAAATGGAACTGGAGAGTTACTCACTAATGGTTGACAGTAGGAAGAGCACACCAGAATGGGAACTTGAGCGAGTGGCATTAGGAAGAACACATTCCAACCCCTCAGGGGTACCCTTAGAATTCTGAGAGGGAAACGAAGCTGGCCTCATTCTGGAAGAGTGAGGAACACTTGCTGCACTTCGGGGCTCATCCAACATATATTTGGGTGCTCTCTGCATTTTCTGGAACCTGCTAGAAAGATGTTCTACCTGCAGCTGTCCTTATCAGATGTCTTAGTTGTACAAGAACCACAAGACAAAAATTACTATTTTTTTCTTCCTGTTCTAGACTATAATTGTAATCCTAGTCTGCAGTATGTTTCCTTTACAAACCCAGTTCTTTCTGAGATAACTTTAGCGCAATTGATTATTTAACTATTGAGATGTCTTGTATTACCGCATGTATTACAAGTATGGAAGTTGATACGAGTGCTGTGGATATTGTGGTCTTAGAACACTGGCACATAGCAATGCAGCTAGAACCAATCAAAGGATTCCTTATTAAAAGAGTTCGACAGAGCTTGAGAAGAAAGGATATCAAGAGCATTTTAAACTTTTAAATATGTTAAACTTTGGGGAGATGTGAAGTGTTCACTAAAGGATATGATGAAGATGATAGCAGACTGTTTTTTTAATACGTTTTCTAAGGATATGAATTCTTCTGCAAGTGTACCTAATTGATCTTAAGGAGAAAAGAAAGTGGCCAAAGTATAACCAGTTGCTAGACAAAGTAAATCAATTTATGAAAGATTTCCAAGCTTCAAAGTGTAATCTAATTGAGATCTCAAATTTCTCTAGTTCTAGGACATATTCCTATTTGTAAGCTGCAGAAACCAGGCAAGAGACAACCTCTGATTACCCAGGCTCAAACACCAATTCTTACAAAAACCTACTGAGAGATGGAACAGCAGACAGGATCTTTGCACTGATAGAGCCCAGAGGTCAAGGAATGGAGGTTACGATCATGTGATGCAAGGACAACTACCAAATGAGAATAGGCTTCATTTGTGACCTGGATAGACACACTGTCATTTGTGCATCCAAGGGAAATGTCACATTGGTATAGGAAAGGTTCAAGTCTCAAGAACCAGAGTAAGGAAACAGAGATGGAGACAGGGCTCAAAGATGCTAAACTCAGCCTCAATACCAGTTGTGTCGGTTCCTTTCACCTGGAATTGAATGAAATTATACAGATAGGACATTAAAGACTGCAAATGTGAAGTACGTTGCTGCACTAGTCAGTGAGTGGATTCCCAAGTGACCATTTTGTTCCAGTCCTTCTATGAGAGATATTTTTAAAAAAAGATTTTGTTAGGAAAGAATGAAACAAGCATTTATTTGTTGTTGTTTTTCAGCTGTTTCAATCATGTCTGACTCTTCATGACCCCATTTGGCGTTTTCTTGGCAAAGATGTCCTGGATTACTTGCTAAACGGTAAGTGGTTCTCAATTTTGCTTTCACGCAGTGACATTACCAGATTCAGATAGCAGAAGATAACAAGAAGACAACTCTGAAACTGCAAAGCTTCTGCACAGACAACATCAAGGCACCTAAGATAAGAGAAGCAGTTGAATGGGAAAAAATCTTTGTATCAAATTTCTCTGATAAAGGTTTGGTATCCAAGATATGTAAACAATTAATAAGTATATATAAGAGAATAAAGTGACTAGTTGGATTTTATCAGCTGGAGTGAATGTATCAAAGTATCTCAGAAGTACCTGTCACGTTTGCCAAGGAGATATTTTACAAAACATGTTAAAATAATAACAAAATTCATTTGGAAAAACAAAAAGTCCAGAATATGATATTTTAGATATTTCTAGGGAAATGATGAAAAGAGGGAGGGATGAAGGGGGAGTAACACTTCCAGACTTAAAACTATATTGTAAAGCAGTAGTCATCAAAACCATCTGGTAGTGATTAAAAATAGAAAGATAAATCAATGGAATAGACTGGACAAGGGAGAATCAGAAACAATAAAACTCAATAATGCCATGTTTGATGAAATGGAAAACATAAATTACCCAGGAAAAAAACTCTTTATTTGATAAAAACTTCTGAGAAAACTGGAAAATAATCTAGGAGAAAGCAGGCATAGACCAATACCTTATGCTGCATTCCACAATACCTTCTAAATGGACACATGACATTAATATGAAAGATCATATAATAAAAAAATTGGAGGAGAAGCAAATCATATACCTTTCACAGCTATGGCCAGAAAACATATTCTTAACCAAACAAAGGATAGAGGCAAATTACAGAAGATAAAATAGATCATTTTAATTATATGAAACTGAAAAACTTTTGCACAGACAAAATTAATACACTGAGGATAAGAAAGGAAGTGGTCAAATGGGGGAAAAAAATCTTTGTATCAAATTTCTCTGATAAGAGTTTGGTATCTAAGATATAGATATGTGTTGGGGTGGCTAGGTGGCATACTGACCCAGGAGTCAGGAGTACCTGAGTTCAAATCCAGCCTCAGACACTTAACACAAAACTAGCTGTGTGACCTTGGGCAAGTCACTTAACCCCAATTGCCCTACCTTCCCCCCTCCAAAAAGCCATACACACACACACACACACACACACACACACACACAGATATATACACATATATTATGTATGTGACTAATTACCATTCCCCAATAGATAAATGGTCAAAAGATAAGAACAAAAAATTTCTCAAAAGAAAAAAAGTATCAATCACATGAAGAGAATCACATGAAAGGATGCTCCAAATCATTATTAATAAGAAAAAATGCAAATCAAAACAACTTTGAAGTTTCACTTTATTCCCTATAAATTGGCAAAAATGACAAAAAAAAATTACAATAATCAGTATTGAAGAGTTGGTAGAATGATAGGCACATTAATACATGGTTGTTGGAACTGTAAGGTGGTACAACCATTTTGGAAAGCCATTTGAAATTAGGCAATTAAAGTGACCCAAACCCTTTGTACCAGAGACTCCTTAGAGTAGAGACTAGGCCTATATCCACAAAGAGATTATCATTAATAAGGAAGTCCCCATATACATCAAAATATTTATAGCAGCACTTTTTGTGATTATAAAGAATTGGAAAGGCATTGTCTAAACAAATTATAGTACGTGAATGTAATGTAATGTTACTGAGCTGTAGGAAATTGTATGTGTGGTGAATATAGAGAGACAAGATCATATGAATTGATAGAGTGAAGTAGAGCCAAGAAAACAAAATTCACAATGATTACAACAATGTAAATGGAAAGAACAACACAACAAAAAAATTTAAAATGGATTTAACAAAATTATAAAGATCACAAATGACTACAAAAGCCTACTGCTTTCTAGAGGCAGAAAGTTCACATGTTTTGAGACTTTGTTAATGTATTGATCAGATATGCTGATTTTTTTTTTGGTCTTTAAAAAGTACTATTGTTATGCGGATGGCTCTCTGGAAAGGCAAGGGAAGGAATACTGAAAATAACTATAATGATACAAAATATAGAAGATATCAACAAAAATTTACTTAAAAAAGAGTTCTGTCACTTTTCAACAGCTAATGGAAAAAGGTAGCTAGGGAACAGGTGGTTGTGTTTGTCCTTCATTTCTGAAAAGGACTATGGCTTCAGGGAGATGATGACATGACTTGCAGTTGACTTTGGTTTGAGAGAGGGAGGGCTATGCAAGGTCACCACAAGGTCACCAGCCTCACTTTCTCCTCCAGAGCCATTTGGAACCAGTGACCAGATATTCATCAGGATGCCAGGAGATGACCCAGGATGCAATGGCCTTTTCTCATACTCACTTAGTGTGAGGTATCATCCATTCAGAGAATAAGCCTCATTCAGAAGTAAGTCAAGGAGTGGCCCCTTCAATTAGAAAAAGAGAAAAAAAATCAACATGGGAGGTGCAGACCCTCAGGGTTGCTGTTCCAACGAGAAATAGTTACCATCAAGCCAGAAAGGCCCAAAATGGTCCTCTTCAAAAAACGAAAGACAACCTGTAAGCAGAGGACCTAGCTAGTTAGGTAACTCAGCTCATCCTCTCCCTCTCTCTCTCTTTCTCCTCTACAAAGGAAGGTAAATTTTGATGGCCAGAAGCTGTCCACTTAACTTGTGGTTTACTGGCTAGATTCCTTTCTTTCTCTTTCTTTTTCTTTTCTTTCTTTCTTTTTTTTCTTCTTTCACAAGACTTTAAACACAGTTCACTCTGAAGCTCATAGATTGGACCACAGTAGGTCCCTGCCCAAGGTCCATTTAATCGCTGTATTTTGGGCCTTCCTGAGTTGATGACATGACCTACCTGGAGGTTTGAGTATACCTAGATGATGTCATCGATAGTAGAAGAACCTGAGGAAAGACTGAGATAAGCAGGTACTAAACAAGGTAGAGGAAGATGGTCTAAAGTAGCAGAGCTTCTCTCAAGTAACATTGTTTTGCAGGAAGGAATGAGCACTGATCCAGAGAAGATGGAAGCATTTCTCAGTTGGCCATGTCCAGAGAACCTGTGAGAATCAGGGATTTTTCTAGGATTCAGCGGCTACTGTTACAGATTCGTAAAGAATGATGATGCTATTGCTAAACCTTTTAACCATCTCACTCAAAAATATGTCAAATCAACAATGAGCATTATTAAGAGCTTACTATGTGCCAGACACTGCACTGAGTATTGGGGAAACAGATAAAAGTAATAATAGTCCCTACCCTTCAGGAGATCACATTCTTTTTTTTTTTAATTAAATTGGTTTGTTTACTTTTAGTTTACAACATTCAGTTCCACAGTCTCTTGAGTTTCTGATTTTCTCCCCTTCCCTCTCCTCCCCCCCATCATGGCAGCGTGCACTCGGATACAGGATCTACAAATATCTTCACATCAATCATTAGTCAGGTTGTAAAGAAGGATTGAAACTGATGGAATGATCGGGGGGAAGAGGAAACAAAACAAAACAAGAAAAAGAAACAGAGCAAGGAGTTTGTTTCATTCTGCACTCAGACTCTGCATCTCCTTCTCTGGATGTGTATTCTCCTTCAATCATGAGTCTTTTGGAGTTGTCCTATAACCCTGCATTGCTAAGAGGAGCCCAGTCTATTGAAGTTAGTCATCACACATATGTTGTATCTGTGATTGTGTACAAATTTCCAGGAGATCACATTCTAATGGAGGAATCAATATGCAAACAACTTGGTCTATGTGAGATATATTCAGAATAAATTGGAGGTAATCTGAGAGAGAGGGCACAGGCATTGAACAAGAACAGGAATGGCCTTGTGCAAAGTTGAGATTTGAAGGTGCCAAAGAAACTAGGAAGTAGAGACAGGAGGGAAAGTATTGCAGGCACTGACAGGCAATGAGAAAGGTATGAAAAGTAGAAGAAAATCAAGTTGTCTCAGAGGAAAAATAACTGATCTTGGAAAAACCTGCCTCAAAAAAAAAAAAAAAAGAATTACTCAACTGCCTGAAAACCATGACCAAAAAAAGAGCCTAGATTTCAAGAAATCTTTTTCTTTTTTTTTAAGGTGAAAGGCAAGGCAATTGGGGTTAAGTTACTTGCCCAAGTCACACAGCTAGTAAGTATGTCAAGTGTCTGAAGTCCAATTGGAACTCAGGTCCTCCTGAGTCCAAAGCCAGTGCTCTGTTCACTGTGCCACCCAGCTGTCCCCACAAGAAATATTTAAAAATGAAAAAACTGCTCAGATCTCTTAGAACTAAAGAGCAAAATGAAAATAGAAAGAATTCATCACTCATCTCCTTATAGAAATCCCCAAATGAAAATTACCAGGAACAAGACAGCCAAAATCCAGAGCTTCCAGGTGAAAAAAAAAGAAAAAAAGGAAAAAAATACCACATGCAGCCAAAAAGGAAAAATGCAAGTACCAAAAAGGTGTAGTCAGGATCATACCCTATTTATCAACCAGCATCAGGCAAAAGCAGGGCTTGGAATGCAATACTCCAGAAGGCAAAGGATCTAGGCATATAGCCAAAAATAATGTACCCAGCAAAACTAGTTAGTCAGTCTTACTACTCATCTCTAACAGGCAGCATCCAATTTGGCCCTAGTTAAAATATAGTTCAGTGGACTACTATCTATCTGTTTACCGTGATCCATATATCTTTGAATTTCTCGATGACAGGCCATTTCAAAACTAAGAACTCTTTCATAGAGTCCTCTGCTTCATTTTGGACAATTGGTGGGTACAGTAGGTTTCTTGGTAGAGAACTGCTTCAGAGACTTTCAGGCTAAAATCAGTTTGTAGCATATAAAGGGTTTGCTCAGGTCTGAGTAGGCTGGTATGAAGTAGATCTTTAAGTGTCTTTCATTGCCCATCCCAACTATTTCCAATGACTTTCCAATGGATTTAAACCCAACTGACTTTTGTTGTCTTTCTTCTTGTTGATTCTTTCCAATCACTTCTAACCCTCAAATTCCTTCCCACTCCTGTCTATCCTCCATTTAGCTGCAAATGTGATCTTTCTAAAGCTCAGGTCTGATCATGTAAGCCCCCCTATTCAAAAAACTCCTGTGACTCTGTCACCTTCAGGATAAAATACAAAATCTTCTGTTTGACTTTTAAGAACCTTCACAACCTGGCCCTTTCCTACTTCCTTTCCAGTCTTCTTATACTTTGCTTCCCTTCACATATTCTTCAATCCAGTGACACCAGCCTCCTTGCTGTTCTTCACTCATGACACTCAATCTCTTGACTTTGTTTTTTTAAGGAATTTGATTTTCCTCAATCAATAAAAAATCTTAACTCTAGGCATCTGGGTCAAAAGAGAACTTTTTATCCTAGTGACTAAAATAGATTTTACTTACTCCCAAATGACAACAGATGTGTATGAGAAGTGTGTAAATCCTGCTCAGTGTGTCCAAAGGAAAGTGCTGCCCATTTGTGCTCCTGTTTGGACAAGATAAGCACTTGCAAACCGTTGGAGCCTGTGTGCTTCTAGAGACTTCTTGTCTTTAGAAGGAAACAAAAAGAAAATGCTCCCCATCCTAGTGGTACCTAACTGTTTCATTTCTTTTATATGGTCATCCCCAACTAGAAACCAGAAAACTATTACAGTTGGGAAGATGTTATATAAGAAAAATACTTCTCATTACTTCTAGTAGTAGCTAACCATTTCATTTGGTGTATACAGGCATACCTAACTAACTACAAGCTAGAAAGCTACTACTTTCAATAAGATGTTATAAGAAAAGTACTTCTTGGCATATTATTTCTGATCAAGGTAGCAACTTTAAAAGCAAACTGCTTAAGGAGAGGTTGGCCATGGCAAGAGTTAAGGAGTTTAGAATCACATCTTGCCACCCCCAGAGAGACCCACAATCTCAATATTTCAATTGCACTCTTCTCAACATGAAAACTAGAAGTCAAAGTGAAAATCTCAGTGGAGTCAGAACATATCATTTTCAATGCATGCATATGTTGCTGCCATTAATGATAACTCAGACTTTATATTTGCTAATGTTTGAAGGGAAGCTGTATTTATCTATTGACTTGTGCTTTGGAGTTTAAGAAAAAGGCAAGATGGAGAAACTCATAAATAGTGTGTATCTCAGTTAAGAAATAGGTGAAAGGAGGCTTATTAGCTAGCCATGGCCTCAGCTTAGAAAAGTCCTGATAGCAATGAGCAATTGGACAATGCCAGAGTCCATTGTGAAGACCTCTATACCAGTGACAGAATTCTGCTAAGAAATCTTGCTGTGAAAGGAGCACACAAGATAAATCAATGAAAAAACTCATCCTACCAAATCTTGGTAAGTTTGATCAACTTACAGATTTACAAAGTAGCCCCAGAGCATAATCAGAACCTAACAAAGGCAATACACCAAAAACATCTCTTACCTAATGGGGAGTTGGTCAGAATTCCTGATGAGCAAGTAGATAGTAATGACAAAAAGCCAGCTCTTCAGACTCTAAGGTGAAGAGCTTGACCACCTGTTGACAGAGTAAGCCCAACAGATGAGGATTCTAATGAGGATAAAATTGAGTATGGGTACCCATATTATATAACTGTATATAACTATATAACTACTCAAGTAGTTATATCCCTTCCATAGGAGAACTCCTCTTCAATGATGAGGGAGGACTGAACCCAGATGCAACCCTGAGATTACGTGATATCCCAATTTTAGGGGCTACTAAGCATGGGCAGGCCAGACCCCATATGGACCACTGCTGAGGTCCCATTGTTAAATTTTGAGTATGAGCATTTATACTTTAGAAATCTGATATAAATCTAGACTTGATTTACTATTTTGTTGATTGTCTACACTTAAGAAAGTATTAATAATACATATTAAGCTTAAAAGTACATGTTTATATTCTTATTCCTCAGAGAGCTGGGCTGTTAAACATTTCCCAACACACTCCTGTATTGCTTTATAAACATTGCTTGAGCTCAGGTGGAGTGTAGGTGAAGGCTCAAGGAATGAAGTCATCACTAGACTGGAGGCCTAGTGATTATATGATAATAACAATAAGAATAATAATAAATTAGCATTTACATAGCACCTTAAGGTTTATAAAATACTTTACATCCATTATCTCAGTTGAGTCTCACAGAAGCCCTTGATCCTAGAAGCTCTAAATAGCCAGCCTGAACCACAGAAGATAAGGATATTAGCAAAAAGGTAGATACCATGATTCAGATATGGCCAAACCCAACCAAATTTTTCAGTGTCTTTGTATTTATTAGCACTAAATCCTATTCATAAGAGTACTATGATCTGGAACTCAATGCATTGTGACTTTTCTTGCCTCCTGAGAAGAAGCTTATATGATAATAGAATACACTGCTAATAGAAACTTGAGGGTGTACACAGAACCCTTCACTCCAGGGGCAAGACAGACACAGAGTTCAGTTTTGGAGACTCTCCAGTACCAAAGGAATGGAAGGATCATTTGAAGAAGAAATTTAGCAGAAAAGTTGGACTGAGAACTACATAAGTGGGAAGTATGTGGTCCCTCTCTAGGACCCCTGACATTTTCCCAAAAATTTTTTCTCAGTCATGAAGGAATTAGAGAACTCCCCGAAAAGAGCTATGAATCAAAGGTAGCATCACAGAGTTTCAAGATCCACACTCCTTACCCATAGTGAAGAAGAAGACAGGCAAAATTAAGACATGTGTGAACTGATAAATGAGAAAACTAACCATGGGTGCAGGAAGCATTAAATAGTCTGGCAATCAGTTTTCTGGGTTAGACCTATACAAAAAGTACTAGATCCTCACAACAAAGGGAGATCAGGAGAAGTCAGCCTTTTTTTGTCTATTGGAAGTCAATCAATCTACATTTATTGAGAGCTAGATACTGTGCTGTGAGTCTATAGTATGAGGGGCAGTCCTACAATGCTGAGATCCTTACCATGTTCCACTGGATCTTATAAAAAATAGTAGATGGAAGGTCCTGAAGAAAAGGTAACAAAACCTCCTTCTTTGCAGCAAAGATATGGGAGAATATTAGGACAGAATATTATAGACACTGTTAGACAATGTTTCTATAGCAGAAGAATCATTTTTATCATTCATCATTTTTATTTGTCACAAGGGAGGGCTCCTTCTGGAGGAGGAGATAGAAAGACAAAAGGCACCAATAAAATATATTTTTAATAGGTCTTTGTTTATCTGAATGAGCTCATGGCATTTTCAGAGATATCTGAAGAGCAAGAAGGGAGACTAAAGAAGTCCTTGGGTCTACTATAGGCTGCTGACCTACAGTTGTCATTGACGAGGACCAGTCTCACCAAGCCTCTGTCAAGTAGTATCTCAGCAGGGAATGAGTCCCTGGGAACTAACCCTGAGAAGATAGAAGCACTTGTCACCTTGCCGTGTCTAAAGAGTTATCAGGACATTAAGATATTTCTGGAGGTTAGAGGTTATTATCAGAGATTCATGAAGAATTATGCCATCATTGCAAAGCCTGTCAAAACCTGTGGATATATGTACTCAAGGAACCAGAAACAGAAGGACCGAAAGAAGCAATCTGGACTGGATCCTATGGCACCTTTAAGAGATCCCTGGAAAAGACACGGGACCAGAACTTTAAGGACTTAGCTGACAGAGAATTAAAGGAGAACGTTAGCTGCTAGGACATAGAGGATCCCAGATTCCCCAGACAACACTCTTTTAGGGCTTAGAGATGTACCACTCTCATAAATAATTGAAAAAAATCCCTTCTAGACTCCTTCATACAGTCTAAGCATTCACAAAGGTACTTGAGTGCTGGGTCTGGAGTTAGGAAGACCCGAGTTCAAATGTGACCTCAGACACTCACTAGCTTTGTAGCCTTGGGCTGATCACTTAATCTCTGTTTGCCTCTGTTTCCTCAATGATGAAACAAAGATAGTAATAGCACCTACCTTACAGGGTTGTTGTGAAGATCAAATGAGACAATACTTATGAAAAGCACTTCGTACAATGCCTGGAAGAGAGCAGGTGCTAAATAAATGCTTATTTCCTTCCTAAAAAGATCCTGTGCTAGGCAAGCCACAGGGGCAGGTTGAGCAGAGGGCAAGGCATAGGCAGATGAAGAAATCCTAGCACTCCCTGACTGATCTCCATAGCAACCACTGACTCTATCAGCTCTTTATCTGGAAGTGCATAGCATGTTTCATTATAAGTCCTTTGGAATTGACCTCACTTTCAGCTTACAACCTTCCTACTTGCTTCTCACCCCCTCCATCTCAATCCAGAAATAAATTAAACTCAAAAGAAAATAGAAGGAGACAGAAACAAAGAATCTTTGTATAGAGATGTTTAAGAAGGAGGGCAGGATAGGTAAAAGAATAGTCATAAGTAAAACAATCTTGGAGGTTGAAGGGAAGAATGTGAAGGGAGAATTAAAGGAAAAGGAAAAAAGAGGAAAAACTTGAGATGGTCCCCAACACCTTTAAAAGGAGAAGAGACAATAAAGAGGAAACAGACCATTTCATTTAAAAGATGACAAGTTACCAGGCAAATCCCTTTTTTTCTACCACCTCATCTTTATTTGTAAAGAGGAAGATAGGAATAGAGAGGGGAGAAAGTACAAGAGGACAGAATGGAGGGTAATACACAATTAACAGTCATGACTATGAATGTGAATGGTATGAACTTACCCATAAAATGGAAGAAGATAGAAGAACGGATCAGAAATCAGAAACTCACAAGATGTTGTTTACAAGAAATACACTGGGAACATAATGATTCATAT
Source organism: Pseudochirops cupreus (assembly GCA_028627135.1). Classification (NCBI taxonomy): domain Eukaryota; kingdom Metazoa; phylum Chordata; class Mammalia; order Diprotodontia; family Pseudocheiridae; genus Pseudochirops; species Pseudochirops cupreus. Next base: position 186,633,951 of record CM053584.1, on the reverse strand, counting down.
ACAGTTCAAATGAGGGACTGGAGCAAAAATCTATTATACTTTAGCTGAACTCAATAAAAGCAAGGATGGCAATTATCATTTCAGAAAGGGCTACAGTAAATATAGAAAAAGTATAAAAAAGATATGCAAGGAAATTACATTATGCTCATAGGTGCTATAGATAATGAATCAATATCAATGCATAATTTATGTGTACTCAATAATATAGCATCTAAATAATTAAAGGAAAAGTTAATCAAATTGGAGGGAGAAATAAAAATAGTGAGGGCTCTCAATGTCCTCCTTTCAGACCCAGACAAAGCCATCTAGAAGATAAATAAGAAAGACATTAAAATGCCAAATAGAGCTTTAGAATATTTAGGTATGGTAGACATTTGGGGTAATAAAATTGCAATAGAAAATAATTTACTTACTACTCAGCTGTATATAACACCTTTACAAAAACTGACCATATGTTTAGGCATAGAGACCTCACCAAAAATGTAGAAAAGCAGAAATGTAAAGCACATTATTTATAGGTCATTATGCAATAAAATTACATAAAATAAAATAAAGGACTTTTAAAGAAAAAATTTTAAAGTAATTGGAAACTGAACATAATTCCAAAGAACTGGTAGATTGAAGAATAAATTATTCAAGCAATAGAAAATTTGATAAAAGAAAATGACAATAATGAAACTGCATACTGAAACTTATGGAATATAGAGCTCTGGCAGTTCTGAGGGAAAATTTTATGGCTAAATATTTTTATCAGCAAAAGAGAAATAAATGAAGAGCATACAATGAAAAAAAATTGAACAATAACAAATCAAAAATCTCCAAATAAATAAGAAAGTGGAAGAGATTAATTCAATTGTATACAAAAAGACCATTGAATCAATAAATAAAACTAGAAGCTATTAAAAAATTAATAAAGGGAGCGGAGCCAAGATGGTGGCATAGGAGCAGCAAGGTACAGCAGCTCCCACACAGCCACCTCAAAATACCCATAAAATATGACTCTAAACAAATTCTAGAGCTCTAAAACGCACACAAATATACTTTCCTCTGAAGGCAGCTCAGCTAGGAGGGACCACCTCAGTGCCGGGAGCCAAAACCAGCCTAGCCTGAATCTGCGGCTTGGCCCTGGGGGCGACCTGACAAGCCTAGCCAAGCTGCAGCCAGAGCTTCAGGAGAGTGGATCTGCAGCAGCTGTGGCAGTATCCAGGATTATCAAGCCATAAGAAAAAAAAGGACTAAGTGAAAGGTCAGTGGAACTCGGCTAAAATTGGGAGAGATAAGTGGGTCCAGCTAAACTGCCTCCAGGGCAAGGAAGCAGCAGAAGTGGAGGCCCTGCAGCCACCTCCACCTTGCTGCTTCAGAGCTCCCGGCCTGCAGACTGCAGGGGGGCCAAGCAATCGTTCAGAGGCCAAGTGCTGTTGCGTTGAGCTGCCTGGATCCGGATCATGGTCTTGGGTGGTGGTGGTCCTGGGGTGCATTTTCAGTGAGCCAGAGCTGGTGGGGGCTGCAGCAGCCTCCTAAAAGTGCCACC
>CM053584.1:186606075-186631920 GCA_028627135.1 Pseudochirops cupreus | reverse complement strand
AATCATCTCATAGAAGAGGCAAAGGATAACTGTTACAATGGAGGGGAAGAACAGGAAGGCAAAAGGGAAAGAGTCAACCTTACTCTCATTGAAATTGGCTTAGGGAAGGAATGACATAAACTCTAAACTGGGTATCTTGCCATGCAGGAGAGTAGGAGGGATGGAGATGAGAGATGGGATGATGGAGGGGAGGGGAGGGTGGGGGGAGGGTTGACAGAAGTACACACATCTGTAAAGGGACAGGGACAGGGACAGGGTAGAGAATAGAACAAGGGGGGAGCAGGATAGGAAGGAGGGACATATAATCAGTCTCTCACAATATGCCCACTTGTGGAGAGATTCTGCGTAATTACACGTGTACAGCCCGTATTTAATTGCTTGTCCTCCCAGTGAGGGTGGGTGACGAGGGAGGAAGAGAAAGAATCTAGAATTTAAAGTTCTATAATCAAATGTTAAAAATATATATGTATATATATATATACAATTATTATTATTATTATTATTATTAACTACATCCAACTGGGACTTAAGATACACAGGCACTGTGGTAGGGAGATCATCCTGCCCTACTGGAAAGTCAGAGGGATGATGGGGAAGGACATAGGAGAGAATAGATTAGGGGAGGGTTTATACAATGGGATGGCTGTTTTGGGGTGGTAGGTAGGGGAAAGATGGGGAGAAAATTTGTAACTCAAAATCTCGTGGAAATGAATGATGTAAACTAAAATAAATAAAAGTTAGAATAAGAAAAAAAAGAATGTGAAAAAAAAAAGGATTAGTTGTGAGACAAAGCCAATGTAACCAAGAAGAAAAGCAAAAAGCTGGGAAATAATTTTTACTGCCAGTGTTTCTGATAAAAGTTTAATTTCTAAAATTAAAAAAAATTAATAAAATAGACAGCTAACCAGATTAAAAGAGATGGGAAGGAAAACTAAATTGTTTTGGTTGAAAATGAAAAAGTAGAGCTTAACAACAATTATAGAGAAAATAAAGGAAATTATTAGAAGCGACTTTGCCCAATTGTGTGATAACAAAAATAACTTGGAAGATATGGGATGGATACTTACAAAATACTCAGATTAACAAAAGAAAAAAATAAACTACTTCACCTAATATCAGGGGAAATTGAACAAACCATAAATGAAGTCCTAAAGTAAAAATTTCAGGACATGATGGATTCACAAGTGAATTCTATCAAACATTCAAAGAACAATTAATTCCAATAATACATAAGCTGCTTGCAAAAATAGAAAAAGAAAGTACCCTCCTAATTTCTTTCTAAGATATAAATAGTCTTGCTATCTAAACTAGAAAAAAATGGACAGAAACAAAAATATAAACCACTATCCTAATGAACATTATTTTAAATAAAATATTAGGAAGTAGGCTATAATAACATATTAGAAAGATTATACACTATGAGCAGGTTGGATTTATACCTGTAATGACAAATTGGTTCAACATAAACAAGACTATGTGTGTATGTGTGTGTGTGTGATTGTGTGTGTGTGTGTGTGATTAACTATGTTAATAATATAAATAATAAAAACCATATGGTTTTATGAATAGATGCTTAAAATAGATGCTTTTAACAAAATCAGCACCTATTTCTATTAAAAACTTCAGAAGTCATGGGAATAAATGGACATTTCCTTAATATAGTAAATATTAGTTGTTCATAGGAAAATGAAGGGCTCAGGCCAGAAGGTGTCCAATACATGAGAGTGGGGGACAGCTACAGTATCAATGAAGCATCTGGACCAAAGCAGAAAGGAAGCTCAGCTGTAGGTGCATCTGGTAACAAAAGGAAAGTCCAGTGCTGTAAAGATCAATATTGCATAGGAATGTAAAGCCTGGAATGTAAGGTCTATGAACCAAAGTAAGCTGGATGTGGTCAAACAGGAGATGGAAAGATTAAATATTGATATCTTGGGTGACAGTGAACTGAAATAGACAGGAATGGGTGAGTTTAATTCAGGTAATCACTAAATATAGTACTCTTGGCAAGAATCCCTTAGAAGAAATGGAGTAGCCCTAAAAGTCAACAAAAGGGTGAGAAAAGCAGTACTGCAGTGTCATCTCAAAAATGACCTAATGATATCTGTTCAAATCTGAGGCAAACTGCTCAACATCAAAGTAATTCAAGTCTATGCTCCAACCACTGATGCAAAGATCACTTCTATGAAGCCCTACAATCTTCTTTAAACAACCAAAAAAAGATGTCACATTTGTCATAAGGGATTGGAATGCTAAAGTAGGAAGTGAAAGAATAACAGGCAAATTTGGCCTTGGAGTACAAAATGAAATAGGGCAGATATGAATAGAGTTTTGTCAGAATAACTTGCTGATCATAACAACCACTCTTTCTCAACAGCCCAAAAGGCAACTCTATACATGGACACAGCCAGATGGTCAATATAGAAATCTGATTGATTATGTACTTTGCAGCCAAAGGTAGAGAAGCTCTATACCAACGATGGGGAACCTATGGCCTCAAGGTCACATGTGCCCTTCTAGGTCCTTGGTTGTGACTTTTCGACTAAGTCCAAGTTTTACAGAATGAATCCTTTTCTTAAAGGGATTTGTTCTGTGAAGTTTGGATTCAAAGGGTGCACTTGAGGACCTAAAGGGCCACATGTGGCCTCGAGGCCAAAGGATCCCCCCCCACTTGCTCTATATAGTCAGCTAAAACAAGATTGTAGCTCAGATCATGAGCTTCTTATTGCAAAATTCAGACTCAAAATGAAGAAAGTAGGGAAAACTTTCAGACCATACAGGCATAAGGTAGATAACATCCTCTATGAATATGAAGTATAGGTGATAAATAGATTTAAGGAATTAGATCTAGTAGATATAGTGCCTGAAGAACTATGGACAGAGGTTCACAGTATTGTACAGTAGGTGGCAACAAAAAACATTACAAAGGGGGCGGCTAGATGGCACAGTGAATAGAGCACCATCCCTGGAGTCAGGAGGACCTGAGTTCAAATCTGGCCTCAGACACTTAACACAAAAACTAGCCATGTGAGCTTGGGCAAGTCATAACCTCCAATTGCCCTCCAAAAAGCAAAACAAAATAAAATAAAATATATAAAATAAAAAACATTCCAAAGAAAAAGAAGAGCAAGAAAGCAAAACGGTTGTCTGATGAAGCTTCATAAATAGTTGAGGAAAGAAGGAAAGTGAAAGGAAAAAAGGAAAGATATACCCAACTGAATGCAGAATTCCAGAGAATAGATAGCAACAAGAGACAAGAAGGTTTTCTTAAAGGAACAATGCAAAGAAATAGAATAATAGAATGGGAAAGACAAGAATTCTCTTTAAGAAAACTTATCAAAGTAAATGGGCATGATAAAAGACAAAAATGGTGCAGATATAAAAGAAGCAGAAGAGATTAAGAAGAGGTGGCAAGAATAAAAAAAACTATTCAAAAAACATCTTAACATCACCAATAACCATGATGTGTGGTTACTGATCTAGAGCCAGACATCCTGGAGAGTGAAGTCAAGTGGGTCTTAGGGAAACATTGCTAACAATGAGGCTAGTGAAGGTGTTGGAATTTCAGCTGAGTTCTTTAAACCCTAAAAGATGATACCGTTAGAGTGCTGCACTCAATATGCCAGCAAATTTGGAAAACACAACAGCGGACAGTGGATTGAAAAAGATCAATTTATGTCCCAAGTCTAAAGGAGGGCCATGCCATGGAATGTTCAAATTACTGAAAAACTGCATTCATTTCACATGCCACCAAGGTTATGCTTAAGATTTTGCAAGCTAGAGTTCAGCAATATGTGAACTGAGAATTACCAGAAGAGCAATTCGGTTTTCAAAGAGGCAGAAGAACTAGAGACCAAATTGCCAACATTCACTAGACTATGGAGAAAGCAAAGGAGTTCCAGAAAAACATCTACTAGGGGTGGCTAGGTGGCGCAGTGAATATAGTACCGACCCTGGAGTCAGGAGGACCTGAGTTCAAATCCCGCCTCAGACACTTAACATAAAACTAGCCATGTGACCTTGGGCAAGTCACTTAATCCCAATTGCCCTGCCTTCCTCCCTCCAAAAAGGCAAAAAAGAAGAAGAAGAAGAAGAAGAAGAAGAAGAAGAAGAAAAAGAAAAACATCTACTTCTGCTTCGTTGACTACACTACAGCCTTTGACTCATGGATCATATGTAGCAAGTCTTTGAAAAGATGGGAATAGCAGATCATCTTACTTGTCTCCTGAGGAGCCTGTATTCAGGCCAAGAAGCATCAATCAGAACTGAACATGGAACAACTAATTGGTTTAAGATTAGCAAAGTCATACAATAAGGCCATCACCTTATTTATTTAACTTCTATGCAGAGTACATTGTAGGAAATGCCAGACTAGATGAATCAAAAGTTGGAATTAAGGTTGGTAGGAGAAATATCAATAGTCTCAGACATGCAGTGATACAACTCTCTGACGGTAGAAAATAAAAAGGAATTAAGAAGCTTCTTGATGAGGGTAAAAGAGGAGAGTGTAAAAGCTAGCTTGTAGCTTGACAGCAAAAAAACTAAGATCTTTGCAACTGGTTCTATCACTTTCTGGAGGGAGAGGGAGAAAAAAATGGAAGCAAGGTCAGATTTTATATTCTTGGGCTCAAAGACCACTGCAGCTGGCAACTACAGTGATGAGATTAAAAGACACTTGCTCCTTTGAAGGAAAGCTATAGCAAATCTGGACAGCATATACCAACAAAGTTGTCTGTATAGTCAAAACCATGTTTTTCCAGTAGCAATGTATGATTGTGAGCTGGACAGCTGAGTGTGGCAGAATTGATGCTTTTGAATTGTGGTGCTGGAGAAGACCTTTGAGAGTCCCTTGGACAGCAAGGAGATCAAATCAGTTAATACTTAAAGAAATTAATTCAGGCTGTTCCCTGGAAGGTCAAATATGGAAGATGAAGCTTAAGTACCTTGGCCACATAATGAGAAGATGGGACTCATTGGAAAAGACTCTGATGTTGGGAGAGATTGAAAGGAAAAGGAAAAGGGAACATAAGAGGATACGATGGATAGTGTCATGAAAAAACAAACAAACATGAAGGTGGACAGAGGCTAGAATATCCTGATGTGCTATGGTCCATGGAATCACAAAGAATCAGACATTTACTCAACAACTGGACAATAACAACATTCTATGCAGTGGAGAAAATTTAGAGGTTCTTCCAATAACATCTTGAGTAAAGCAGGGATACCTATTACCACCACTATTATTTAACAGTGCGAGAAATGCTAGCTATAGCAATAACACAAAAAGTATATATGAGGAAACTGAGGCCCATAGAAGTTATGTGACTTCACAGGGTTATACAACTAGCTAGTGTCTAAGGTAAAAACATGAACCCAGCTCTTTGTGATTCATCTCAAACATGACATGTCTAAAACTTTGCCAGGTCTTGCCATTTCAATGTCCACAATGTTTCTTATATCCACCCCCTACTCTCTACTCACACAGCTGCCACCTTGGTTCAGACCCTAATCACTTCTTACCCAGAGATCAGTAATAAACTCCTAATTGGTTTCCCCCGCCTCAAAATTCTTACCATTTCAGTCCATCCTCCACGCAAAATAATTTTACTTAAGTGCAAATGTGACCATGTCATTCTACTACTCAATAAACTGCTCTGGCTTCCTCTTGCCTCGAAAATATAAAACACGTCCTCTGTTTGGCTTGTAGCGTCCTTCACAGACTGCCTCAATCTATCTTTCCAATCTCATTCGAGACTACGCTACCCCCCAAACTCTGCAGCTTTTACTGGCTCTCCCCTAGGCCTGAAATGCAGGCCCTTGTCACTTCCACTCCGTATAACGCTGTCTTCCCACAAGACACAGTTTTAGCAGCACTTTCTGCCTGAGATCTTTCCAGATTCCCTTATTGCTAGTGTTCTCCCTCTCAAACTGCCTTGTATTTAACTACTTTGCATTTATTGGCATTTATTTTCTTCATGTTTGTAGTGAGTACTCCTACCTCACTTTCTCAGTGAGGCCAGATATATTTCCCCTTCAGAATACTGGGGGGACTCCTAAGAGATTGAGGTGACTCTTTTCTAATGCTATCAACTCAAGCCCCCTATCTGGTATGTCTCAGTGACTAGTACACTAATTCCATTTTACCAATTAATATTAATTAGCTTTTACAAAAGGATCTTTACAAATTGTCCATCCCAACACCTCACTAGTAGACTTCTCCTTCTATCTCTTTGGTCTCTGAAAAAAGTGGACTCAGACATCACACAGTTTCTACACAGCATTAGTCCCAATAATTTCATGTTTTAATGTGGCATCCCTGCTGGATGATAATGCTGTTCTCTCCTCCTTCTAAACTTCAAAGTTGGATTAACTCTACTGGAACAGAGTCCACTTTCTGGAACAGACTCCCACTTTCGGGCCTCAGGTACCTCAGTCTCTTGGTCTCTCAAAGTTCAGAACAAAGAGCCAAGGTCCCTATTCAAAGAGGCTCCTCTTCACCACTTGTTAGCCAAAACAGAAATAGTTACACAATATCTGTGCATGCTCCAAAGTTCTCGTGGGAATGGCATTAGCTGAGTGCTCTGCACATGCTTGCAGTAACTGGGCTTATTTTCCAGTCCTCCCTGCATTTGCCACAGGGCTCTGAGCTTCATGATTGCTCAGGGTGAGTTAAGTATTACACTCATGGGGAAGACAGTTTCCTTAGTTGTCTTTGTATCTCCACTTTGTATCTCTTTGTATCTCCTGACGTATAGTAGGCACTTAATAAATGCTTGTTGATCGATTAATTCTCTGCAGGTTCCACACTCTCTCCACTGTGCCAAGCTACCTCCCAGAGAAGAAGAAGGATAGGTTCATCAGCAGAGGGAAAGGAATAGGTTAAAGTGTTAATGAGGGAGAAAGCAGATTTGGATGAATAAGAGGGAGGACAGTTTACAAAATAGCCCCAGGGATGGTCAGGGCTTTACGAAAACAATAATCACTTGTTCTAATCACTAGCAAAAAGGAAGGAAGCAGCATGGAAGGATTAAGAAATCGTAGAAAAGAACCGTTGACCAGATGCTGGTAGACAGTTTGCATCCTTGACTAGTACATACAGTTAGGATACAAGTCAATATCGTGAGGAAGAGAACTCTGAGTTTGTTTATGCCACTGGAAAACCGGAAAGGCTGCCAGAAGTGCCTCCCTCTGAGGAAAATACCTGCATGAACAGGCTAGGGCTGAAGGTAATGCCTTTCTACTCCAGATTCAAAGCGCTCAAGAGGTCCCCTACAGAATCTGATCTTTTGGGCTTCAGTTCAACTCACTTTAGGCCATCCAAAGGTTCATATTAAAATTATTGACTGCTAAAGTCAAGCATATCTTAAGGATGAGGGAATATCATCTTCAAAAGTGATAGTGGGGGCAGCTAGGTGGCACAGTGAATAGAGCACTGGCCCTGGAGTCATGAGGACCTGAGTTCAGATCTGGCCTCAGACACTTGACACACTTACTAGCTATGTGACCTTGGGCAAGTCACTTAACCCAAATTGCCTTGCCTTCTTCCCTCAAAAAAAAAAGTGACAGTGAATCATACAAGAGATGCCCAGACTAGCTAGTGGCCAGGCTAATATTCAATGCTCCAGGGGTGACTGTTAAAGATGCGACATAACATCTGCCCATACTTGCTAATCCGGGTTAGCATACTATATTTGGGGAAAGATATTTCCTTTGGTAATTTTCAGGAACTACAAATTTCTTAGCTGCTGAGAGAAATAATAATTTTCAGGTAAATCTTTCTCCCTCTCTCACCAAGTAATCCTCTGGCTAGTTTTAGCCATATGGAAAAAAGGAGACAGAGACACTGGGTTATTTGAGGATCTGGAGGAAGGCCTATGCATCTATACAGCCCCTACAGGGAACTATGTGAATGAAAAAGCCAGCACCAGATGGAGATGTTGAAATGGCAATTGAGCCAGATGGGGAGAGGCCTATAGGCCACTGTATCACATGGCTTCTGGAGAGATAGAGCTTCAGTGAGAGAACAAAGTAAGGGAAACAAGGCCTTTACTGGAGCAAGGCACCAAAGAACTGGTACAAAAAGAAAGGCCAATGTATCAGAGAACCATATGCATTGAGAAGCAATAAGGCTTAGAGTCAGAGTGGAAGATAGCAACCTGAAGACCTTGTCCTTCCCAGTACTAGATAGATTGGTACAAAATGAAAGTACATTGACCTAGTCTCTCAATGGTACTGTTAAGTTAGCCTGATTGTATAGGTCACAATATGATAGAGTCATAGATTTAGAGTTGGAAGCGACCTTAGATGTCCTCTTGTCCAATCTCTTAATTTTTTTTTGCAGATGAGGAAACCGAGGCACAGAGAAGTTAAGTCACAGGTAGTAAGTGACAGAACTTAGGCTCAGGTTTTGAACTTAGGACCTCTGCCTCCAGAGCTTTCTTTCCATATTTCATTCAAAGTGGACTTACTAACATCCCCAAGTTATTTTCCAATGGAGAATATTAGGAGAGTTTTCTTGATTGTCCATGCAGTTGGGTATAAACCTTTTCTGTATTTTTGTTATATAAATAAAATATTTCTTATCTTCTATATCTTATTGGCCTAAGTGATTAAGGTAAGGTGAAAACCAATTTTAAGTTTCTCTAGGTCATGTACTTTTCTCTAGAAAGTACCTAGGTCAGGTACCTTCTCTGGAAGGTACTTTTTAAAAATCACCAAGATTGCAACAGATCCTTCAACTAGTCAATGGCTAGCTACCTTATAATTCCATTAAATTGACTGAAGAGTTACTTTACAGCTTCTAAAAGAGTAACAAAGTGCAAAGACTTCATTTTACTTCTTCTACATTGGCCCATCAAATTCTGAAAGAGGTGAACCCTTTACAAGGTCACATGGGCCACAACCAGTTTAAAATCCTTTACAAGCTATGAATTCAACCCCCCAAACTCTGAAGGAAGAAAAACTTTAACATCTCTTTAGCTCTTCTCTATCTGCCACTTATATCCATTAAATGGGTTGGGGGGAAGAAATCAATTGACTAAGGATCCCCTGATAAACTTTCACTTCATTTGTACGTGCATATTGTCTCTCCTGATAGACTGTAAGCTCCTTGAAGACAGAAATTGTTTTATTTTTGCCTTCCCATCCCTAGCATCTAGCACAGTACCTGACATACAGTAGGCACTTAATAATTGCTTGTTGATTGATTGATTAATTAATCAGTTTAGGGGAAAGGTGAGTTCAATTTGAGACATGTTGATTATTGGATGCCTACAGAACATCTAGAAGGAGATAGGTATGACCAAGTAATTGATAAGGCAAGATTGACAGAGATTAGTACTGGTTACATAGAATCACAGAATTTCAAAGATAGATGGGAAATCTGTAACCATTCTGTTGTCTAACCTATAAACCTGAAAAGGATTGCTTTGTTTGAATAATATGATTCAAATGTGTTAATGCTCCAACCCGGAGACTCTAGTGCTAGGCATATATATACCAAGGAACTCAAAAATACAAGGATCTCACATATACTAAAATATTTATAGCAACAGTTTTTATAGAAGCAAAAAAGCTGGAAATAAAGTAGAAGTCCATTGATTGTCAAATGATCGAACAAATGGTGGTGCTTGAATGCAACGGAATATTGCTACATGATGAGAAATGATAAATATGAAGAATTCAGAGAAACATAAGGAGACTTATATAAACTGATGCAAGATAAAATAAGCAGAACCAAGAAAATTATATATACAGTGAACTACAACAATGTAAGTGGGAAGAAAGAGGGAAAAAAAAAACAATCATGATGATCAGTCTTAATCCTGAAGAAGAATTGAGAAAATGTATCTCCCTCCTAGCTTTACAGAAGTAAAATTCTTTGGGGTATAAAACTTGACATATACTTCAGACTCAGTTGATAAGTTAGTTTTGTTGGTCTAGTTGTATAGACAGCAGTGAAAGAAAAAGTAGACAGGGAGAGATCAAAGATTATAGAATAAAAGGGAATGATAGTGAGAGTAATCATCTAGAGAAGATGGAAGAAACATGACAGTCCATTAACAAAAGTCTCTAAAGTAGCAAAAATTTGGCATCACCCCAGAAAGGAGGAGATTCTGGCTGGTAAGTATGGAAAGACTGAGTAGGTAGAGGTCCAGGGTCAATGTCAATATTGAATTACTTGGGTACAAGGGCAGGTTGTATGCAAGATGAATATTTTACCTGCTCAAGCAAAGTGGACAGAACCAAAAGATAATTTATACAATAATAATAACATTGTAGAGATAAAGAACTTTGAAAGACTTAAGAACCATGTCCAACCACAATTCCAGTGGACCTATGGTGAAACATGTTGTTTATTTCCTGACAGAGAGGTGATGGATTTAAGATGCAGATTGAGACATATTTTTTGAACATGGACAATGTAGGAATTTATTTTACTTGATTTCTTCCATAATTTTTCTTTTCCAGTTGGGTGGGGGAAAGGCGAGAAAATGGAAGGGGAGAAAAAATAGATTTTTGCTACTTGAAAAAATTAATTTAAAATTTTTTTGCTATTTATTTATTTTGTTCACTTTTTTCCAATTACACATAAAGATAATTTTCAACATTCATTTTTGTAAGATTTTGAGTTCCAAATTTTTCTCCCTTGTTTCCTTCTCTCCCCCCTCTCCAAGATAGCAAGCAATCTGATATGGGTTGCACATGTACAATCATGTTGAACATATTTCTACATTAGTCATGTTGTGAAAGAAGAATCAGAACAAAAAGGAAAACCACAAGAAAGAAAAAAAGGTGAAAATAGTGTGCTTCAATCTGCCTTCAGATTCCATAGTTCTTTCTCTGGATGTGGGTAGCATTTTCCATCATTAGTCTTCTGGAATTGTGTATATTGCTGAGAAGAGCTAAGTCTATCATAGTTGATCATCGCACAATGTTGTTGTTTCTGTGTACAATGTTCACCTGGTTCTGCTCACTTCACTTAGCACCAGTTTATGTAAGTCTTTCCAAGTTTTTCTGAAATCCACCTACTCTTCATTTCTTATAGAACAATAGTACTCCATTACATTTGTATACCACAACTTGTTTAGCCACTTCTCAATTGATGGGTATCCCCACAATTTCCAAATCTTTGCCACCACAAAACTAGCTGCTATAAATATTTTTGTATATGGAGGTCCTTTTCCCTTTTTTATGATTTCTTTGGGAAATAGGCCTAGTAGTGGTATTGCTGGATCAAAGGGTATATGCACAGTTTGATTGCCCTTTGGGAATAGTTCCATATTGCTCTCCAGAATGGTTATATCAGTTCATAACTCCACTAACAATGCATTAGTGTCCCAATTTCCCAACATCTTCTCCAACATACAACAATTTCCTTTTCTGTTATATTAGCCAATTTGATAGATATGAGGTGAGTTGTTTTAATTTGCATTTCTCTAATCAATAGTGATTTCGAGGATATTTTCATATGACTTCATATAGCTTTGATTTCTTCCTTTGAAAACTTTGATCATTTATCATTGAGGAATGACTTGTATTCTTATAAATTTGATTCAGGTATTCATATATTTTTTAAATGAGGCCTTTGTCAGATACTGGCTGTAAAAATTGTTTCCCAACTTTCTGATTTCCTTCTAATCTTAGTTTTGTTTGTGCAAAAAAAAAATTAATGAAATCAAGATTATCCATTTTGCATTTCATAATGTTCTCTGTCTCTTGTTTGGTCATAAATTCTTCCCTTCTCCATAGATCTGATAGGGAAACTATTCCTTGCTCTCCTATTTTGCTTATGATATCACCTTCTGTATCTAAATCATGTACCCATTTTAACCTTTTCTTGGTATAGGGGTGAGATGTCGATCTATGCCTAGTTTCTGCCATACTATTTTGTAGTTTTCCTGAAGTTTTTGTCAAGTAGTGAGTTCTTATTGCAGAAGTTGGAGTCTGTGGGTTGATCAGACAGTAAATTACCATGGTCATTCATTCACCCCTGTGTCTTGTGTAACCGACCTATTCCACTGACCCACCCCTCGATTTCTTAGACAGTATCAGAAAGCTCTGGTGATTGCCACTTTATAATATAGTTTTAGATCTGGTACAGCTAGGCCACCTTCCCTTGCATTTTTTCATTAATTCCCTTGATATTCTTGTTATTCTTTTGTTCTTCCAGATGAATTTTCTTATTATTTTTTCTCACTCTATAAAATAATTTTTGGTAGTTTGATTGGTATGCCACTGAATAAGTAAATTAATTTATGTAGAATTGTCAATTTTATTATATTAGCTTTGCCAATACATGAGCAATTTATATTTTCCCAATTGTTTAGATCTGATTTTATTTGTATGAAAATTAAATTAAACTTTAGAAATATTTTATTTTCCTCCTTCAAGCCTCCAAACCATGTAGCTTGTAGCTCAGTCTGTTGTCAGTATGTCCATCTTTTAAGGTATTCCCTATTACGGGATTGATAGACACCAGGTCCTTAGAGGAAAGACCACTGGGCTGGCAGAGGAGGCAGGTGCATCCAGATTCATCTGAAGGACTTTTACTACTACTCCAATCCAGGACATCAAAGTTCAGTCTTACTAGTACTCCCATAGTCTAGAAATGTGTCTTGCAACCTCCTAAGTTCCACAATGGTAAAAGCTCACCTGCCCTCCAGCCCTCAGTGAAGGAAGTCACCTCACCCCAAGTTCAAAACTCTCTTCTTGCCAGGATGGGTTCTCCGTTCTCATCAGTTTTTCTAGAAAGGCAACATGATGTGTAGACAGATGTAATGGCAAACAAAGAAGTACTTAGCACCTTGTTTCAGCTATTTAATTATTTAGCACCTTGATGTTTCAGTTCAAGTTTCTTTTGAGTCTTGCCCTTGATTATATCAAGTCTTTGTTAAGAAACAGAATTTGTGAAACCCACAGTGGGAGGGACTTGCCAAAGACAGGAACAGGAAGGACTTAAGAGGTAGGTGGGACAGGGAGGAGCTAATGACCAGATAAAAATCTGAGCACAAGTTGGAAGAGAGCAGAACTGAGAAGGAGAAAACTTGTGGTATGCTGGCACTCTGTTTGTCTGTTCTGTCTGTGTTGATTTGTCTGTGTTTGTAATACTTTGTACAGAAGCCACGGGACCTTATTGGAAGCCTGGAAAGAGGATTTTCCTGTTGTCTGTTTACAGAAGTCCTGGAGGAGGGTTTTGGAGGTCCTGGGACTTTGCTGATGATTTGTGTTGACCTCTCAGACCTTGTTTGTGGGTCTGTGTTGATTTCTATGCTGATGATTTGTATTGACCTCTTGGACTTTATTTGTGGGTCTCTGCTGATTTCACAGGCAGATAGTGAATTGATGATGGTGTCAGCAATATATATGAATGTTGTTTTGGCTCTGTTAAGCTTTGTCTTCCCAGAAACAGAAACTGTGAAGGACTTGAGGTAGACTGGACACTGTGAGCTTCAATATGGAATGGGAACTGGACAAGGAATGGGACAAGGAACTGCATGAGGAGCTGGATGTGGAGCTGAGAGCTGCCTACCTTTGAATCCAGGTGACAGTTGGGTAAATTCAGGCAAAAGCTGGGACCATGGAAGAGGAACCATGGAATCTGAGAGCTATCCTCGAATTAAGATGAAAAGATGTCTCTTTGGGTACATAGTACCAAATGAGAAGACCATGATTTACTATGGCCTTGGGGTGGAAGAACTTTGTACTCTGTACCTTGTACCTCTTAAGGATGATTGAGTTAAGGATGACTGGAAACTAATCTCCAATCAAGAAGAAAAAAGACTTTTTGACTGAGAGATTAAGACAATGTGACCTGGGGTGGAGAACTTTGACCTTTGGACTTTGTGTCACTTGAGGAGGATTGCTCCTTAAGGATGATTGACTTAAAGACTTACTGAATGATATCTTTTGTTTAAAACTATGGAACCACTTTGGTGAAAACCATGTGGCCACTTTAGTGATAAATTGTTATGTTATAACATCGTGAATGCTGTACTTTGGTTTCTGTGAATGTTTTGTCTTAGTTTATTACTGGACAAATAGATAGTTCACTATACTATGTGAGCATAAAAGTTATTCACGGCAGCAATCCTCTGGAGAGCTGCTCGTGCTTGGCTTTACAATAGAGCACTTGATTTGGAGTCAAGAAAGACCTTGGTTCAAATCTTGCCTCAGACACTTATTGTATGACCATGAAAGTCACTTAGCTAGACCTCTGATTCTCGTCTATAAGATGAATAGACTAGACTTGATGATCTCTAAGGTCTCTTCAATTCTAAATCTAGAATCCTATGATCCTTTGCAAGTGATTCAATTTTTCTAGGGTAATTGGATATAGATACTACCCCATTGGTACATTTATTCTTCCTCTCAACTCCCTTAAACATCCAGAGGGTGTTCCTTCCTGTCCCATTGAGAGGAGTCAATATATGTTACCAAAAGCATGGCAGCCACAGGGTGTCAGACTCCCAAATCAAGCCACCCAATCACTTTGGGCTTTCCCCTCCTCATAGTTCTTCCTCCACTTCAACCATGAGGTTATCCACAAGGCATTCTGAACCAGTCTTGTGTCTATACCAAATATTCAGGGTCAAATCTGATTCAGACTGACTCAGTGGTCCAGATTCAGGATTAGAACAAAATGAGACATTTGTAGATCACATAACATTTAACAAAAAAGTATATTGATGGAAAGGATATTCAGCAAGAATATTCATGAGCTGGACTTGGGGAACTTTTATGCCTTAGGCCAGTGGAGTCAAATGCAGTTAGAAATACATAAGGACCACATGCTGCCTTAGAAAATCATATATTAAAATTCTCTGTGTTACTGTATTTTTATTTATTTCGTTAAATAGTTCTCACTTATATTTTAAACTGTTTTGGGCAGCTCTTATGTGTCAAGTGTTTGAAACCCCCACTTTAGGCAACCAAGAATATAAGTATATAAATTCAGCTCCATTGCCTTTTAAAGGAAAAACTAACCTATGAGTCAGCAGGATTTCCTAGTCTTGCTGCCATGGATCCCAACTACATTAGTAACAAATGTTGCTCCTACTACACCATTTTTGGGGAAACCTAAACGTTAATCACACCTAAACTTTATTCAAACTTCCCTAGAACTTTGGGGCGGGGTGAGAGTCAAAGAGAGACAATGTCCCTTTTGGTTCAGGCCCCCAGAATCAAATCCAGCCCTTGTGAGCCTAATGTCCTTGGTTGGCCTTAGGCCAATTACACATTAATACCTACTCTTTGGGCCTAGCCACTGAACCAATTTTAAATCCATTTAATTTTAAGTCCATCTTGTCCAGGAGTCCATTACTGACATTATCCAATTCCTGCCTAGAATGGGCTCCCTCCTCAGCTCTGCCTCTTAGGACCTCTGCTTTCCTTTAAAGCCTAGCACAAATACTATTTCTTTTAAGTAATTTTGCTGTTCCTCCTTGTTGCCCGTTGCCCACTCCCAACCCCTGAAAATTACCTTGTATTTATTTTGTATGTATTTATATGTTGTCTCCCTTTTGAGGGCAGGAGGTTTTTGTTTTTGTCTTTGTATCCTAGGATCTGGAATAATGCCTGGCACATAGTTGATGCTTAATAATGATGATGATAATAATAATAATTAATATTCATGTTATGGAAGTTGTCACATGCCCAGATGTAAAGTGAATTTTAGTGTAAGGTGGATTTTAGTGTGTGTAAAGTGAATTTTTGTTATTATTTCTTAGAGTTCAGTTTCCCAGAATCCATAGCCATAACAATCTCTTGTTCCCAGGTATCAGATATGAGTTCCCACAGTTATGGTTCAAAACATCTCCACCACACTTGCAAAGCATTATATAATAATAAATAATATAAACATCCACTGGGGCTGCACAATGAGATACAGGGATGGGGTGATGTAAACTTGTGAGGCTATTGCCTTCTTTGTCAGTTACCCCTATGAAATATGTGGTCATTGGTCAAGGAACCTTACAGTTGAATGCACAAATACTGTGTGTGCCTCAACTGGCCCCTATTGAAGCTTAGGGGGAACCACAGGGTTGAGTGCACAGAAGTTGTGCATGCCTTGATCAGACCCCATCAAGACTTAGAGTGAATCTTTGTTTGCCTTAACTGTCCCCCACTGAGGCTTGAGGGGAGTTGGGGGATACATTTATTTTGCCCATCTTAACTGACCCCATGGAGATGTAAGGGTAGTTGTCCCCCCTTCTCACTGGCCTCTGCAAGAAGGGTGACTAGGGAATGCTGTAGGAGTTTGTGCTCCTATTATCAGCAATCCTACTCCTGAATGTAATGGTAATTAATTTAAATTTGAAGACCTCTTTTTATTATGTCAAGTAAGCAGGTACTTAGCCCTTAGTAACTAATCAAACCTCTGTGAAAGAAACAGAACGTGTGAACTCTGTCTCCTGTTGCTGACATAACAGGAAGGGGTTGGCTGAAACAGGAAGCCAGTGTGTGTGTGTGTGTGTGTGTGTGTGTGTGTGTGTGTGTGTGTGTATAAGAAAAGCCCCAGAGAGGCACATTCAGAATTTTCTCCTGACAAGCTCCTGGTGGAAGAATCGTGGAGACTGAAGCCAGCTGAGAGAGAGACAGAGAGAGAGAGAGACAGAGAGACAGAGAGAGAGAGAGACAGAGTTTCTCTCAGGAGCATCTGGAAGCTGGGCTGCTACTGCTATACTGAGAACTGAGTGTAGTTTTCTTGAGACCAGAATCTGGTAAAGCCTGAAGTTGTTGCTGCTGCCTGGAAGGCTGAGATTTCTTCTGGGTCCTAGGTCTAGCCAAACCGCCGGAAAATTGAAGAAGCATGACTGGGATGCTAAGACTTTGTTTGTGGCCTGGTTGATCCTTGAGTTCCCGGGAACAGAAGTTGTGAAGGGTTTGAGATGTGCTAGACCCTGTGAGATTCAGTGTGTAACAAGAACTTCCCAGAGGACTGGGCAAGGACCTGGGAGCTGTTTGCCTCTGAATTCAGGTGACTGTTTGGTAGATTCAGGTAAGAGCTGGGACCATGGAAGGGGATCCAGGGAATCTGAGAGACTACCCTGAGACAAGATAAAGAAAAGGCCTCTCCTTGGATATTGAATGCTGTGATGAAATTGAAGTTTACTAGAAACCTAGGGGTGGAGGGTTTATATATTTTCTAATGATTATATTTAGTGATTAGTGATACTTAGTAACTGATTGCTAAATAAGTGACTGATTAAGTTAATCTAGTTGCCCCATGAGTGGAAGACTGACTTGTATTCTGAAAGGATTAAATGATTAAGTAAGGAGGCAAACCTCCTTAGGGATACCAGATTATTGTTCTTTTGCTCTTTGTTCTAAATACTGTGACCACTTTGGTGAAAATTATGTGGCTATTTTAATGATAAGCTGTTGTGAACACTATATTGTGATTTTCTGTGATAAGATGTAATGTTGTGAATACTGTATCTTGATTTGTTGTGAATGTTTTCCTTTGATTTGTTCTTGAATAAATAGAGTGCTCACTATACTGTGTAATCAGAACTTTAAAAGCTGTTCACAGTAGCATTCTTTTGGGAAGCTGCTCGTGCATGGCATTACACTGAGAAAACTAGACTAGAATAAAGTAAGATTATTAACCCCTTCTAAGTGTCTTTTCTGTCTAATGTGAACCTGTGCTAGCAGCCATCCTGTGTACTATGTTTATTTGTCTTACACCAGATCATCTAAGGTGGCATCATCCATGTGAAAGACACTAGAAAACCAGAACATGTGTGGATATTTGGTGTTGTTGGTCAATTATGCTATGATTGGGAGCAGATTTTCCCCTGCTTTGTCCATGTAGCTGGAAAGATGTTTATCTTTAAACTACCAACACAGCCTGAGCTTTTCCTGAATTTGTACCTGAAGTTAAAGGACTCCTTCAGTCATAGCAAGCGTCACCATGAGCTAAGTAGGGAGGCCTTGAGAACCTCCTCCTCCTTCTTCCCCTTCTCTTCTCCTCCTCCTCCCTACCCTTCCTTAGGCTATGTGGCCCTGAGAAATTCTGAGCTGAAGTTTTAGCCTTTTTCAGTTCATCATTTTCAGTTATAGATGCAGGGAGTGGAGTTTTTGCTCTGGGAGTTGTCACAATGAGGATCCAAGTTTCCAAAAATCCAGATCTAGCTTGGAAGCCATACTAGCAGAGATGCCCTGAGGGGCAAGGTATAGGGGCAGCAGCCCAAGAGCCTTTGGACTTGATCTTGGTGGTACTAAAACTCAGTTAGAACTCTGAGCTAAACTCAGAAACTAAGGTGGTGTAGGGGGGGGTATGGAGTCAGGAGGACCTGGGTTCAAATCCAGCCTCAGACACTTGACACACATACTAGCAGTGTGACCTTTGGCAAGTCACTTAACCCCAATTGCCTTGCCTTCCCTCTTCAAAAAAAAAAAGAAAGCAAGAGAGTGGATGGACCAATTAACAGCTCCTCCAACAGTGCTCTAGAATGCCTGTTTTCCCACAGACCTTCAAAAATTTAGAAATTTTCCTCTTTTGTTATCTATGCCAGTCTGGTAGGTTCAAGGTAGAACAGTCAAAGTTGCTTTAATTTGCATTTCTGTTATTATTTACAATTTAGAGCATTTTTTTCCACATAATTATTGGATATCTTGAATATCTTTTGTTGAAAAATGCCTATTCATATATCCTTTGACCATTTACCTATAGGGGAATAGTTCTTAGCCTTTTACATTTGAATCAGTTCTATATAAGTAGATTGATACGCAACTGATTAAAAAAAAGAAATAGATACGTGTATGTATGCATGCACACACACACATATATTTACAGGTATGTTCTGAAGCCAGCTCGTATCAGTTTAAACTTAAAAGTATATTCTGCTTATTGCTCTTTGTAGATGATATGATGGTATATACTTAGAGAATCCTAAAAAAAAAACAAATTAAAAATTACTTGAAATAATAAACAAATTTAGCAAAGTTGAAGGACATAAAATAAACCCACATAAATCATCAGCATTTCTATATATTACTAACAAAGCCCAACAGCAAGAGATAGAAAGAGAAATTCCATTTAAAGTTACTGTAGACATTATAAAATATTTGGGAGTCTACCTACCAAAACAAACCCAGGAACTGTATGAACACAATTTCAAAACACATTTCACACAAATAAAGTCAGATCTAAACAATTGGGAAAATATCAATTGCTCATGCATAGGCCAAGCTAATATAATAAAATGACAATTCTACCTAAATTAAATTACTTATTCAGTGCCATACCAAGCAAACCATCAAAAAATTGTTTTACAGAGTTAGAAAAAACAGTAACAAAATCCATCTGGAAGAACAAAAGGTCCAGAATATCAAGAAAATCAATGAAAATAAATGCAAGGGAAAGTGGCCTAGCTATACCAGATCTTAAATTGTATTATAAAGCAACAACCATCAAAACTACTTGGTACTGGCTGAGAAATAGAGTGGTGGATCAGTGGAATAGGTTAGGTACACAAGACACAGTAGTCAATGACTGTAGTAATTTACTATTTGATAAATCCAAAGACTCCAGCTTCTGGGATAAGAACTCACTATTTAACAAAAACTGATGGGAAAATTGGAAAATAGTATGGCAGAAACTAGGCATAGACTAGGTTTCAGATGTTGATCTTAAACCCTAAAGTCAAAATGGGTACGTGATTTAGATATAAAGATTGATACTATAAACAAACTAGAAGAGCAAGAAATCATTTTCCTGTCAGATCTATGGAGAAGGGAAGAATTTATGACCAAACAAGAGATAGAGAACATTATGAAATGCAAAATGGATTATTTTAATTACATTATATTTAATTTTTTGTACAAACAAAGCCCATACAACCAAGATTAAAAGGAAGCAGAAAGCAGGGAAACAATTTTTATAGTCAGTTTAAATAAAGGCTCATTTCTAAAATATAGAGAGAACTGAGTCAAATTTACAAGAATACAAGTCATTCCCTAGTTGATAATTGATCAAAGGATATGAATAGGCAGTTTTCAGATGAAGAAATCAAAGCTACCTATAATCATATGAAAAAATACTCTAAATCACTATTGATTGAAGAAATGCAAGGTACCACATCACAACTATCAGATTGGCTAACATAACAAAACAGGAAAATGATAAATGTTGGAGAAGATGTAGTAAAATTAGGACACTAATGCATTGTTGGTAGAGTTGTAAACTGATCCGACCATTCTGGAGAGCAATTTGGAGCAATGCCCACAGGGCTATAAAATTATGCATTATCTTTGACCCAGCAATACCACTTCTAGGTCTGCATCCCAAGGAGATCATAAAAACACAAAAAAAGAGCCATATGCACAAAAATATTTATAGCAGCTCTTTTTGTGGTGGCAAAGAATTGGAAATTGAGAGGATCTTCATCAATTGGGGAACGGCTGAACAAATTGTGGTATACAAATGGAATAGAATACTATTGTGCTATAAGAAATGATGAGAGGTGTACTTCAGAGAATAACAAGTCGTATTATGCAATGACTGACTTTGATAGACTTAGCTGTTCTCAGCAATGCAAGGACCTACGACAACTCCACAAGACTCACGATGACCCCGAAATAGAACTCTGGAGTCTGACTGCAGGCGGAAGGGTACCATTCGCTCTCCTTTTCTTTTGTTGTTTTGTTTCTTCTTTCTCATGGTTCTTCCCATTAGTTTTAATTCTTCTCTACATCATGACTAATGTGAAGATATGTTTAATATGAATGTATAAGTAGAGCCTATATCAGATTGGACTCCACTTGAGTGGAGAAAGGAGAAGAAAATTTAAAGCTCAAAATCTTATTTTTTTTTCCAGAGTTAGTTGTTTAAATGTTTACCAGCAACATTCCTGCAAATATGTGTGTTTATGTACATATATATGAAATAAGACCATTATCGGAGAAATTTCTTGCAAAAATTTTTTCCCTATTACCTGTTTCCCTTGTAATTTTTACCACATTAGATTTGTTTGTGCAAACACATAATTTTTTTATTAAAATTGTTAATTTTCTCTCAATCATTTGTTTAGTCATGAATTCTTCCCCTTCCCATTCAGAAAGGTGGTCCCTATGTTGCCCCTTTAATTTGATTATGATGTGACCTTTTATATCGAAGTCATGTATCCATTTGAAGTTTATCTTGGTGCACGGAATAAGGTGTTGCTCTAAACTTACTTTCTGTCAGACTGGTCTTTGGGTTTCCAAACACTGTGCTACTGTATTTGTTTGCTTATGTATATTGCATACTTAACCTGTTCCACTTTTCTTTTTAAAAAATCAGTACCAAATTGTTTTTACTGCTTTGTAGTACAGTTTGAGATCTAGTGCCTATAGATTTCTTTCCTTCCCATTTTTTCATTATTACCCTTCAGATTCTTGATCTTCTTTACTTCATATTATTATTATTTTTCTAGCTTTAAAAAGTATTCTTTTGAAAGCTTGTATACAAGACTGAATAAGTAAATTAATTTGGGTAGCATCATCATTTTTATTATATTGACTCAACCTACCTATGAGCAATTAAGGTTTCTCTAACTATATAGGTCTTATATCTTATAGATTCACATAATCTCTGGGAGAACCTTGGTAGATACATATCTAAGTATTTTACAGCTTGTGTGGCTATTCTGAATGAACTATCTTATTCTAGATCTTTTTCTTGGATCTTGTTGGTTTATGTAGATTTAACTTATATCCTGCAATTTTGCTGGCTATTAATTATTTCAATTAATTTTAGTTGACTTTCTAGAGTTCTCTAAGCACATCATCATATTATCTGCAAAAAGCAATAATTTCGTTTTCTTTTTTTCTATGCTTATTCCCTAGTGAGAGAAGTCTAGTGAGGAAGCAAGAAATGACTTGTCCCAACCCACTTCACCAGTTCTGGAGTTAAATCAAAATTGAGCTTTCTTGCTGGCAATCTCTCTTTGCAGTTTTACAGTAGTCGTGTAACTTACATGCTATGCTCATGAACTGGGAGAAATGTGGTGGTGCTTGTTGTGTTTCAAGAAGAGCGAAGGCCACAAGCGTTTCCAGGCTATAATGCATACCTCTCCTCACTTGCTGCAGTCTGAACATATCCTCATCCTCAGGTGTTGCTATCCCTAAGCGTATCAGTCTCTGAAGCCTGGCATCCACCCAAATCATGAACTCGATTGGCTTTTCTCCTTCACACTGAGTAGGAGAATGGATGAAAGTGACATACACATCCTGCAGAGTCTCACCATCACCTAATTGACTCTCTAAGCTTTGTACACATTCTTGCTGTGTGAAGTCAGGCTGCCTGGGCTTTCTGGCCCTGCACCAGTCTATATGCTTCTCCCCCGAGGTTTTCCATCGATATATTCCTTTTCTCTAGGTAAAAGCCCTTGCCACTTTTGCAATGAGCAATCAGAGCAGTGATCCAAGGTTCTCCAGGTACTTCCCCGGAGGGACATCACTGTATTTCTGAGAAATTCACTACAATAGGCCTATGAGATCCCTTTATAGTTATATCTACATGCAGTCTCTCCCATAGGTGGTATTTTCCAGCCCCGATCTGGGGAATCTATCTACCTTCTGCCTTCCTCAAAGATGAATTGTCTTTTTTTTTAACTTAATTACTCACTTCAATCTGCTTGACATCAGGACCTTTTTACTCATTAAAGCCTCTGCTCTCTGATCAACTCCTTCTCCAGATGAGGGGAAATGGAGATTAGTTCCCAGGTACTATCTCCTACTTTCAGCTTATCTAATACTTTTTAATGATCTGGTATTCAGGCAAATTCACTAGATGTTGAATGAATGGCCTTCCCAGGTCTGATCTTGCAACTTCCCAGTTCCTTGATCGTTTGTTTTTTTTTAATTTTGGAAGCAATTGGGGTCACACTAGTAAGAGTGGTGTGTCTAAGACTGGATTTGAACTCAGGTGTTTTAGCCACGGTGCCACCTAGCTACCCCTGTCTTTTTTAAAATTTGATTTTATTCTTTTTTTAAATTTACAAGATCTGTCTCACTTCCCCCACCCACAAATGAACAATTAAAAAAAGAAAAAGGGGGCATAGAATAGAACCCCAGCCCTAGAGTCAGGAGGACTGAGTTCAAATCCATCCTCAGACACTTGACACCCTTACTAGCTGTGTGACGTTGGGCAAGTCACTTAACCCCAATTGCCTTGCCTTCCGCCCTCCAAAAAAAGAAAACCTCCATAACAAATAAGCACAGTAAAGTAAAAATATATGCTTATGTTTACTGTGTCAAAAAATATGTCCCATTGTGCATTTTAAATCTATCATTTTTCTGGAAGGAGAGGGTGGCCTCATTATAGGTCTTCTGTAATCAGGGTTTGCAATTGAGCCGATCAATTTGTGTGTGTGTGTGTGTGTGTGTGTGTGTGTGTGTGTGTGTGTGTGTGTGTGTGAGTGTGTGTGAATTAGGTCTCCCTATCTCACCAGAGTGGAAGCGCAATACATGAACCTAACCACTACTATAGATTGGCATGGGAGTTTTGACCTTCACTGTTCAGACCTGGGTCAGTTTCTCCTTAAGCAGCCTAGTACCCGAACTGCCTTGGCCCTTCAGGTGGCGAACCATATTGGTGCCATATTTAGTGTGGACACCCATTCAGCTTTAGCCCACTACAACTTAAAACTCCCAAGTTCAAGTGACCTACCTCCTTAGCAGAGATTATAGGCATGACTCACCACACCCAGAATTGATTAGAGTTCACAGTTGCTTTTCTTTATAATGTTGTCATTGTATAAGTGGTTCTCCTAATTCTTCTCACTTCACTCTTCTTCAGTCAATTCATAAAGACCTTCTGAATTTCCTCCAAAACTGTCAAGTTTATAACTGTCGAGTTTATTGAGCAATTATGTTCCATTACATTCATAAATCATAATTTGTTCAACCATTTCCCAATAGGACAGACCCTTAATTTCCATTTAATTTTCATTCCACTACCTAAAAAAAGCTGATATAAGTATTTTTACAAATACAGATCCTTTACTTCTTTCTTTGATTTCTTAAGAATATAAGCCTGGTAGTGATATCACTGGGACAAAGGCATATACAGTTTAGTTTAAACTTTGAGGCCAGAGTTGCAAATTGCTTTTCACAATGTCTAGACCAACTCACTCCACCAATAACGCATTAATATGCCTGTTTTTCTACAGTTTCCTCCCCCAACTATTGTCATTTTTCCCAATCTGATGGGTGTGAGATCTAGCCCTTTAATTTTCTTTTCTCTAATAACTAATGATTTGGAGCATTTTTACATGATTTTTGATGGCTTGAATTTCTTCCTTTGAAAAGTATACATTCATATCCTTTGGCCTTCATATCTATTGGGTAGCAGCTCTTAATCTTGTAATTTGAATTAGTTCCTTATGTTTATCTTAGATATGACACCTTTTTTCAGAGTAACCTTCAGCAAAAAAAATTTTCACAATTAATTGTTTTCCTTCTAATATTAAATGAATTAGCTTTGCTTATGCAAAAAAAATTAATTTTATGTAATCAAAATTGTCCATTTTATCTTCTGTGATCCTCTTTGCCCCTTGTTTGGTTATGAACTTTTCCCTTATCTATAGATCAGAAAAGTGATCTCTTCCTTGCTTTTCTAATTAGCCTGTGATATTACCTTTTACGTGTAAATCATGCATCTATTTTGTGTTTTTCTTGGCATGTGGTAGAAAGAATCGTCTCTATCTAATTTCTACCAGATTGCTTTCTAGTTTTCCCAGTAGTTTTTTTTTTTTAATTTAGGAAATATTTTCATTTTTGAAAAGATTTTTGACATATTGACTCAACCCACCCATGAGCAATTACTATTTCTCCAGTTTTTGAGATTTATATTTTTGCATAGAGTGTTTAATAGTTATATTTATATTGTTTCTGGGTTTGCTTTGGTATATAGACTCCAAGGTATATTTGATACCTTCTATAATTATTTTGAATGAAAATTTTTATTCTGCCAGATGAGTTTTGTTGGTGATATAAAGAATGATAATGATTTATGTGGACTTATTTTATATCTTGCATATTGCTGAATTTATTGTTTCAGTTAACCTTTTAGTTAATTCTCTAGTATTATCTAAATAAATTATCATACCATCTGTAAAAAGGGATAATTTAATTTTCTTGTCTATGCTTATTCTTTTGAATTCTCCATTTTGGTTTTTTCTATAACTGGCATTTCTAGCACTGTATCAAGCAGTAACGATGATAATGGGCCTTTTTGCTTTTAGCTCTGATCTTATTATAAAAGCCTCTAACCTTCTCCTTTATTTATATAATGTTTGCTTTTGTTTTAGAGAGATGCTACTTACTATATTAAGGAAAATGCTGTCTATTTCTATACTTTCTGAAGTTTTTAACAGAAATGAGTTGTTATGGATGTTATGAAACGGATGTTATGAGAAGTCTGTTTGGCACTTGTTGATATAATCCTATAGTCTTTGTTATTTGCATTATTAACATGGTTTATTACATTTATAGTCTTCCTTACATTGAAACAGCCCTGTTTTTATGATTTAAATCCAACCTAGTCATAGAGTGTAATCTTTCTAATATATATCTGTCTAATCTATCTAATATGTATCTGTATCAATGCTTATTAGGGATATTGATATATAGTTTTCTTCTTCTGCTTTGTCTCTACATAGTTTAGATACCAAGATCATATTTTTATCATAGAAAGAGATTATTATAGTACATTTAATATTGGAATTAATTGTTCTTTGAATGTGTGAAAGAATTCACTTTTAATACCATCTGGTCCCAGATCTTTTTTTTCCCTTTATGACTTGTTTGATTTCTTTCTCTGATAATGGGTTAAGTAATCAATTTCTTCTTTTGTGAATC